>JACEOJ010000070.1:79941-346472 GCA_013761285.1 Campoletis sonorensis
GAGAGAGAGAGAGAGAGAGAGAGAGAGAGAGAGAGAGAGAGAGAGAACGAACCACCTCTGCCTCGCCATTATCCATATACCTGAATATATATCTATAGATATAAGCCTGACTGAATCTGCGTTGTATACATACAAAAATATATATATATTTATGTATCGAAGAGGAGATCTATAGAATAACTGGTGCGCGCGCTATTTGTTCCTTCGAAGATCCGCGATTTCGGCCGTGTTATGCTCAGTTCGTTTCCGAGATACCCTGGAATTGCATCGTGTTCGGTAGTCAACGAAAAGCTCCCAATTATCAGTCAAAACGCGAAAATTTTGGCGCCGCGATTAATTTCTTGGTTAGTTAAGAAACAAAAACAAAGGGAATTTCGTTGGTTATTTATATCGTTGTAAAGAAAAAAAAAGAAAGATTTATTATGATTAATAATTTTTTTTCTTTTTCAAAATAAGGATTCGAGAATTTTCGAAACTGCCAGTCTCCAGGTCTGTCAATAATTGTGTTTTAATTTCTTTGTTTTATCTTCATTTTTGTGTCAAAATTATTTTCGTTATAATTAAATAAACCATTTTTTCTGAACGCATCAGCCACCCCGGGGGAAGAAAAGAATTATTGCGGAACGCGAGAGATGTGTTGTGTAAATAGGCAAAATAAGTAATTCCTTGTTTCGAAATTTTTTCTTTTTCTTTGATTTTTTTTTCATTGAAAAATGAAAAAAATTCGATATTGGAACAATGAAATTAGTTTTTTTAAACTTTTATTAATTTTCACATTTTCTCCTGATCATATTTATGATAAATTGTATTTATATTTCGATCCAGCTCAATTACTGTGCCATGATTATTTTCATTATTTTACGCGAGGATCGAATATATTTTGTTTCATCTTATTCCAAGTTTCTTCAAATTTAAATTTATTGTTTCATACACGTTTCAGCGAATAAAATGAAAACTATAAATGTTATACGTCAAAAAGAGAAAAGTAATTTGACAACCGATCTTGTTTTTGATTTCTCTTTACCGGCCGACAGCTAAACGCTAAAGTACATGGATATTCAATCTAATAAACAGCTGACGTTCGACCTCGAATTTTATTCCAGCCAATTTTGAGAAGCTGCAGGATACTAGAAGAACAAGAGCAAGAAGGGTGGAAAGAGATAAAAAAAAAAAAAAATTTTAATTAAAAAATTAAATTTAAAAAAATGCAAAGAAAGAAAGACATATAAAAATGTCAACATTGATGCCAACGATCGAAGGGGGATTTGAATGCATTGAAACAGTATCGATTGACTAATTGGTCCGAGTGCCGTCGTACTATTGAATAGTGACGACAGTGAACATTGTCGATTTAATAAAAAAACAATTTATTTTTTTTTCAAACTGCGACGATGTTACGCTTTCTCATCGAGGAAGATAGAAGCCCAAGTTTTGGCACTCATTGGATGTGCCATAGAGTGAGAAAACTTTTGTAGTCCAATTTTCGATAGTTGACGAGAGCGTAGCCTCACTCGCAATTAAAGGTCTTTAAAAAAAAAAAAAAAAAAACAAAAAAACCAAAATACAAAAACCTTTTATGTTGAGAGGAAAAACATGGTAGAGAAAGCTTTCCAAGTGAGGATCATGATAAGATGGAATTTTCGTACCTCGAACTGAGTAAGTGATCGAGAGACCAGTTGAATTTTCGAAAAAAAAAAAAATAATAAAACCCAAAGTGGGCCTGAATTGCTTCGTTGTGAGATAAACTATTTGACTCAATGAGTTCTTCGACTCGTGAGACAAAAAGTCTGCAGTAAAATAAACAAACTGATTTTTCCGACTAGAGAAAAAAAACAAAAAAATTCTTGCAAAAGTCAAGAAAAGGTAGAGAAGTCAAGCGAGAGAGAGACGAAAAATGTCAGACGCAGAGTCTGGAGCCTCGTGGCAACAACATCATTGTGTTTGGGGGTCACCTTATCCCCATCAAGCCCAACAACATTTTCACCATTCCCATAACAATCAACAACAACAAGAACACGAATTACAACGTCAACTAGAACACCAACAACAACAACGTCAACTAGAACACCAACAACAACGTCAACTAGAACACCAACAACAACGTCAACTAGAACACCAACAACAACAACAACAACAACAACAACAACAACAACAACAGCAACAACAACAACAACAACATCAACAACACCAACGTGAACACGAACACCAACAAAAACAACAACACCAACAACCACAAACACAACAACCACAACAACAACCACAACAACAATCACAACAACAACCACAACAACAACAACATCAACAACACCAACACCAACAACAACCACAAGATCAGTCACAAAAACAATCATACCAAGTCCAATACCACGAATCATCATCCTCCCCCGTAAACAATGGCCAGAATGGATTCCCCATGTCGCAACGACAACAAAAATTTTCGATGCCACTTCAATCCGAACGAGCGCCATCTTCCCATCAATATGAACAATCACGCGCTCAACCGCATTCCCGACAAGGATTCTACGAATCTCCAGGTACCGATTGCACTCGAATTTCTCGATTGCTATCACACGAGAATGGATTTTGTTTTTTTTAAATCATACAATTTTAATCGTCATTCAATATTACAGTGATTTGTGATGATTATTTAGAAAAGAGTTAGAATTGCAATTCCATCGAGAGTTTTACACAGTTGCTACGGAATAATTGGAACTGATTTATAGATTTTTATTTTCGAAGATTGTCGCTAGTTTGATTCGATTTAGCGCAAAATGACGATTCCAGGCAGGCTTTTGATCCTTAAGCGATCGAAGTTTATTAATCATGATTGAATATGGTAATCCACCATTTTGAATAGTGAATTGCATATGAAAATCACTCAATTCATTTTATGATTGCAAACCCGACTGGTTTTTTTTTGTTCGGTGAAATATCTTTTAAACATCTTTATGATCGTTCTTCAAGACATAAAATGACATAAACAAAAACATCGATGGTCCATGACACGACATACACACCAACAAATAGCTGTGTCATGCAGCCAACGCGCTCTCTATAATCGCGATATGGATTTCCGCTCAGAAAACATGAGATAATGTTCGTCGACTTAAATCGCCCCTGGAGTATCGCGTTTCTAGTCAAATCCAAACCTTCTTCAGATTATAACCGAGGGGAATATACAAAAACCGATTAGGGCATAGCGAAACACAATATATGTTTTTTTTTTTTTTTTCTTCTTTTTAGAAGCTTAATTTTCGCGATGGCACGCGATCGTGGTTTTGCATCTGTAATATTATAAATCGAATCGATAACCCACGACCCGCATGGGAATTGTTTTGTTCTTTTTTTTAACTATTGCGAAAATCCCGATTTTCAAAAAAACCTTCGAAGATTCCATAAAAAAACGTCAACAGTTACACTTTTGTTTGTTTCTTTATTAAACGATTTTTTTTAATGCGAAAATTATAGATTTTTGTCGGACACGAAAAAAATGTTAATCAGTTTGAGTCATTTTAAGAGCAGTGTTTTTTTTTTTTTTTTTTTTTCATGGTTGAAAGATTACTTTCCATAGAGAACAATTTGCCGGAATGTTGGAAAAATTTGAAATTCTAAAGACAGAGAAGTAGTAAGTGCAGTAATATTTTAAATGGACGATTTACAAACGCGTGTGCATTCTTCTGACATGACTAAATATTTTCCTTCAAGAAGGATCGGCCAAGAAAATTGTTTCACCCTTTATTATACACCCTTTTCTCTTTTATGTTTTTTTATCATTTCTTTCCATCTCTCTCTCTCACTCTCTCTCTCTCTCTCTCTCTCTCTCTCTCGCTCGCTCTCACTGTTTCTCCCTTTCTCATTTTCTTTCTCGTCTATTTTACATTTTCCTCTTCAATAGATGCCGAGTTATTCATATAGAAGCAACAGATTTCAATGCTATGAATTATTTATGAATATTTTCCGCAACTCGCGCGCCTGGTTACGATCTCGCACTGTCCTTTTTATTTATGCACTCGACTCTCCTCGTTTATCCTTCTTTTTTCTTCGTTTTACTCACAATCCCTTCTCTTTCTCTCTCACTCTCTCTTTCTCTCTCCCGATCTCGTCAACCGGACTGTATCACGAAAATTCTATCATTGCAAAATGGAAAAGTGCGAGAGGGAAAGCGTAGGAGACGAGCGTTACGCAAAATCCTTTTCGAGCCAATTGCTCATATAGTCTCAGTGAGGTGTTTATTTATTTCCTCCCTCTCATCCCTTAAGAGAGAAAGGAAAACCTTAACAGACAATAAAATGGATAGGGAGCCAAAGGGTTGTTGCTTCAACAGCCAATAAATTACTCGTGTCCATCCTCCAAATTGTTCGTTTACATTTCCATACAAAAAATACAATAAATTTCTCTAAATTTTTCTACATTCGATTACCGTTTACTAAACCCAAAATGAAAGCCACAACAAAATCCTCGTTTTCATAGTTTGACAGATTGAATAAACTGTCAAACTCTTTTTTTTAATCAATGAAATAACAATAAAAAATCTTTTATTTCAATAAAATATATATTCCACTATAATAATGATTTTTTTTTTTTTAAATAAATCTATACTTTTGTCTTGAAAATGTATTTGATGCAAATCTTATATAATTGTATATGGAAAAATGCGTATATACATTGAATGAGGATGCGCGACAAGAACGAGAAAAAAAAAAAAAACACAAAATGAGGAAAAAATGAAAAAATGAAAAAAAAAATAAAGAAAATGTAGGAAAAGACTGGTTTATAGGATCGTGTCTCGTATGGAGTGTCGATCGCGTGCACGGGAGGGAATCTAAGCGGGAGGTAGCGAAAGACAGCTAATACCGCTTGTCCAAGGACGTGTAGAATGTCCCGCGCGACTAGGTGGGCAGTCGTTCCATCTCGCTGCCGAGGATAATGCAATGTTTCATCAGGAATATAAGATTTTCCGAGCGTCCCATCACGCTCGAACAAACCTCGACTTTTCATACATTTGTTTTTATTTTTATTTTTCCACTGTAGATTAGCATCGTAAATTCATACGTTAGATTTTAAGAGGACGTGCGGATATTCTTCATCGAGCTTTAATCGAGCGAAAATTAATTCAATCAAATAGAAAAAATGTAAGAATTTGTTTTTTTTTTGACATTTCAGCATTTCAGCATTAAAAAAAGATTTTTTTGAAAATTTTGACGTTTATAAGCATCTGTCAAATTGAGAATCAATATTAATACATAAAAATTTACATCATCGAACAAAAATATTTTTCTAAACCCTTAAAAATGAAACTAAAAAATATTAAAACTCATTTTAGCCACCAATCATTCAGATTTTTAATCATTTTGAAATAACTTTCATTATAAGATGCATTTTTGACAAGATTCATAATTTTGTTCAATTTTTGAACCATGAAAAAACAAATTATCTGAAAAGAGTGGGTCGATCCCTCACATTTTTGTCTACAAATATATTCGCGTGTGTGTGTGTGTTTATATTTTCAATGGGCATTGTGGGCTGGACCAAAAGGGTCAAAGATCACGATATGCACAGAAAAATCTTTCTCGCTCACACGAGTGGGAGGCTCGAGAGATCGAGACTTTTGTCTTGTCTTTCAACCCACGCATTCATACAGTTTGTATTTGATGAAATTTTTTGTTTTTTTTTTTTGAGCCAGTTAATTAGCGAATTATCACTGATTTGCTCTAATTAAATTTTACACCACGAATTCCAAACTCGTCGAGCCTTTAAATGCTTTGCTGATCAAATCTGTCTTTCAAACTTTCAATATTCGCTTCCGCTTTTTATCTGCTTCGTTTCGCTCGAATTCATTCGTTGCAAAAAAAATAAACAACGATTTCTTAAATTCATCGAATCAGGGCAATTGGAATTCTTGTTTCCAACGATTTTCTCATCATTCATTCTCTTTGTAGAAATAATTATCAAAAAAAACAAAAAAAAGACCAAAATGACGATGCTATTGAATATGAAAAACCGGTTAAAATAATCATTATTTCATCAGAAATTATCATTCACGAAACATTGTTCTTGTATCGTTTTCAGGTGATCCCATGATAACATCTTCCCTGAAGGGTAAGTCGCCAAAAGCACATCATCATTTATTTCTTCACTAATTAGTTGCATGATTTTTTTTTTTTCAATCCTACTTTTGTTTCTCTCTCTCTCTCTCCCTCTCTTCATCTCTATTCTACCAGGAGAGAAAAAGCAATCGCTGCTCTTTCGCATTTTCCTCGTTGAATTGTTACGATATTTAAACAAAGCGAACACTTTTGATACTTGCATTCATTTATTTTCGAGCCTTTTTTTGCGCTTTCGCCTTTTCTGTTTCTTTCGCTCTCGAAACAATAAAATGCGATAAAAATCAAAAAAATTCTGTCAATAATAATCATGAGATTTTGTAAAAATATGTTTTTTTTTCTAAACCTAAAAAAATGTTTGTCTGAACGTTTAGAAAAACGAATAAAATAATTCTCTAATTGTTATAATTAAAAAATCTTCCGATTGATTACTATCGAAAGTTTCAATGAAAAAAAATTCATTCATACACTTAGCTGAGAACGTGACGTCACATTAATCCGACGTGAAATGTTTTCACCGTCTATAAATAAATAATTTACGTTGTTCCGGGCTTGAAAGAGAGGAGGAAAGGGAGGGAAGGAGAGGTGAAAGGGTGGCTCAGCTAAACAAGGGTGTATCGTTTGAAAGAAAGTAAAAAAAAAAAAAACGGAGGATTTGATGACGTAGAAAGCCTCGATGGGGCTTCGGTCCAATATTCAAGAACTTGAAACGCGTCACCTCGCGATATTCGCGCGTGTAGGACCTTCAGAAATAACGGGAGACACGCGTGGCTGACACATTTCCCAAGATGCGATTACCGTCATGTTCATAATGACAGAAACGATCTTATAATCCTACCCTTTAAGTGCATTTTATTGAGCTTATATATAGAAAAAACGACATATATATAGAATATATATATATATATAGAATATATATAGATATATAGAAAAAACATATAGTTATAACGACAAAAGTTTCCATGATAAATAATTTATAGGCAACGAGAATGCATGCGTTTGTAAAAAGAAAAAAAAACAAAAACAAAAACAAATGCATCGATCGACATCAAAATAAGAAAAAAAAAAAGAAAAAAAAAAATTGAGAGCATTGGATATTATTTAGTAACGATATTGTTTGATCTTTTGATTAATCGCAACGACAATTAATCGAACAATAATAAAATTTAAATTATAGGCTTTGTATGAAAAAGGCCTACAATTTGAATATTATTGCTGTAAATCGATTTCATACTCGTTACGATTTTTTGTCATTTAATTTGCAGGTTTAAATGGACGGGTGGTTATAATCGAGAGATGTTATTTAAAAATGCTAATTATAGAGTATTTGTGAATTTCATTTTTCACGATAACTGATACGTTTTTAATGCTGAAATACAGATATTTATTGATCGAATTAATAACAACAATGATAATATATTTGCATAAACGAAGTTTAATATCTCGGTATGGAATCAATGGAGAAATCACGCGTGTGCAATCCGAGCGAGCTCGCGGAGAGCGACAAGGCGTCATTAGGCTGTACTACGAAATGTCTAACTGTGTGTTAACACATATTTTATTCGAACGTTGTTATAAATCTCTTGTTAACCACACAGTTGAAATAAGCGCGATTCTCAAGAATCTATCTCTTTCTCTTATCCTATTCCTTGCGCGCGTTTATTTGCCTCGGAGAACGTTCGATGCGCGTCCTTGTGACGTCACATCCTGCAGTAGTTTCTTACTTCTCAATGAATTTTATCCATTCGAGTATAAAACAAAGCAGGGGGGAATAATCATTCGAAGCTTTTCGTTCAATGAAATATCTATTTATCCTCGTTTCAATTATTTCGACACTCTTTCCTTTGCTTTAATTGTCATTTACTTATTTTTTTACATTTATTTTCAACTCAATTATCTTTGGCTTTTAATTGTCAAATAAAATATTATATTTAATTGCTTCAAAAGTTCATTCGAAGCCAATGATCAGCTGATTTTGAGTTTTTTTCATTGTCAGTGAAAGTTTCAACAAATATAATCGCGATCGTAGCATTTTTGGCTAAAAATATAACATCAATAAACAAATCATTGATGAACAGACGAAAAAAAACGACGAAATAAACCTTTTTTTCTGTTTTCAAGACATAGCTGTCAAATACAATTATTAGTAAATATATGTAGATCGATGTAAACGACAGATGAAGCTGAGTTTACGGATTCGTCGAAATTTAATATATACATCTATATATACGTGAGAAGAGTCTGTCGGTGAGGTTCATTGTTAGCCAGTCTCGTTCGAAGGACTTTTTCGTTGGACAATAATATGCGATCATCCGGGCACGAATGATACGATATTTGTTCAGGCTTGTTATACGTTTCCCCACATTTTTTTCTCCCTCTATTTCTCTCTCTTTTTATCTCTTGTATTTTTTTTCACTCTCCCATTTCTTAACCACTCATATATTTTTTTATTTTATTGGCCAACTACCACGTGTCCATTTTGGTTAATAAAAACGAGAGTGAAAAATTGACTCACAAGCTAGTTTTGAGTTTGCACAGCTTGTCCGGGTGTTTTTGAACGTTCAACATTTCTCGAGTCGCCCTGAAAAAGTTGATTTTTTTCACGAGGTCGAAATTTGGTTCCCAGGGTCGAATTATATTTTGGTAAATACTTTCAACTGAATATCATTTAAACGAAACATAAAATTTCGTTACTTTTACGTCAACGAACTATTTTGCAAAGGATTTACAAGAAAAATATTTCATTGATAATATACAGGCTAAAGATTTTATGAATCGAAACGAATGTGTCGTGGAAATAATTTCAATCAATAGTCTGTTGTCCATCATTGATTAATCAATTTATTTATTGATCAATTTAATTTGTTATCAACCATCAATTGAAATCAATGTTTTGTTGAATATTTCGAAAGTATACTTGGCTAAGATTTTTTCAATTTTTCTATCACAATTAAATAATATTTGGATTAATAAAATCGTTCTGTCAGTGGCAACAATTCGCTTTTAAATATTGTCCGGTCCGAGAACCTTTTAGAGAAAACCAAAAAATCACGCAATTGTGTTTCTCGTTTTATTTTTATTATTTACTCGTTTGATTATTGAAACGAGTCAACTAAACGCGAACCAATTGTGTGTGTTTTTATTGCTTTACATTAATTTGGCATAAATCTTGCAACAGCCTCGAATTAACCACAAATTCTCGAGTGTGGTGGACTCGGAGGTTTTCTCACTGTCAAATTAATTATCCTACGGAGTTGTGTTATGTGGTACAAGTTCTGTTGCACTATAGAGATGCACAAGGACGCCAGCATCTTTTCATCATCGACATAAGTTGATCGGCAACCGGGTTATATATTATCAACAGCTGACAAACAGATGTTACTCGACGTTCGTTTTATCGAGTACTTTGTATATACGAGCTAAAACACAGGGTGTACGAAAAGTGGTGTTTCAACTCAACAGGACGTTAGGTTATGAGATTCTAAGGGGAAAAGTTCTCAGGGATTTTTCTCTACGATGTACCGTTGAGAAGATATCGACGATATTAGAGGCAGCCAATCAGGAAGCATTAAACCAAATAAGCAAAAAGTCATATTCCGACTCAGCAGAACGTAAGGTTATGAAATTCTGAAGAGAAAAGTCCTTAGACATTTTTCTCTGTGACGTAACGATAAAGAGATATCGAAGGAATGAAAAGCAGCCAATCCGCTGCAAAGGGGCGTGGACTAAAGGAAGCCCCGCCCATCGAGTAGTCATTGATCAGCGGTCGAAACATTTCCTGATATCTCATGAACGGTGCTTCGGAGAGAAAAATGATAAAGGACTTTTCTCTTCAGAATTTCTCGACCTAAACACTGACGATACTTTTCACGTGACTTTTGGCACACTGCATATATTTATAGAGGTTTTAATGGTTTAATTGGTATTCAAAGTTTTATAGTTGCCCTGTGATATTATGCCTTTCTCTCGCTCGCGAATCTCGCAAAGATATCGCGCGCCTTAATTAGCGAGTGATGAGCAATACGAGAAAGGACGAGGATAAAACTAATCAAATAAATATACCAATTTTTTCCGTAATTATTTAGTTGGTGAATTTTTTTTTGTTGTTGTTTTAAAACTACCTTCTTTT
Organism: Campoletis sonorensis; assembly: GCA_013761285.1. NCBI lineage: Eukaryota > Metazoa > Arthropoda > Insecta > Hymenoptera > Ichneumonidae > Campoletis > Campoletis sonorensis. The sequence goes on from JACEOJ010000070.1 coordinate 90,175, forward strand.
CTGATCGTTCGCTTGTTTTTAGTAGTTGACTATATAAATATACATATAGGAAATTATAAAACTTTCGCAAGTTGGGCAACGCGAACGATATATACGGTTTATTTCGTTAAATACGACGAGGAGAATAAAGAGGGGGAGATCAGAGGACAGGAACCACTTTCGGCTACTTTCACCGACTAGTGAAACGAGCCCTCCTGTTTCTTATCTCTTTCGTTTTTCTCTCTCATTCCCATTGAATCGTTTTATTCGTTCGTCTTCGTTTTATCCAAATTTGACCATAAAAAAAAATCAATTTTACTTCTATGGTGGACGTGAAATTTCGATTTTCTTTATTACGCATTTTTATAGCTTTTGAAAAATTTCATTTAAAATGCAAAATCAAATATTTTTATGTCAATTCTTATTTATAATCGATAGACGATTTATTTAATTGAACAAATGAATAACCATCAATAAAATACAAATTATTTTATTCAAGTTTTTTTTGTTTTTTTTTTGTTTATCAAATCGATTTAAAAAAATTATACGTACAAATCTTTGTATTTATTCACGAGATCTGCAAATCTGCAAATCTCCCCTAAACTAACGGTACATCCAGACCGGTACATATACAGGAACAATCCTTTCGTTATTCTCTCCGTTCCGAGAGAGTCAAGAGACCTCGACCTACTTAACAAAAGTTGACTTTCGAATCCTCCCGTTGGACTCTCTCGCGAGATTCCAAATTCGAGCTCGGTCAAATCGAAAAGAAGAAGAGCGAGAGAGAGGAAAAGAGAGAGAGAGAGAGAGAAGGAAATGAAAAAAAAAACAGGTTATCCCTTATTTCTGAGAAAACAGTTAAAGTAGGAAAGAATCCTGATATTTTTTGCGACGAACAATGACGAATCGAAAAACTGTAAAGCCCTTAAAAAAAAAAACAAAAAGAAAAACCAAGTAAACAAATGGTTTCGTAAAATCCACCGACTGATCCGGACCTTCAACAACAAAATTGAAAACCCATCCCTTAAAAACGCATAAATCAATAAATCAGGACAACTAATAAATTCTCAAAATAACAATACTAAAAAAAAAGCAAAAATTGCTTCTCGGGAAATTGAGAGAAGAAAAAAAAAGCCTAAAAAACGATGAAATCGGTTTGAAAATGAAACAGAACAGGAAATAAATGGCGAAGGATACTACAGAGAGAGAGAGAGAGAGAGAGAGAGAGAGCAAGAAAAAAAAATAGAAGAAAGACAGAGAAGATAAAACTTGTACCGATGCAGACATTGCAGTCTCCGGAGACGTCGCGATATCGGAGGCGTCGTGACGCTTCAAGGAGGAGAGGAAGAAGAAGAAGAAGAAGGGGAAGCGATAAAAGAGAGAACTGGAGGGATCGATGTAAAAGAAGGAGAGAGAGAGAGAGAGAAGCTCGGGGGAGGGGCGGGGAGGGGGGGGGGTGTGAGAAGGGAGTAAAAAAAAAAGAAAAAAGAAAAAATGGCTCGATGAGTGGGAGAGACAGAGAGGCGGTGCGTGCCGTGTGCGAGAGTCTTGCGGTTGAGTTGCGAGCTCGGCCGTTCAACACTGGAGAGCTCTCCTTCGGAGCTGGCCCGTGTTAATGCCGCAGTGTCTTTTCGAACGCGGCACGTTCGACAGCCCGAAACCCGTGATAGAGTCGCGTTCGAAGTCCCGTTTATAGCCACGATTATCCCGAACAAGACCGATTCGGACGATTTTTCTCGCTCCCGAATTAAAATCGTTATTGAAAACCTCCCTTGCTCCTACCCCTTGAATTTTCATTTACGAATGAAAATAAAAGAGCTGGTGATTGAATCGAGAGTAAACGAAAAATCGAGTAAATCGAGTGGGAAAATCGGTTGGGGAATCTAAGTTGTCACGTGTCGAGTTTCCTCACAGCTGACTCCTTAATGACGCTTCCGTATTGCCTCGAGCAAAAGCACCCAGTGATTTCGCTTTAATAACATTCCATAAAAGGTTTCTTGTTGTTTTCGTACAATTTAAAAACGAGCCTCGATCTTTTGACAATCAAGATCGAGGCAGGAATCAAATCACGAAAAGGCCACAGATTCGTAGTTGCTGAAGTGTCAAAAGAAAAAAAAAAAAAAAAAAAAACAATTGTTCACACGATTGTTCACACAATTGTCAATCTTCGAGACTGAGAGTGCTGCTTGTGTTATTAGTGGCGATAAATTTAAGCAAAATCATCGTTTCGAAACGAAATCATTTTTTTATTTAATCAGATAGAGCATGAGATGTCGTGTTAGGGGGTGAAAAATAGTGCGAGTGTGTGTGAACACGTGCAGTTCAAGTGACGAGGTTCGTGTGAAGAAGAAAAAATAATAATAAAAAAACTCGACTTATTAATTTAAACGAAAATATAAACAATTTTATAATCGTATGGCAAAAAACAACCCCCTCAATTCGGAGGGTTAATTGTTTTAAATTGAAATAACGAGATTAAATGCTCGATTAAGGGTGAAAAGTAAGACGAAAGGGTGGTACTCATGAGCTGCGCAATGGAGTATCAACAATTGGCCCCACCGTCGTCGGTGCAAGTTGTACTCCACCAACCCCATCATCCCCAGCAACAGCCAACGCCGAGCCCTCAACCCCAACAGCATCAACAAACCCAAGGGCCGCCTCAGCAACCAGCCCCACCCCCACCACCTCCACCACACCCTCATATCGTTTTGGCGCCGGCGCATCAACCCCAACCTCCACCTCCACCCCTTCCACCACCACCGACGATACACGCGCATCCCGTCCATCCCCCTTTACCACCAATACACGACGATAGTACCAGCTCTCGATGGACTCATTATCAACACATTTGGAGACAGCAGCACGCCTATGTTGGTGAGAAAATAATATCCCATTTTATACCCCAGCCTCCTCCTTCTTTTTTTGATACCATTTCCGAAAGGATTATCAATCAAAACGACACATTATTTATCGATTCAATTAAATAGGGTCAAAAATGAACAATGAAACTTTGGAAAAAACATTTGAAGCTGAAGTGACGAAAGTTTTAAACATGCAAGTTGAGAATAAGCTGCAATTTTTAATCCATTTAATCAATCTTGATCGAGACTGAATCAAAATATTTTCTCATCGAAGGATTTTCCTGGACAATTTATTGTAGCAGAATAAATTGAAAATTTACTTTGTGGCTGAAAATTCCAGTCTACAGAGCTATTTCATTGAAGAAAATACTTAAAAATCGTTGAAAAATACATTTTTCTTGAATCGAATAAAAATTCATCAGGTTTGAATTAATTTTTAGGGGAAGTTTCAATACAGCAAAAACGATTTGTTTTCTTGGAATTGGTTACCAGAATTACGAACGTTTTTATAGCCAAAGCACATTTTCTTTGCTCTCTTATAAAAACTACCCCTTCGTTTTTCTCTTCTCTCTTTTTCTCTGAACGAAAATCCAAACGAAATCTAACGAATCGTAAAAATGGGCGATAATAACGTATAGAGTTGAGTTTAAGGAACGCCCTAACCTGTTGCTCGGAGGGACGTTCCGGGGGTGGTCGCTTTGCGAAACGTTTCAACCCCTTGATAAATGGCTGCCACGAAAGATTGTTCGCGTCTGCGTCCCAATCATCGAGAGGCGAGGCTTGTTTTTTTTGTCCTTTTTTTTTATTCCCGATTCACGAACAATAAACGACCAACGTATATTTATTTCGTACAACAAAAACCCGATGACCGATTTGTCAACAAAGCAAAAGGGTTGGGTGACGAGAAAGAAAAAAAAAATTAAATCGAATCGGATTTTTTCGGTCAGTTGGGTTTCTACTTTTGTTGAATATTTGGGGAACAAAGTGCCAAACAACGAAATAATGAACTCGAAGAATAATGCTGCGGTCCTTTTATTACTTTTTGATTGAATCAATTAATTAATCGTCCTTATTTTTTATTAACGATTCAAAATATGATTCAGAACGATTTTATTTAGTCGATTAATCGTTTGCTGGTAGGTTTTAAAAAACGATTTAAAAAAAACTGCTCATTCCCCTTACTGTCAGGGGGAGGGCAACGACAAATTGGATTATTCAATCTCCGTAATACGTGGATGCACGAGGGAGAATATATCGAGTGTAAAAAAGAAAAAGAAAGAAAGAAAAAATAATGATGGCACGCGTCCCACTGACCGTAACCCGAAGAGAACTTCCTCGAGGTCGAGTTCCCTGTGGTTGTACGATAAACCATCGACGAAACAAGAAGCCACACAAAATTTAACGTCATCTTGACCGAGTGTGTGATCGATAAATACGACACTTGACTTTTTCTCGAGAGGATAAAAAAATAATAAGGATACGAAAGGCCACGAGGAAGCCTAAAATATCCTCAACGAATCTCTTTATACGTCCACACATTTGTTGCAAATCGCTATCCAATTATTTAAACAATTAACAAATGTTTAAGCTTCAAATCCTTTAAAAAAAAGAGAATTTCGATGAAAGATTCCTTTTTATTGTAAAGCAAATCAATTTATATCATTTTATTTCAACACTTTCAAACTTTTCTGTAAAAATATAAAATCGAGAGAGCAATCGATCGATAACTTGGAAAAAAAAATAAAAAATTAAAATAACAAATTTGGGACTTATTGATCGCGAGGTCGTATTCATCGAAAACAACAAAAGCTTCGACTCCCACACAGAGATACGAACGAGTATAGATTTTCTCTCAGCTCAAACAGTTTCGTGGCTTCTTTCACGCCTCAACTACAAATGAATGCACTGAGGACGATTTTTTTGAGCGTTGTATCGATGTTTTTTTTTTTTTTTTACAATTGACAATTGCTCGTAGGTGTGGCAAACCCGTTTCATCTCTTTTTTTTTCTTCAAAAAGTCAATCAGTAAAAACGAGAAAAAGAAATGAGTAAAAAAAAAAAATATATATCGCAACCGGTCTCGTTATTTTGTAGCCATTCAATAATTTAACGACTTTGAAGGACCGCATTGTTGCTCAACAAGTTTTCACTTTTGAATATTATTACTGCATGAGATTTATTATAATGAACCTGTCGAAGCGAACGTGAAAATTGTCATCAAAAGTGCTGCGTGATAAATGATCATTCAAACGTTTTTTTTTTTTTTTCGCAACGCCGATTTTGCGGTTTCAGTGGTTGGTAGAATCCTCGCGAGTCTTCAATCACCGCGAACGATAAAAATCATTTGGTTCACGTTTATATTTGACTATTTGATGGACTTGAATTGATTACCCGGTGATTAACGTTTGACGGAAACCGCGAACAGCTGATAAAAGCGGCTCGAAAAATCGTTTTATTTATAAATCGTCGTCGATTTGTCCGAATTTTGATCTTTTTTCGTTTAATTTTAGGGCCTAATTTTGGGTCAAAGTTTTGTTTCAAGAAATTCTTTCGTTTTTACTTTAGTCGGGATTATAAAATAAAAATTAATTCACGAAAACTTGAAACCTCATTTGAAATCAATTGAATTATTTTTGGATCATCAAGTCATGCAATTTTGGGCAGAGAAATATGCGAAAAAATGGTATATTAATAGAAATGCGTATCGAGAGATAAGGAAGAGGATTATCTTTCGACCTCACGACCTTCTCCAGACTCCTAGTGCCAGCTGATAAAAAGCATAACCTCACTCATTCACAATATTATGGCATAGGCGCGTAGATAAGAAGCTCAAACGTTTCAATTCAAACGAAGAGCATACTTTTCATTATTATCATTATTATTATTATTATTATTATTGAGGAGGCTGCTTAATAAAGAATCTTTCAAATTTTATAATCGAAAAACTGCATTTCAATAAAACGTTAATTAAAGTTACAAAATAATTGAAAAAAATTGTGTTCTATTTTTTTGAAAAACTAAAAACTCCATTTACTAAAAACATTACTATAGGTTATCGATAATTGAGGAAAGAAAAAGAAATAACATTCACTCAAAAATAAAAGCATTTTGCGAAATGTGACCTCAAATATAAAAATGTATATTGGATAGCAATGACCATAAAAGAAAATTGCATATTGGCCTTTAGCTTGTTCTTATCACGAGTTTTTCTCTATCTCTGTTTCTTTATCAGCACGAAATTAGTCTAAGTCGTGGCCCCAAAAAGGTACGAGTGTTGAAAATAGAGACGAAAAAACAACCGGCAAATCGAGCGATTCATTTGTAATTATTGCGTGGGGATTCATTCGATCGATGTTCATCAAAATATTGCGACGAAAATAATAGTAATGGATAAAAACAAGATTTTCAGAAACGTCAAATCTTGTCGTTCGTATATTTTTTCTTTTTGGAAATTTTGCAATTTCAAAGATGATCCTCGTTAAAGGTGTCAAATGAATAAATAAAATATTTATTAACTAGTGAGAAAAACACGAGGAGATTACATCGAACCCGGAAATTCAGGATAAAAGATAAACAAAATGAGAGAGAGAGAGAGAGAGAGAGAGAGAGAGAGAGACAGAGAGAAAGAAAAAAATGTAGAAGAGGAAACTAAAGCACAGGTGTGTGTTTGTGTGTGCACAGAGCAGGAACTCTATGCTAAATTCCCAGAGTCAAGGGGGCGGGGAAGAGGTGGAGAGAGGGAGGGAACGAGCTGTTTTCACTTTCAACTCGAGCACGAAGCCACAAGCGACCTGAACGGAGTTGCACGAAAGCCGATCTCACTTACACTTTAACACTTTAATGTATATACGTAAACGTAAATATATAAAGTTGTGTGTATTCTCACCGACACACATGCCTTTTAAAATCGGTATTACGATCGACCAGCTCGGTTCACATGTATTCTCGTTTCCTCTGCTTTTCCTGTACCGTTAATTGCGCTATAAACAATCAATTAAATGCTCTGAATTTCATTCGGAAACCTGAATTTCACGATTCGTTGTTTTTTTGGTAATTTTTTTGACTGTTGGCGATATTAATTATATTGCGATCGCTGCCAATACCGATTTCGATCATTTTCCTTGTTTCTTATTCGTTCGACTGCGGATTTTCGACCGAACCAGTATTTCCTAACCTTTGGGAATCCTGAATTCATTCTGCTGACGATTTTCTTAACGATTATCCATTTTTTCATTTGGTTTTGACCTTTTGACGGGTTTCTTTCTGGAGTTTTATCAATTTTTCTACTTTCGATTGGTTTTCATGTCTTTAATGGATTTTGTGATAATTTCTGCTGACGATTTTCCACCGATTTTCCATAGAAATTGCGCCAGTGTTTGTTTTCCATTCTTCTGTCAATTTAAATGCCGTTTTCTTAGGATTTTGGATCCCTTTTTGTTTACAAAAACCTGCTGCCTCAGTGTCGCATCCAAAATTAACCATAAAGTGAGAATCTCTGCTCGGATAAGAAAGAAACAAAGTATGAAAAATATGTCTAACTAAGTTGGCAACCGTTGGCGTGGGCCGTGATTACTTTCTCCGACGATCGGTGGCTCTCGGTCGGCGCACCTTCGGCAAGAAAGAACCCCGCTCAACGACTTATACACGACCGAGACTTCTCTTCCGGGTTGAGAGAGTGAGAGAATCCTCTCTCTCCCCCGCCCCTTCGCGGCCGGCCTTCCCTTCCCTCTCCGCTGGAAGAGCGGCTCCATGGTGTTTACCTCAAGGAAGTGCGCAATATCGAAAAAACCCGTGAATCTTTTTCTCAGCGAATCAGCTGGCAAGCTCGAACGGTCCGAATATTTTTTTCTCGATTAATAAAACATTATTTTATCAGATTTCATCGAAATTATTAAAATTGGATTCATTTTCTTCGATTTTCGAAAAGAAATCCAAGAAATAATTCAAAAAGGCTTTAAAATTTTATAAGAAATTTCACCAAAGTTAAAAACTTTTCGAAAGATTTAAAACTCTGTTTTGTTTTTCTACCCTCGGTTCGATAATCAATCATTTTTCTTGTCAATTTTTATTCCTTTCTTTTCTCTTGTTTATTTATTCTAATAATTTCTCGTCGATGAAAATAACGCAACGGCTGGAATAAGTCGCGTGAGAAAGAAAGGTGCGTGGAAATAAGTCCCTCAGTTATTTCGGTACATATAGTGAAAGCGAAAGGCAAACGTGAGTCAGAGAGAACTAGGAAGTGAGGCGGCGAGACTCTTATTGCGGCGGCTTTTATTTAATCATGGGCACGCTATTCGCTTGCGAGTCGGAGGATACAGGTTGGATTTTAAAACGGACCTCAAGGTTGACCAACATTTGTCAATTTCGTTGAGAAATTCATTTATTTCGTCGCTTTTACGTTGCAAATCAAATAAATAACAAACAATAAGTTATCAACGGAATTCGTTTACAAAAATAGGGAAGAATATCGATTCAAAATGACAGATTGTTGAAAAACAATCAAAATAATTCAGCATTTGACGTTTAAACAATTCCGGAACTAATAAAAATGTACGAATTAATTTAAGATTTGAAACATTGGCCACCAAAACGTAGCGGAATTGTGTGAGATATACGTTCGCGAGTTAATGGGAGCGTGACGAACTTTCCCCATTCGGCATTTCCTTAATTGAAGAACATAAATTGTTGTTTTTTTTTTTCAATTTTTTTTTTCTAATTTTTTTCACCTTTTGTTAATGCGTGCGTATTTATTTACATAATCCAAAGAGTGAGAGGCTGTTTTATCGAGTAGAAGATCCCTCGGTTCTCCCTTCTGGCTCCGCGGAACCTTAAGGGGATCATAATTACTAGCTATATCGAAGCTTATCTAGCCCCGTCGTGATTTACGAGAATAAACGCACAATTGCCTCTTCGCTTCACAATTATTACGAATTACGCAATAATTGTGCTTCTCATGCTATTCCACGCTTTTTTCTTTATCTTCCTTTCTTCTTTATTTTTGCATCGAACCACCGATGCGAGATAATTGGAAATGCAAATAATAAAAAAATCTCCCCGCGATTACGAGGATTTAATGTCCCGTTGGAAAAAGATATTTTATGGCAATCATTGGAATCTTTTTAATTGGACTAATTAATATGGCAGCCCGGAATTTTGTCATCAATCGTTTGCCTCTTCCCTTATTTTTTATCTCTCGATTTTTACAAAAATTTCAATTGTCCAATTAAAAATAAAAATAGAAAGAAAAAAAAAAAACACATAAAATTCCAATAAATTTTTTCTACATCAAGTCATCGTTCAATGAAAGCCGGAGACTAACCGAAACTGAACACAGAAACGATTTATTAAATTCCGAGACTAGTGAAAGAACAGAGCAAAGAAAAAGTAAGAATGAAATATAAAATGAACACTTTGACGGGCCGTCTCCTATTTTTCGGGCTGCGTTTGTGCTCACGACCAATTTATATATGTCTCTAACGAGTTTTAACGATCAACAAACGTTGACGCTCTGTATTGGTACTTTCTAGTGGTAACTTAATGCGGCCGAAAATCGTGTGCGGCACCACACGTGCCGATGGGGAAAGGAGGCCGTTCAAATGTCAGTTTCTCTCCTCACCTCCTCCTCCTCCTTCTCCTCCTCTCCTTCTCTTTTATCCTTCCTCTTTTCATATTTTCTTTTTCAATTTCGTTCCTCCCTCCCCCGTCTCTTTTTTTACTCACGTGTGAAATCCAACGTCAAACTAATTAATCACTATAAATATTAAAAAAAAAAACCTAAAAAAAAACTAAATAATTCCGAGTGAGTTTTCCTTCGACAAGAAATCCACCGACAATAATCCAAAAATCCATAATTCTTAAAAGAGAGAGAGAGAGGGCACACGAGAGACAATAAAATACAAAAAAATTGTATAAAAATCGTTCCAACGATTTTCGTATGGCCAAATAATAATAAAAATTTGTTTTTATCTCCAATTTTTCGAATAAGATAAAACGAGGAAAAGCTAGAAACAAGACAGAGACGTAGAAACGATGAAACAACGCGAGATAAAAGTTACAAGTGAAGAGGCAAAAAAAAAGTATCGAAAAGAATGAGAAGAATCGGGCGAAAGAGAAAGTGCGAAATTTTGGTTTTTAGGACATTCGGTGGCGCTTCCGCACTTTAGAGAGATGTTTCGAAGAGCCATCTCCGGCCTTGACATGTATGAAAAGAATATAAATATGACGGAACGACTGAAGGAATTATAATCCATACGTACATACGCACAAAGTACATACATACATATCGATATATATCTGCTGCACGTAAAACTACCAGAAACGGTTCATGGTGCTCAACATTTATAATATACATATATATATATTAATATAGATGTATATATTAACGTGGTAGCAGCTGTTGGGAATTAATTTTAGATTATATACAGCCAGTGGGCGCCTGACTAGGTCAACTTGGTAACATCGCAGCGAGCTCATTGTGTCGTTTCGACATATGACAATATATACATGTGCGAAAAAAAAGAATAGAGATAAAAAAAAATTTTTTAAAAAAATGAAAAAAAAATTTAATATGTGCCTCAACAAGGGACAATGAGCGATTTTCTCATCAGCCAAAATTCCAACTTGGATTAAATGTCAAAATAAGAAAAAGGAAAATGAGTAATAAATATGAATTTGAGATGAATTTATAAAATTTAAGAAATTTGACCGTTTTTCTATCATTTTTTTAATGATTTTTTTAAATTACTATGAAACTATGAAAATATCGATTCCTAGAGATTTTTTTAAATTATTTCTCTTTTAATTGAACGTTTCAATGAAGTGCCGAGTCTTTTTCCTGTTCCGCATCGTTCATTCGTGGTTTCGGAGTACCATTTCGTGATTTTTTTTTCTCTATTTTTTTTTTTGTTGCTCCTGGGTTTTTCCTTATTCACTAGTCGATGGGAAGGCAAAGCAACTACAAGGAAGCGCGATCATGCTGCTTTACGCGGAACGAAACGAATCGAGATAGCGTGAGCCGTGCGCCGCGACGCTCACTTTCGTTTTTCCACGCTCTCAGACATCACCTGTATACGACTCTTTTCTTTTTTTTTTTCTTTATTATTTCCATCTTTTTCTTTGCCCCTTTTTCCTTCTTTGTTTTGTTCTCGTTAGTGTTGTTTTTTTGTTTCTTTTATTTTTTTCCTTAAACCTCAACGGGAATGTAAAAAGTACTTTCGCGCTTTTTACACTTCGATGAACATTACGCGAGCAGGGAAGGGAGAAGGAAAGGAGAAAAAAAAACCTCACGAAATTCTTTTTCGTCATGAAAATTTCGAGGTTTTCGGTCACCGCGACCCACAGCTCCGGTCCAGAGCAACGAAGACAGAGAGAAAGTTTGAAAGTGAATTGTCCATCGAGCCACATTTTTCTGACCCACCTTTCCCCCAAACACGACAACGTCTTTCAAAGCGACTGGGACCACGAAAAATATTTTTTCATTATTATTACATTTTAACGATTTTTCTTCAAACTTTTTCCTACAGATTTATAGAAGAAGAATTCGATAGAAATTAAACATTTATTTTTCGAATTATTCAGTCGATTATTCTGGCCTGTTATTTCTTTACTCATTGAAAATCACAATTTTTGTTTTTTCATTTAATCTTTCGAAGTAATTCTGCAATTTCTATAAATTTAACTAAAAATCTCCATCATTTGTTTCGATGGAAATGAATTAAATAGATTTCCTTCATTAAAGTAATTAAATATCGTGGCTAATGATTTTTGATTAAAATGAAGAAAAAAAACGTGCGTAGAAATTTAAAAAAATTAATCTGCACGAGGGAACATTTAACATTAGCCCGTTATCTAAACAACTTCGTACGTTGGAATTAATTTCTTTATAAATATGCTCGAGTTGATTTATCAGGATAGAGACGATTGCGGATGTATGTTCGTCGGCTTTACTTACAGACAGGCTCTCTGAGATTTCCGGTGAGAAATGGAAACGAGATTAGCGTAACTTTCGCTGCTGCTCGCGCCTTCGCGATTCCTGGGAATTTAATTTCTCTCTCTCTCTCTCTTTCTCTCTCTCTCTTTTTTTTTCACAGCGCTATGGATTACGGAATTTTTCCGGGTGTGCGTGCTACGCATTTTTCAACATTCCACTTAAATAGCAATCAGCAGCATGCGTTAAAAAAAAAAAATGTCATAAATTTTGTCATTTTACAAGTTTCATTATATTTTCAGAATCATGTGATCAGAAAACATAACAAATTATCAATTGTTCGTAAATTCGTTATTTTTTACGAATTTTTTCTTCGGAATTAATGTTACGAACGACGTACTGAATATTTTTAAATCGATTGAATGATATCAAATGGAACATTTGTCCGAGGATTTTTCGTGACATTATTCTGTAACTGACCTCCTACAATAATTGAATTTGGCTTTTTATTCATCGCGATAAACGTCTCTTACGGTACGTGAGAATGACTAGCGAGGGACGAGAGGGGGGTGAAGTGTGGGGAGGAAAAAAGACCACGTCGCTCTCCATTTTCGCCTCGTACACCCGGAATAATTATCGGATCGATGATTCTTGTGGAGAGAAAGTTGCGACGTAGGATTTTCTGTCTCTTTTTCTACCGCCTGTTGCTCATTTCGATTTATTCATGTATATTATTATTTTATCAAAAAAAAAAGGAAAAAAAAAAAAACATTTAAAAAAACAGCGAAAGTTAAAGAAACATTACGAAATTGATAAAGTTTCGAAATATTTCGACCCGCAATATTAATAAATTGACTGATGCCATTAAAAAGTACCAAATTTCGAGATTTTTTTCTTTCTTCAAATTGAAAAAAATTCACTTTTTTTCGAGATAAAAGAATAAAAAGTTTTGAGCCAGGTTTTTTTATGAAGCTTTCGGTTAATCTAGAGCTGCAATAAAATGACAACTTGACGGCACATTTAACTACCGGATTTCTCATGTAGGATTATTGAGCGAGGTATTTGAAAAATAAAAAAAGCCTGGGATCGTAGACGTAAATATTTATGAAGAAAAGGAGAGCGTAGCTATTTTTTTTTGTATCAATAACGGATAACATAATCAATGACGAAAAATGGCTTTTAATGTTGTTGTTTTTTTTTTTTTTTTTTTCCACGTTGGATATAAATGGAGATCCCCGGAAACGCAACGTGCGGCAATTCTGACTTCATCTTTTTTTTTCTCCTATCTACGTCTCTTTCTTTCTCTCTCAAGACGGGGAAAGTGGCTCGAGCAACTTTCACTGCCGCGACTATAACTTATAAATACACACATACTTCGCAGCATAAAGTTGCCTGATCGTGTATTTTCTTTCTCTCTTTCTCTCTCTCTCTCTCTCTCTTTCTTTTTTCCCCATCACGAATTATCTTGCTCGGAAATATAAGTTTACTGTGACAATGTATGCTATTTCCGTAATCCAAAGCTGTCACAAGAAAAAAAAAAGATTGTGAGGAAAAAATGATTTATCGATAAATCCTAAGTGGAAAAATGATCGACAAATTTGATGGAAATCAAATTTCATGACGTTCGAAATAATCGGAATTGAAAAAAAACGTTCCACTTCATTATAAAAATCTTAGCCGGGTTTTGTTGTTACTATTATTTTCAAATATGAAAGAAATTGAAAGAAAACTTTTTCTTTCAATATCAAAATGTCAATAATCTTCTCAAAACGCTGACCAACACGATTAATTTAAAAATGGCTGCAATGTTGTTCATTTTCATCGAGTAACAAAATTCTAAACCCGTTTCCAAACTTTTTTCAAAAAAATATTACAAATAAAAAATAAATGTCATATCGGACTTCATTAATTGAGAAAATAAAAATCATTACTATCGTTAGTTTTATATGGACTTTATATTTACATGGACTTTATGGAATTTATATGAACGTCACTGAGAACATCCCTTCAGATTTTTTATTTCTTCAAAATGTAAAAATAATTTAAAAAACTCCTCAACTTTTCATACCCTTCCTCACTGCCTCACTGCCTCAGGAAAAAAATTGATTTGAACATTGTTATTTATTTGTGACTGGTGAATACTAATTTCTCGTTGAACCATGACGTTTATATCAAGGATATGAGTATGAGATTACATCGCATACCAATACTCGAAGCTCTTGGTATACGCGAGCGCGGGAACGAAAGTGAATCCCTTGGATCAACTCGAGAATCAATAGATCGATCGATCCTCTCTCTCTCTCCCTCTCTCTCTCTCTCTCTGTCTTTCTGTCTCATTCTTCACTTCAAAGTCTCACATTTCACGCATGTTTGTTTTTTTTCTCTTTCATTTTTTTTTCTACAATTGCTGACCTCTCTTTTCGAGAATCCCATGCATGATCGCGTGTATATACGAAACGAAGAAAAGTTCGAACATGAAGAAATTCCCTAAAGTCTAGTTGTTGCGGGATCATCGCGTACATTTATATCCGCACCGTTTGTTTGGAGATCTTATACATAAATGATTTTCTGCGTCCTTGGACCGGCGTCTATTTCGGCTCGGCACTCTCGTTTCTTTACCCATTTTCAGTGGCTCCGCACACTCCGCACGATTTACAAGGTCGAAAAAATCCACTATTTTTTTATTATTTGCATTCCCAGATTTTTCGAATTTGCAGATACTACTTTTTTTTTTCTTTCTTTGTTTTTTTTTTTGATCGTGACCCATTTTCGGTTGATGAAAATAGAAAAAAAGATGATTTCACGAATTTGTACACGTAGATTCGAAACAATGCTGTTTTTGTGCGGATTTTTTTGTATTTTCTATTCATTGTTTTAATAACAATTATTTCATTTACGTCCGCTTCCATTTTTTTTGCCTCAAACATGTTTTTTTTTTTTTTTCCTTTTGAAAATTGAATTTTAAAGGATTTTTCATTATCAGTCGACCCTAAAACCTTGAAACCCAGCAAAATGTCGTTGACCCTACAAAAAAAAAGATCCTCCCAGTCGAGAACGTCGATTTATGGCCTTTTTTTCCTCTACTCTCCAGATATAAGTGACGAGAATGAAAAAAAGTCTGTTTCGATTGATTCATGGCTTGGAATTAGCTCGAGTTAAACCCTTCCGCATTTTATCGAAAGGGATACACAAATTTTCAATATGGCAGCCGGTTATTAAGCCTCGAGGGATTTGACGACGGTGCTGGTCAAAAGTTTGCGAGTCCTTCTGGGAAAACACGCGCCGCTTTGGAGTTTTGTTTAGCTCAAAGTGGTGAGAGGGAGAAAGAAAGATGAGAGAGAGAGAGAGAGAGATCGAGAGAGAGAGAGAGAGAGAGAGAGAAAGAGAGAGACTAAGAGTTTGCCATGGAAACGCGAACCGCGAGAGCTCACCTTTTGTGCCTGCGATTCGTCAGAGAGCACGAAACTATTGCGTCATTTCTCTGAGAAGCCGCGGAAAAGGTGTGGGGGAATTATTTTGTTAGTTTTCTCTTGCCTCTTGTTCTCCCGGCTCGTCTTATCAGCTGCTTTAGTCGTCGGGAGAAAAAAAATAAAAAAATACTCACAGAAGAGATACGTCATTGTGTTTCACTCAAATAGACGAAAGAAACTAATCAACCTAACTCATTAACAAATTAGTTACAACTGACTGGTTCACAGCGTATTCTGTTACTTTTATTTACAATCGGAGGATCCTTCGATTTATAATACAAATTCATTGAAAATGTTGAAAAAACTTTCATTTTTATGAAAATCAACACGTCAGTAAAAAAATTTTGTCCTATTCTCTTCGATCTTTTATGATCTTTTCGAAAAAGTTAATATGCTCTTTTTTTTTCTTCGTTTTTTTTTAAATCGCGTTCACTAATCTAAAAAAATATTAAAAATTGAAAATTTGTGACCCTTTTAAAAGTTAAATGCTCACTTTGCTGGAAAGTCAAAGTTTTCCATAGTTTTTCAAAACAATAAAATATACCATTTTCCAAATTTTTATGAGGCACACATATTCAAAAATGTTTCGAGTCCAATTATTTCTTTTTTTTTCAATAAAAAAGCTGTCGACAAGCGGATAAAGTACGCCCCGGGTCAAATTGACCCCATTTTCCAATTCAGTGGTCAACACCAAATTTTCCAACGAAAGGTTAAAGATCTCAAAAGAGCCTTTGAGAACTGTCAAGGGTTATTGGAATATTTCCGAGACCATTAAAAGCTCCAATTTGACATTGGCTCAGGGAATAAAAAAATATAGTACGACGCCATTTTGGAACAAAAGGTCCCTCGTACTGTGTCGATTATTATAGTGAACAAACGTGGTGAGGCGGTGGTGGTGGTAGTAGTGAGCCCAGGGACACAGAGAACGTGGGGCTCGTCGACGTTATAATTTCACTTCGCCTAGTCATTCAAAGCCCCACCTTGGTGCGCCTCGGTCTAGCCACGCTCGGACGTTCCATTCAATTGTTGTTAGCTAGCAACTGCAAATTCAAGGACGCGGCACGACGACGACGACGACAATGCGCCGCGTTTACCTTACTGCGATACAAAAGGGAAGGGGAGGGAGGGGAAGGGGGTGGGGGAGCGGGGGGGTGGGAAGGGAGGAGGACAACATATAGTTAAGTCTCTTTGAAAACCATTGCTAACAAACACGTACAACTTATCGAATAAACAATCTCAAGCTGTACAAATTTCATCGTCATGGAAAAACCTTCCAGTCACTAAAGTCGCCATAATTAATATTCCCACCGTTTAAATCAACAGACATTCAATTCTTTTTTTCTCTTTCCCCTCTAATTTCAATTCTAGTTTTCATAAAAAGGCATAAAAACGTGGATGTTAAATATAAATAACAGTCGATACTCGTAACTTCGATGATAAGAATTTTTAAATGTGAATATTTGGAAGAAAAAGAAAAGATAGAAAGCTCTGCGATAATCAAAATGCTAATTTTTTTGAAAAAAAATTTTAAAAAAATTCGGGAACCTATGAATAATTCGATGGGGAAATACCGAACGGAGAAATTGGACACTTTCACTTGTAGATTTTGGAATAATCACGTCAAAGATATTTATTTATTTCCCAAATCCACAGAATCCATGGGTAAATAAATAAAATACAAATGGAATTTCAGTCGAAAGACTGAAAAGACTGAAAGGAGAAAACTCCTTTACAATTTTTTTCTGAAATGCACCCTTCACGAGACACAAGCGTCATTTGGTGACAGCGAATAAAGCGCGTGGATGTGACAGCCCTTGGAGTGGGGGAAGCTGCGCGCGGCTCTTCGCGCGCTCCGCCCACTTCATCTCATCGATACACCGGATTGGCCGGTGACTAATGAATCATTATCTCGTAAACGGTGCATCAAAGAAAAAAAATCCCAAAGACAATTCGTTTGAAAATTTCGTAATATAAACAACTTGTTCGATAATTTGATTGAGACTTTTGATACTGCCTGTAAATATAACGAGAATGGTAGTTACTTGGATCATTATAATCAATGTACATAGTCGTTGGTCGTCATCATCATCATCATCATCATCATCGTAGTCGTTGTAGCGTGTTATTTTCTCCGGTATCTATCCAACATCGTGACGTGACAAGCATGCTCTCGTGGCCTTGACAGTCGACCCGCAACCATTCTCTCTTCGTTTCTCTCTCTCTCTCTCTTTTTCTTTCTCTCTCTCTCTCTCTCTCTCTCTCTCTCTCCTGCTAGTATATTTCTAAGTCGCGATCGTCTCGATATCACCGAGTTTCCCCCGTTCAATTAATCTCTGTATAAAAGCTACCGTGTTGGAATCTCTCCTACGAAATTATGGATAACATCGAAACCTACACAGACACACGAACTGATGACAAGTTCTACACGATTGTCATGTGCAGTAGATTTGTGTCAAAGTTTTTCAACTTGAAAACAATCCTTCTTATTTCTTTTTCTTTATGATAATATGGAATAAAATGAATACTTAATTGATTAAGTTCGATAAAATGATGATTTAATGAATTAACGATAAATAAATGATCATGTCATATTATAATCATTTGTCCGTAAGTTTATAATTTTGTATTTTCGTGTGATTTTTAGGGAAACAAAGTAAAGATGGACCCGAGGAGAAAAAAGATGCGGATGGTGAATTATGGGGCAACGTGGAAGCGCAGGCCGCCTTCCTCGGTCCCAATCTTTGGGACAAAACACTGCCCTACGATGCCGACCTGAAGGTATTGAATCATGTATGTACAAAGTTGCGAGACGGTAAGCAGCGTTAAAGTCAATTAGTTAAATCCTCCCCTACGTATTTATTCTCTAATTTTGCTGGTTTGTTTCTTTTGTTGTTTTTTTATTATTCCTGAACGAGTAATAACAATATTTGGAAAGATAATTAAGAACAAGCAAATGAATCATTGAGTTCAATTTGGCTTGAAAATCCAGCTCGAAAAAAAGTCTTTTGCTAACTAAACCTCGCATTTGTAGTGACAAATAATCAAAATTTCTTCAAATCCTGCACTATTTTAATTAGTGTTAATAGAAATTAAAGAACCTTTTATTCTTTTATATTTCATTGATGCCAAATTGCATCAGGCTGCTGTGTGTGCTTTCCGACTTCATCCAACTAACCAACGTCACCTCATTCACCTTTGTTTTCGTTTTGTTCTTTTCATTTTTTAATTCACTCACGCATTTCCCTCATTTTTAATGCAATTTTTTTCACCTGCCTCGCTCTCGAGATTCACTTTCGCAGAGAACGCGATCGTGATCT
The DNA here is from genome assembly GCA_013761285.1 of Campoletis sonorensis. Classification (NCBI taxonomy): domain Eukaryota; kingdom Metazoa; phylum Arthropoda; class Insecta; order Hymenoptera; family Ichneumonidae; genus Campoletis; species Campoletis sonorensis. The sequence continues at coordinate 108,727 of JACEOJ010000070.1, forward strand.
CGTTGCGCAAGAAATTCGAGGTAAAAACAAAAACAATAAGACAAAAGAAAATCTCTCATAGTTACTCTGGATTGGGTCGAAAATTGAAAACGTCGATGCAGCGCGGTTTTTCATCGCGATTTAAACTCGACGCGACACTTTCACCCTCGTCAATTTAGATCCTTTTTCATTTTTATTCCATTTTCATTCGATTTTTCTATTTTTTTTTTTGGTTTCTCGTTCCTTATTCTTCATTTTTTTCGCTTCAACGCCCAACTCGACGTGAGTTTTGATTTTTTTTCCGGAAATTCCGCGATAATTCCGCGACAGTATAATTTCGTTGTAACGTATGGGCGTTCACGTATAATCTCGATCCGCGACGTATACGAGAGACTACTTTCTCCGGTTTAAATGGACAAGAGTGTATTATATATCGCGCCCCTAAGAGATTTACGAACATGTTCCGCGCGGAAGTTATCCGACTTGATACTTTCTTTCGTCTCGTGTTTGCTCCCATAAACAATTTATCGCAGAGTCTTTTATCACGCCATTGAAATAAATAAACAAACGAGAGCAAACGAGCCAAAAAAACTGAATGAAAATTGAACAAATTTCCATGCAGATTTTTCTCAATTCTTTGCGTAGGCGTCGTCCGGAATGTGAAAGTTGATAAATTTTTCTAGTCTTTTCTTTTCGTTACATTTTGTTTGTTAAAGAAAGTGAAAATTTGTCGTCGACCACTGGGGGAATTATAAATAATAACCATATTCTCTAACCTCATCATCAAAACATCAGAAATTTAATACAAATTCGCGGGGACAAACGATTACCATATTAATGAACTTTTTATAATTTCAATTTGTTTTTTTTTTCGCCCTCGTTTCAAACAGTACGTGGATCTCGATGAGTTCTTGTCCGAGAATGGGATACCGGTGGATGGTGTTGCCAGCAACGGTCAAGGGACCATGCAAGCTAACCAATTGCACAAGATAAACAACGGTGAGACTACGAGTCATCAGGGACCGGCGGGCTTACACCTTGAACCAGTTACCAAACGCGAGAGATCGCCATCGCCGAGCGAATGTTGCTCACCCGACACCCTTAATCCACCCTCACCAGCAGACTCCAGTAAATATTTTATTTTTTCTATTTTTTCACGTATTTTTTAATCTATTACTTAAAAAAGAAAAAAAAAACTGAGAATTCTAGACAATAATTAAATTATTACTTAATTATTTCATTAAAACGATCATTTTATTTCGAAAATCCCAACGATTCAACGAATTTCAATAAATAATAATCCCACAAACGATGATTTCGATAAAAAGAAAATGGTCAAAACCAACGAAAAATCTCACAATTTTCTGACAACGAAACCCTTTGATTGGGAAAAGAATAAAAATAAAAATAAAAAAAATTGTGTAAATCGAATGAATATTAATTTGAATATAAAATTGATTAATTCGCAGCGCTCTCGATGGCATCATCGGGGCGGGACTTCGATCCAAGAACCCGTGCTTTCTCTGACGAGGAGCTCAAGCCACAACCAATGATCAAGAAGTCACGGAAGCAGGTGAGAGCATCGCTATATTCCTCATTGGTTTGTATAAATTCATACAAAACTATATAAACCTAAATCCAACATTTTGAGAATACAACTGATCAATAATCATTTTGGTCTTTTATTGTTCTGTTTTTTCTCATCGTTCGACTCGTGTACGTCACGACAGTTTGTACCGGACGACTTGAAGGACGACAAATATTGGGCACGTCGCAGGAAGAACAATATGGCGGCAAAGAGGTCGCGAGATGCACGCCGAATGAAAGAAAATCAGATCGCACTAAGAGCTGGCTTTCTTGAGAAAGAGGCAAGTTTTTATTTTTTTTTCTTCTCATTTCATTCACTATTTTCAAATATTTCTACTTATTTATTGTCTAAAATCGAAGATAAATGCGAATTGTTTTATTTTTCAATTATTTCGTTGACTAATTTTCCCCTTAAGCTTCACTTGCCAAGTAATAATTTTACTTGCCAAGTAAAAATGTCAATGATTTTCATACAAAAGTAAAAATCAAAACAATGAATATGAAAAACATTTCAGAATATGGGCCTACGACAAGAGTTGGATCGGTTAAAGAACGAGAACATGTTGCTGCGAGACAAGCTGAGCAAGTACACGGACGTTTAACCTTGGCGAAGGGTCGCGAAATGACGAGAGTTGTATCGTGAATAATGACATTTGGCCCTTGGATCGATGGAGGAGACGTGTGTCGCGTATTTTTATCGAGTCGTCCGGGACGAGGGAGAGAAAACAAACGAAAAACAGAGATCGAGGACGTTTTAAGGATAGAGAATGATCGAGAGAGAGAGAGAGAGAGAGAGAGCGAGAGAGCGAGCGAGAGAGAGAGAGAGAATGATCGAGAGAGAGCGTAAAAGCAAAAGATTAAGAGTGACGAGAAAGAGAAGTGAAAGGTCAAAAGAAACGGACAAAGAAATAGCAAAAGTCCAAAACCAAGAAATAACATCAGCACCAAAAGAAAAGTAAAAGAGAGCAAAAAAGAAGAAGCGCAGTGGGGAGTTTTGACCTTGAAAGATCGACCTTCGATAGCGATTTCTGTTTAGGTTAAGAAACTGTAATTGCGAGGAGAGAGCAAGCAAAAAAAAAAAGCAAAAAATAAGGCGAAAATCCCCAGATCCAAGAACCTCCCCTCACTTGTACATAGTTATATGTATAGTTAGATTATGTATAAAAACAAAACAAAAATATGTTAAAACAAACAAACAAACAAACAAAACAAAACAAAACAAAGAAACAAAGAAAAGGAATAAGAAAAAAAAAAGAGAGAATGTACGTGTATGTATCGCGTACGTACATATGTGCCCGCCTAATATCGATTATATCAAATAGTACATCGTAGAGTACGAGAAGAAAAAAAGCGATTTTAAGAAAACAAAATAAGGATAAAATAACGCAGAGATTAAAAAAAAACAATAATGAAAAAAACAGTGGAAAAAAAAACATGAAAAATTGAAAAAAAGGAAAACAAACAAATAATGATATAACAATAAACAACACACAGAAATAACGACGACGAATAGATACCGGAAATGGTACTGGCTAGTGTACTACTTTTAGACGTATATACGAAAAACAAAAAAACATAAAAATACAAAAAAACGAAAAAAAAAAAAAACAAACCACACATACCACGATGGGAAAAACAAATAATTTAAAAATTAATAAATAGGCATAAACCACCTGACATGGTTTTATCGCGCGAGTTAACGAGTTACGAAGAGTGAAGAATTTGGTGAAAACCATTCTATTCAGCACAGACGATAAAGCGGCCTCTCTTGGGACGACTTTTCAACGTGAAAATGTTAGGATTTGTACAAAGAAAGTATGGACAATTTTTAATTTCTTTTTTTTTTCAATTTTCTTTCTTTTTTTTTTTTAGTAGATGTGGCTCATGATAAATCGACGTTTTCTGCGCACTTGATCCTCTCCCCCCCCATTTCCTTTCAAAACTAACTAAGCTGCTTCACTGACAACCTGCGAAAAGATTCGCGTGTTTTTACATTCTGGGATTAAAGAAACGTTTCTTTTGGCTATTTTTGAGAACTCGTTTATATATTTTTTTTCTTATCAACTGAATTGAAAACTCTGCAAATTTGTATATTCATTTACTACTTTTCATACAATCTAATTGCTCGATCAATTAATGCTACGATTTTCCTAATGAATCTATTTTTAAAAATAATTTTTGTATGCATGGATGTTGGAGACGATGCAAAGAATTAAAATCTTGTTTTGTTTTTCGTAGATGTCATTAAATTATTATTAATTTTGACGATAACAATAAATGCTCTCGTACTCAATGCGCTAATTTCGAAGATTTTTTGAAAAAAATCACTTTCGAGTATAATCAAGTACCAAGAAAATGAAACTACTTTTTTCTTAAAATGTAAAATACCCGATCATCGACACAATTTATCCACAAATATTTGTATTAACTTTTTATTTTTGTTTTGTATATTTTTCTTATTTTTTTTTTTTTAATACCAGAGATTTTATTCCCAAACTCCCCTCGAAATGTTAATATTCCTAGAGTATCCACGTGGTGATGGTTACAAAGTGATTCTAGTTTTTTCTTCAATTTCGTTTTTTTTTAAATATTATTTTATTTTCATTAACGTAGATTGAAAATATCGCGATCGTTGTTTTTTTTTTCTCTCTCTTATTCTTCTTCTTCCTCCTCCTTCACTCTTCCTTAATTATTTCTCTTAGCTCAATAATTCTAACGAATTAGTCAAATTGACGATTTTTAACACTCAAAGTGTGGCTCGAACGTGCGAGTGTGTGCAATCGTGAAAGAAAGTGTGATTAGTGTGCATGTTAAAATGTGAATGTGTGTGTGCGTGCGTGGAAAGCGTCAAGTCGAATAAAGACTTTTCGGCGTGGCTACTCGCTTGCGAGGATAAACATTATATAAATAAATAAAAAATTATGATTGAAAATGAAAAAAAATCCGCAAAAAGAAAACAGAGATATATAACGATTAAGAGTAAATAGATAAGTGGCGAGAGGAGAAAGAGAAAAAAACAATCCTCGAAAAACGAGGCTCAATTCGTCTTCGTATTCTCGAGCTATTTTTCTTTGTTTTTTGTTTTTTTTTTTTTAAAAAAAAAAGCTTCTTCGGGTTGCTACACACAGCATTAGCCGTGAATTTTTAAGTTTCTAGATGTTTATTTACCGTTTGACCGAAATAATGGTCCCATGAACGTAACGCAGTCGGATGAAATATTAATAATAATAATAATAATAATAATAATAATAATAATGATGAAAAGAAAGAAAAACACAAGTTAATAATTTTATTATTTCCTCAGGTTTTTTTTCTACCTTCTCGACTTTGTATCCAAGTTTTTGTTTTCGTTCTTATTTGACACCTCGGCGCGAGCGATTTCACACAGGGTATTTGTATTTAAACGTGTCTTTCTGAAGATTTTTGCGGAAATTTGAAAATTCGTCATTTTTATTGTTGAATTTTTGCAAAATTTTATAAAATTTTCTAAAGTCGATTTTAACAGCACGAAGACGTTTTTGAAAAGCAACTTTTTCACGTTTGTTAATCATTGGGAATTTTTGATGAGAGATTCAAGATTCGAATTGAAATTGGATTTTATTTTTCTTCTCGTTTTCTCTTTTTTGTTCGACCGAAAAATTCGTCGACTTTCGTCAATATTTCTTCATTTTCATCAATCGTCGCCATTGTAAATTGGCCTAATTTGTACAGATTTTTACAAAATTCAATTCAGCCAAATCGGGTGAAATCGCTCATAACTTATTTGCTCAATCGTCCTGACAACACATTTTGTCGAATCCAAACATTTTTACTTGGCAGTCTTACAATAATCGCGATGAATAAAAAAAAAAAAAAAAAAAGAAAAAAATTATCTACAGGAAAAAAAAACTTCATTAAAAGAAATCGGAAATGATACGACAATTTTTATGATAAAAAACCAAGCAAATAAAGCATTAAAGAGAAAAAAACCGACAAAAATCTTTAAAAAACAAAAGAAAAAAAATTCATTCCCGATAAATACGGAAAAAAAAAAAAAATAGCAAGAAAAATCGAAACTACAGACTGGTGAAAAATTGCTCGATTTTTTTAAACACGCCTCTCGTTCGCCGAGGCTCTCAATAACAAAAGGGCCAAAAAATAATGAAAAATAAATCATTCGGGACGATTGTAAGTTTGTTCGTATGAGTGTGTGTGAATCTGTGTGTGTGTGTGCGAGTTCGTGAGTGCGCGCGCGTGTGTGTGTCTGACTTTCTGCTCAAATCGATCAAAGCGGAGAGGAGACGAGATGAAAAGTTGTCGAAAAAAGTAAACAAAATTGAATGAAAGCAAAATAAAACCACCAGAGGTGAACAAAAATCATCCGATCCATAAATGTTAAATGATCGTGTCGAATTAACGAGAGTACGACGATGACTATACCAACACAAAAATTACTGTATCACATTTCGAAAGTATATGTATTTGTTATTGTTTTAATTGGATTTTATTGTTTCTTTCTTTATACACCTATTTGAAGAAAAAGAAAATGAAATAAAAACCACCAGAAGATTACAAAAAAACAAAAAAAAGCTAATCAAATATTATTCGAACATTATTGCAATTAATGAAATTTTGTTCAATCGATTGGATTGTATTTTCAAAAGTTTATCCGATTTGAAAAAAAAAAAAAATCTGCATGACAGTGAAAAGTCCTTTTTAAAGTGCACCAAATTTGATGAATTAATTAATGGAAATTCGTAATTCGATGTAATCGAGAAAAAAAAACGTTTATTCAATCTTTCTGGACACGTCTGTTTTGAGGGAGTCAATATTTCATTGATTTTTGAGACACCCTGTACATTTAAAGTACAGTAAGTAAGACCCGGTAAATTAGGCTACAACGCGTACCAGGCAAGATTCCATTCACGGCGCTTGCAGTTCACATCGGCTCGTCAGACACAGAACAACTACGTGCCACTTAGCAAAGAACAAACATTGAATTTCTTTGTTTTAGATTATTGTCTCGTCATTCGCGATAAGATGAAAAGTGTTTTAATTATTTTTCCACTATTGTTATTATTTTACGGATTTTATTCGTTCAACTATGAAAAGAAAGTCGAAGTACCTGTGCTTCCCGAAACTTGGTGGGGACCCGGAAGTGAAAATAATTCGGACACTTCTGTCAGACCCTTCAACATATCGTTCTCCGACGAGGTAAATTGTAAATTAAATTTTCATTAAAACGCAAGAGAAAAAAAAATCACAAAACGTCGATAAAACCAAATGAGTCCCGCAATAAATATTGAATTTAAATTCAAAATAAATCATACAGCAAGTGGAGAGTTTGCTTCACAAAAATAAAACTCTGTAAAAACATTTTTGATTCACTAAAAATATTCTTTCAAAATAATAATTTCGTAAAAACATATGATTTTTTTAAATTCTAATTTGTGTGCCAATGAAATAACTTTTGAAGAAATGTCAACGAAAAATTGATCCGAGTAAATTGAGAAAATTAAGAACAATTAGTTGAAGAAAATAATATGAGAAAAATGATTCCCCAGAAAAAAAAAACATGTTCAGTTCATTGGAAATTCGATGCCATTTTTTTCCTATTTTTGTATACGATTCTCGATACAGTTTACTTTTTTTTTCTGCACTTCGTTTTAGGACATAAACGACTTGAGATCGAGATTGAGAAAAACGAGGCAATTCCCACCAGCATTGGAAGGAACTGGTTGGACTTACGGTGTAGATGGAAGTTACTTGCCTATTATTCTTCAACATTGGTACGAAAAGTACGACTTTAAAAAACGACAAACTTATCTGAATCGATATCCTCAATTTTTGACCAACATCCAAGGTGCAGTGTAAACAAAAATTATTGGATAAACTAAAATTAGTCAAAGCCCTAACCAAAGAAAGTATCATTCAAAATTGTTTCTTCAAATTCAAGGTTTGGACATTCACTACGTGCACGCGAAGCCGCAAAATCCCCATACAAAAAAGCGAGTGTTGCCTTTGTTGTTACAACACGGTTGGCCAGGCTCGATCGTCGAATTTCATAAAATTTTGCCTATTCTCACAACACCCCGCAAAGAATATGATTTCGTTTTCGAAGTAATCGCTCCCTCGATACCGGGTTTTGGATTTTCGAGCTCAGCCATAAGACCTGGACTGGGGGCTCCTCAAATGGCGGTCGTTCTCAAAAATCTAATGCTACGACTCGGTTTCAACAAATTTTATACTCAGGGCGGTGATTGGGGAGCCATAATCACGGCTCATCTCGCAGCTTTATTTCCACAACAGTAAGTTCGTGATATTTTTTTTTCACATTTAGAAGTGTCAAAATTTTCTCGTCCTCAAAGAAAAAAAAACCTTCCAAACCACAAAATTAAAAGTCACAAAAATTAAAAAAATTAAGAAATAAAACATCATTCGGAATAAACATTTTTTTTAATATCTCGAAATCTGCAATTAGTTTTATCGCAAAACATATTTTTTATTTCTTGCGTTTCGAAAGTTTTTATGAGGTTATTATTTTTTTTTTCTACGGAATTGAATGAAATGAATTTGTGAGTTTTAATTGGCAATTACTTTGACAGTGTGCTGGGCGCGCATTCAAACATGTGCGCAGTTCTTAGCTCGAAAGTTTTATTAAAAACAGCATTATACGCGTTTGCGCCTTCGTTGATGTTGTCGAGCGAAGACGCAATTCGGATGTACCCACTGAAGGGTAAATTAATGCGAAATGTCGAAGAGACTGGATACTTGCATATTCAAGCCACGAAGCCAGACACAGTGGGTACGTACGAAATCTTGAAAACAAAAGATCGAGAAAACAACGATACGCATGGGATTATAAATCGCCTCATTATCTTTGTATTCACATAAGGGGCCTTAGACAATTTTTTTTTTTTTTTTTTGCAAATTTCTCCTCATCAACAAATCGTCGAGCATTCCTTAAATTCAATTGCGTAATTTTGAGTCGTACAGAGCGTAATAAAAGAAGGTTGAATTCAGCGAAAAGAGTCTTCTTCGCAATGAAATATGTTGAAAAATTTTTGTCCTCATTTTTTTAATTGTTATACGTTACTTAAGAGAATTCAGAATAATTATAATTCAAATAACGACGAAAATCTCAACAAAGAGACAGTTTTGTCTGATTGTTTTAATTTAATTTAATTTAATTTAATTTATTTTAATTTAATTTATTTTATTTTAATTTCATTTCAATTAATTTAATGTAATTTATTTTAATTTAATTTATTTTATTTCTCATTCAATAAATTCGAATATTTTTTTTCTAATTTTTATTTTCGAAGTGAATTTCAATATTCAATTCTTCAATTAAATCGAAAGAAAAAAATGAAAATACAAACGAGGACGTTTTTCACATGTTTATCTCGAAACTAACAGTAGATTTTGTTTTTTTTTTGCCTCAGGAATTGGATTAATCGATTCACCAGCAGGATTAGCTGCTTACATACTGGAGAAATTTTCTACCGCGACAAATAACACGTACAGATTCAAAGCGGATGGGGGTTTGTTTGAAAAATTTGAGGCTGACGAGCTCATCGACAATCTAATGATGTACTGGATACCCAGGAGCATGACGACAGCCATGAGAATATATGCGGAAACATTCAACACAAAAACGCGAAGCCTTGGAATCGAGTCGTAAGTTTTTACCGCGATTTTTTAAATATTTTTTCCTAAACGGGGTGTCAAAATTTTCGTCTTTTTTTTTTGTTACAGAGTTCCGATTACCGTACCGAGCGCCTGTGCACAATTTCCCAACGAGATTATTCACCAACCAAAAGAATTTTTAGAGGATCGTTTCAAAAATTTATTACGCGCTACAAAAATGCCAAGAGGTGGTCACTTCGCGGCACTGGAAGAACCCGAATTATTGGCCAATGATATTTTCGAATCAGTCAATGAAATGGAGAAACTCAGGTCACATTCGAAAAACAATAAAATTTGTGAAGAACTTTAAAATTAAAATACGAACAAAGTTTCGTTTGATCATCTGTTTCTTCATTTAAACTCAAAAATATTAGCTGCGGTTAACTAAAATCGTAATGGTCAATTTCAAGAAAACTATTATTTTTATTGAAGAGTCTTAATATTATTATAATTATTAAACACTTCGTTAAGACCTGATAAAATGGTCAGAATCATGTATTTTTTATAGGAAATTTAGGAAATTTCAATTCAGACAAACTTTACAAAATGTAATAGTGAAAATAAAGCACTCATTCGACTAGTGTTTGGTGATAACTATTTTACCTGAATTTTATAAAAAAGTCATTAATTATCGGAATCTTGTTTCGATCAGTTAATCCCCTCCGCTGAGTTAACCCCCTCAAGTAAAATAAATTAATTTAAAAAAAAAAATAAACCTGCAAAGTTGACAAAGTTTTCTCGGACATCCTTCATATGTTGAGAAAAATGATAGTCACTCATAGTTTTTTTTAGTAAAAAGAGAACAACGTGTAACTTTACTGGCGTCGAAAAATGGAACCGTTTCTGAGAAAAACCTCGAGTAGGATTTTTACCGACCGAACGACTGACTTTACGATTCGCCATGAAGTTAGCACCGACAATTTTAATTTTCATGCTAGTAAAATTTACCAGGGGTCTAATCAACGCGTCATCGTTTGTCGGTGATCGAAACGTTGTTGGATATTGTAAAATGGTTTTCGAATAGAAATTAACATCGAAAATACCTTAAAGTGACCTTCGTTTTTTTCTCCAATTTTCATCCTGGCTATTTCATGATATTAAAAGATTCATGCTATTGAAATGATTGGTACTCACCGTTCGATGACTTGTTCCGCCTCTTAATGACTCGTCATCCAGTCGTCGCGTGTGGCACAGCCCCTCGAGTACTGCATTGGTGAGATCCATTGCACGAGACTGTCATTCCATCAAATTTCACTTGTTTTCTTCCATTCAAAGAAGTTGTATTCCATAATAATGTTTGTTCAATATTTATGAATGTCCACCTCGCACAAATGATTTCATTAATTTCACGCATTAGTAATTTATTCACGCTTCTTTGTTGATTAACACTTTGTCACAATTCGCGCACTGTGTACGTTGATTTCGAAAATTTCCACAATCACAAATTATGTTTAATCACAAATGTACTTTTGAATTCGAAACGAAATATCAAAAAAAAATGTGATCGACGATTTTTATTTTCAACGAAACTGTTACGTTGGAAAGCAAACTTTTGGCGGGTTAAAAAAAATTTGAAATTTAATGAAAACTGACACTATTTTGTTTGGGCTGGAAATTTTGATTGCATTGAAATTTGAGTGAATGTATTTTGAATGCGCATTAAATAATGACCGAACTGCGACCCAAAAACGTAAGGCGATTTAAGGATTGGTTTATTTACACTGTTCGATGTTTTGTTTCTTCTTACAGGAACTCGTTATCCAGTCGTCGCGTGTGGCGATGGCCTCTGGTACGGCAGGGTTGAGATTCATTGCACAGGATCCTAATTAACACACGTTGCACTTGTTTCCTTCCATTCAATGGAGTTGCACTTCACAATAACGATCGTTTAATATATTTTTTATGTCAATCCCGCACTAATGATTTAATTTATCTCACAGATAAGTTATTTCTTGACGCTTATTTCGCGAATCAACACTAGAATCACAACCCGCACTAAAAATTTTACTTTAGAGAAATTTAGAGAAATACCTACGTTGACAAACAACCTTGCACGCGGTTAGAAAAATTTCGAAATAAAATGGAAAAACAATTAAACTTGAATGGTTTTTTGTTGTCTGACAAAAAAAATGATTGCCATACAAATTTGAATGGATGTGGACCAATACTATAAGTGACCGACAGAGTACAACAGCTCTAACACAACTTCATGGAGACCCGAGCGTGCTCTCTAGTGCCAAGCGTACGAGCGACCTCGCCTCTTCCTACATTGTAGCATCGGTAAAATTCTTGAATAAGCCAACGTATAACTAAACATAAAGATGTTTAGCATAAGTTGAATTTTAAAAGAACCGTACGGTCAGCCGAACATAGGTGCTAACTTACTTGTAGCACTACGAAGCTAGAGAAACCCCCGTCGCAAAATTCCGTGCTATGTCATGCGTCGCTAAGTATCGTACCGTGGTAGTACCCGTTCGTGAGGGCTTATAAGCTGTGTGCACATCACACTCTCTCACCAAAGTGAGAATGTGTAATCGGTACATACATATCCCAGTATGCATATACACGACTACACACTCTCACGTTGATGAGAACTTGATGTGTGCACACAGCGAATAGAGCTTGCTCCCGCGTTTTTATGAATACCGCCAACCACATGACGACGAAATGATGATCGAATCGCTCATGATAACTTGAGTACTCCGTTCCGCAGCCAGGGTACGGCCGAGCGCACGGGCGCACGAGCGTCCGCCAGAATCTCGAAGTTGTGTAGAAAGGTCACTAGACTATCGGTCACATTAGTATTGGCTCATCCATTTGTTTGCGAAATTGAAACAGTATTTACGATTGTTTGTCAACGCGATTAATTTTTGAATCGTATTTATTATCCTATCGTAAATTAAATCATAGAAAAGATCCTTGGGTTGTATAGTTATTTTTTTCGACTTGATGATAAAAAAGAATTCTACTTATACTATTCTATATTTCGTTCTATAAAATTTGTCAGCGTCGACGAACACTGAAGCGTACCGTTTAATTCACCGACCGACGCTCAGACCGCACTCTCCGCGCGTGTATCGCCGGCCGGCGCCCGATTCGTACTAGTATTATCACGCTCTCCCGCTCACCCTACTGCCCCGCGCCTGCCCCACCACTCGCGTTCCCCCTTGCTCCTCTCGCGGCGCGCCGGCACGGCGAACGAACGTTCCCCCACCATGCGGCACGCTCGACGTGCGCTCGACCGTAGCAAACACACGGGACTCACAGGAGCCCACAGAATGTAAACAAACAATACCAAAGGCATGCTACACAAGTCTACTTCGAACTCTTCAATGTATCTCAATAATATACCGAAAAATAAATTTATCAAATAATAATTTTCGTTTTATCATTCAGCAAATATATTCCATAGTAAAATTGTATTTTATAAGCCTAATGAGAGTTAAATTATACATATAATTATTAATAGAATAAACTCGTTGAAGACTGAATAATTCATTTATTTAATAAATATAAATCAAATAGAATATTTTACATTGATAGCCCTAGAGTAGAGTACACTTTTAATATCAACTCGTGAGTTGGTGATTCTGGAATGTTTACATTCCAGACACATTTACATGTTTAATTGATGCCCCTGTATGACAGGAATTATTATCATGAAAATGATACTTTATGTCCTTGCTTTATGTACCTTTGTACCTTTTTTATGTCCTTCCTTTAACTAGGTAGAATATTTCTTAGGGCTTTTTTTAAATATTTTTTTCATTGCCATAACAATATTTGCAATCGTATAAAATTGAAAGCGTTCAAACACACGATAGCAGCCTCTTCACTACGATTAGATCGCTGTCGAGAACCAAATTATAATTTTTGTTTTTAATCATTCTACAAGTTACAAGTTACGACAAAGTCTTCACTTGGTAATATTATTCAATTTTTACTGAGTGTTAGGGCCGGCAATAAATAATTAATTCCGACAAAATTCCGAATGGATTTGACGTTGGCAGAAAAGAAACCTCATCTGCACGTATTTTAATTATAATCAGTCCAAAAATACATCGAAATCCCTCATTCGTTTCGATTTGATAATCAAAGCGGTAAGAACAATAATAATCGTAAGATTTACGAATAAATAAATAAAATAATATTTTCAAATTACCACCGTAGAAGTACGGCGTACGCTGATATTCCGTAGCATCACGGTAATAGTACCGTGGCACTAACTTGTACTCAATAGTACAATGGTTACCTGGGTATCTGAGTTATAAATGGGAGCGTAGCGATAGCAAATGTGAAAATATTGACATGAACTCTCACTGATTTTATGTATAGAATGTTCAAGTGACGACATCTCTACTAAGAATGTTGAACTTTGACTCCCCCTCGAGGGGGATGGGTGGTGTAAGACGAAAGACGAGACAACTGAGAGAGACGAACGCAGTGTAAAATATCTGGGAATTCTCAAGTGTCTGTAACTGTCTCGCTTGTTCCAGAGCGAACACATTCTATCCTTATTGAAGAAAGTTATTTATCTCTTGTTTTCTATAAAAACATCATACATAAACCTCAGTGTATTCCGTCAGAGAGTTACGAGAACAATGGTTAAATAAATAAACATCGATATCGACAAAAACTATAAACACACGTTTACAATCTTTAGCACCATGAGATTTGGCAGAACGTCGAAAAGTTTCACGATTATCACCACGATATTTACGCGACAATGGTAAGTGACGTTTTGTCATGTTGCAATTTTTTTTTTCTCTACAGCACGAAATCCAAACAGAAAAAAAACACCAAAGATAAAAAACTGTAGCAACGAAAATAAATACCGTTTTTTAAGCGATGACGCGATATAACCTTTTACCGTACATCCGGATGTAACATCCATGTATTTCTCGTATCAGCATCTGTTTCCTGAATTCCCGATGATAAAATCTTTCCAAAGCTCTAAACTGTATCAAGTCATTGAGTTTTACAAAAGACGAATGAAAAAACTCGTTCTGCTGGAAAATCGGGAGAGAATTCGTGCTTCAAACGTCAAAACCGATGTTTTTGGCATTTTTCCTCAACGAACTTAAAAGTTGCGATTTTCTTCGGTCTCCAGATTTTGGAACATCGATGAAACACATCAAGGATTATTCCGTGCCAGGGGTATGTTCCAACAAATTGTCTTGCCATTATTTGCGGCATGAACGAAGAAGATCTTATCAAGCGGTCCGCCGCTGAGCGCGACAGAATATTCAGTTGTTACGATCGAGGAAGAGAAAATGGTGCACAGATTGATGCTTGGGAAGATCCGGCATACGAGGTTTATCACACCACCGACAGATATGGTTTCATACAGTAAGTTTCCATTTGGTCCATAAATATCAACAACACTTGACAATCAATAAAATTTAGAGATTGCATTTTGCAAAAAGGTGAATTTCTATGAATTTTCCTAAACAAAACAGGAGAAAGTTAAAAATTCAACCAAGTTTGAGTTGATTTCTGTTGTTAATTGCTGCCGTTTGCTTGATTCCCAGTGACAAACGCTTGCCGAACGCCATGGACAACAACGATCTCAAATTACGCCATGTCGAAATGGAGAGACTGAAAAAATGGGAGAAAATGATGCAAGACTGGAACAGCGCGTCAACAAAAGAAAAATTGAGACGCAGAATATACAAAGGGATTCCGAATCGGTTGAGGGGACGCGTTTGGGGTCTTTTACTCGGCGTTGAAGCCCTGAAACAAGAACAAGCCGGAAAGTATGACGAAATGCTTAAATTGGCCAGACAGTGGTCCACGGAGATCAGACAAATCGATGCTGATGTCGCCAGACAATACAGAGATCATATTAATTATAGGTAATTAGTATAATAAACTAATCATTCACAATTAATCATAAGATCATTAATTTATATTTCATTTTTCACATTTTAGAGAGCGTTACAGCATCAAACAACGCTCCATGTTTTACGTACTCGCTGCTTACAGCATGTACAACATGGAAGTTGGATATTGCCAAGGAATGTCTGTTTTAGCTGGTCTCTTGTTACTCTATATGGACGAGGAGGACGCTTTTTGGGGACTTTCCGTTCTACTCGCAGATAAGAAGTACAGCATGCATGGTTTGGACGATTTGATACCTCTATTATTGTTGCTTTAGCTCGCTAGTGTGATCTCAATTATTATTAACATGTTTGTCTTTTTTTTTTCTTCTTTTTTGTCTCTAAAACTAACAATGCTTTTTACTTACAATTGACACAGAATTTGTATCAAGGAAGGCACAAGTGTGTTAACATTGAAAACTTGGAGTTCAAAATCTTCTATAAATTTTAATTTAACTATTCCTACATGTTTAAATTCATTGGGCTTCAATACTTCGTCGTTCCTTGATACATTTTCGTTATTCCTACAAAGACACTGACCCAGAAGACTCAATTCGTTCGACTCTTGTTTTAGGCTTCTACATCGACGGTTTTCCAAAATTAAATCGATTCATCGAGCACCATGACAAAATAATGACGAGATTCCTACCGAAATTAAAACGAAAACTCGATAAATGTGGATGCGATTCTATTTTGTATTCACTCAAATGGTTCTTCGTCGTTTTTCAAGAACGCGTAAGTATTTTTTGATAAACAAATTTATGTTGCAGCTAAATCGAATTATTGATGTGGAAATTATTTGAAAAAAAGTGATCATTCGATTGATTCCAATTTTTTCGACGTTATTGGAATAAAAATTCATTATTCAATGATTTCAGACTCCGGTGAGTCTAGGCCTTCGAATATGGGACATATTTTTATTGGATGGTGACCGTATTCTCTCAGCAATGGCTTACACGATAATGAAACTCCATAAACGTCATTTAATGACGTTGGAGGGACTCGATGAATTTTGCAGTTATTTGCAAATCAAATTGGAAAAGGATTTTCGTTATGACGATGATACTGTAATAAATACCATGCAACGGAGCGGAGAAGAGCTCAAAAGAGCCAAACTTGATTATCCTGGGTTACCCTTACCAGCCGAATTGCCAAGATTTCCGTTTGGAACGTTCAAGGAACCCTCGTTCACGAGCAAGGTACACAAAAATTCATGAATTCTCTCAAAATCAATTTGAATTCACCTTCATTTTCAGGAATTACCAATTTCTATAAATTTCTTCAAAAAATCATATCGCAATACGTCAAAAAACGGTGTTTAATTATTCCAAAATCTTGTGATAAAAAAACATTTGTAGGCAAATTTTAAATCATCAAAAGAAATTTCGTAAATTGAGACACAGTTCCGATTTGTTTTTTCTTTATAAATAAAGTGCTGACAAATGCGAAATCTTTCTTAATGAAAAGAAATTTAAAAAAACGTTGCAAAAAAAAAATTCAACTTCCTCATCACGATTGTACGCCATTTTTAATTAGTTGATACGTTTCGAACGTGATCTGTGTCAATGATAAGAGGAAACAGCCTTTGGAGATAATCCTACTTGAATATCTCGATTGTATAAAACAGGTTGGAAGGCGAGCGGAGGAATTCAGCGAAGCTCAGCACGCGATGAGGGAATCAGTGGTACAACGACGTACAATGGCCGAGGAAATTGAGGACACAAGAAATAGTCCAACCCCTGCAGACGCATCGAGCGGTGGAGACTTTACCGGTAAGTTTCGTTTCTCCATAATAACATCATTGTAAATAATCGAATAAAAAGTATTAATTAAAAGATTTAAGTGAATGGAGTTAATGAAATTAATTGAAGGCGACATATCCACCTCGAAAATCATTTCTAAGTATTCAATTTGCAAAATTTTCACAGTTTTACATTTATTAAGAGAAAACATAGTTGACAACTGTTATACGATATCGTAAATAGTCGATTTGGAAAAAATTCTAACAATGAAATCTTTTGAACAAAAAAAAATAGCAATTCCTGCGAATAATCTGAAATTTGGAATTTTTTTTTGACTGAACCGTTTCACAGCAACGATCCTTAAAAAAAATTAAAGATCCTTCTCAAAATGTATGTTTGAAACTGTCCAACCGAAATATGTAACTTTTAAAATGCTTTCTTGGTGTATATTTCGCTCGAATAAGAATTTTGGCTGTTTAATGTATGTGTAAAAGAATGTAGTGAACGAAATAATATTATTGTGGGTAACCGCGTCGAATAATGATTGTTTCTGTACGAATGAAATGACGAGTTCGTGCCTCGATACGGCTGGAGAAACCAGCCGGGATATCGTCGCATCAATTTATTACCGAGAGGAATCTATCTGCAGGAAGCAAATTTTCGCTTGATCCAAGCCTAGACGACGGTGGATCGCCCCACGGTTCGCGTCGTTCATTGGCCGACACATCGGTTACGTCGACCGCCGATTTATCGGTATTTAGTTCAGCGACACGTTCCCAAGCTCTCGATAATAGTCTTGATACTCAAAGCAACATATCCGAGGGTAGCTCGGGTAGCAATGGTTTGCCAACACCACGTGCAACGCCCCATCAGCCGAGTCCCGACGTTGTAAGAATTTATGTACCCTACACACCACTCTCGCAAGCCTCTTTCAAAGAGGAATTACAGCGTACTCTGCCACGCTCATTAGAAACTAACAAAATAAGAATTCGCATTGATCCGGACGAGACACCAGTTGTCGAGAATCTCAAACCTTTTACTCTGGAAAACCCGGAATTTGAGCTGGATTTGAAATAAATATTAATTTAGATTTTTCGATGAGGAACAAAAAATAACAGCACTCTGAAATAAGAATGAAAAGGAAGGCGGAGAGATAGAAAGTGAGATAAAGAGAGTGAGAGAAAGAGAGAGAGAGAGAGAGAGGAGAAATAACGATAATATTCCCATCCTTCCTGATACTTACGTCTATGTCTTAAACGCCCTTGAAACACGAAGAGATTTTAGGTATTATTGACAAAAGAGTGCTAGGAATTAATAATAATATACACTGTGTAAAGTCAACTGAAAAAAAAACTACGAAAAATGAAAATTGTTCAATATGTAAAAAGAGAGAGAGAGAGAGAGAGAAACAAAAGGAACGAGATGGAGAAAGAGAATAAGAAAGAGCGAAGAAGAAAGCATAATCTAAAAAATGAAAGAAAAACAAAACGAGTTCTAGTAGTGTGTATAGATAAGTTCGACATTCAACTGAAATAACTCACGATGTAATTTTAATTGAAGAATTTAGCTTTCGAAACATTTGTGTGTTCCATTGAATATTGGAACTTTTACGGAGATCTGATCAATTAATATTCAATGATTGGGAATTCCGCATTTCCTGGTTTCATAACGAAAATATCGTGAACGATGAAAATGTGAAATCTGGAATCCTGATAATTCTAATCAGCAATACGAAAGAGATAAATATATATAAAATATATATATATATTATAAATATATATAGTTAACGATACTGATCGAAAAGAAATGGTATCAATTGAAATTAGTATTATATACACGAGAATTGATCACTCTAAGTTTTATTTTTTTAAGTGTGTACGTACCATAATCCATTTATGATTGCCCTTTGAATTGTGAAATGTGGTATTAACGATGATTATGACAAGAAAGAAGAAAAAAAAAAACAAATATTTTCAAGGAATTATTGAGTGAACATTAGTCTTGTGTTTTCGTCCCTCACATAATCCGAGGGCTTTTAAACTTAAGAACATAGCTGCGATACAGTTACATTCAAAATCCAATCGATATTAGTGGAAAAAATGATTTTTACAGTTTTTGAAAATCGCAGCGGAAAAATGATTGATTTTTCGATCTAACGAAGGATCCAGGTGAGAGATAGATGAATGATTTTACAGTTGCATAAAAATCAACTCGATACGAAACTTAATTTCCATTCTCACAATTCCAAATTTTTCTCATTCCGTGATATCGAAACTCGATAGAGTTCGATGTATTCGTGAACAAATATTTAGACGATTCGTGAAATCGATTATTGAACTTTGCTCATTACATGAAATTTAGTGTTATTTTTTTATTAATATTTTTATATGTAAAAATTGTTCGTACTGTTAAGTTTATCTGAAATCTTTTCCAGTGAAATGATGGGATTGGGATATGAAATTTCTCACAAACTTATTAGATAGTAAGACTAAACGATGAATGTCGAAAGTTTCGAACACTCAAGTTATTCGAATGTAAAACTACTTCTTTGTCTTTCTCTCGAATCCCAGATCGAAAATTCAGTAGATTATTTCGTTCGATGCAAATGGAAACTGTAAAAAACACTTTTTCAAAACTCATGAATTTTGGATGTAACTCTATAGGCAACCTTAATGATGTATGTTGATGATTATAGTTTACTTGAACCAACGAATGAGAAAATGTGTTTTACCCTGCCTCTGTCTTCGTGATTGATTTTAATCAATTGGAAGGAAATTTCTCGCGTTAAAATTAGGCCAATCGAGTGATCCAGGCCCAAAAATGGTTTTCGAACATTGACATTACAAAAGAATTGAAACAATCAAAACACCGATTTACTGAAAAATTCATTATTGATTAACATTCGTTGATTATTTTTATTTCAATTTACCACGAATTTTTTGGCAAATTTTTTGAGGTGCGCAAAATACCCAAATATTCATAGAATAACCTTTTTACGAAACTCGTTTTAATGATTTTCGAAATACTCATTTTTTTTTTGCAGAAATCATCATTTTTATACGGTTCCTATTATTTTGTTGCCCTCGATTTGAAACTTCACCATCTTTTTCCTATTTGTTTGTTGAAAGTTGCTCTAAAAATTCACGTAAAATATATTTTTGATATTGCCCTCCTGAGTACACCTACGATGATACAAATTCTTAAACCGAAGTCTTTTTTTTTTTTTTTCTAAAGCCAGTGAAGTATCATAAAACTAAAAATGCAACATTTCTTCATTGTTGCGCAGCTAAATAATCACTTTGTGAATTTATAGAGGACATCATTCAACGAACAGAAACAAAGTATAACAAAAGAAAAAGTGTTTTCAACTGTTAAAACAGTTTAGTGTGTAATTGGATGTATGATCGATTATTACTTTTTTTTCAAGATTTAATAAAAAGCTCTGAATTTTTTTAAACTCTAGCTATGACGAAAAACATTTAGATTTGACATTCAAAAAAAAAGAAAAACTTATTCTCAACTTCATTGAAACAAGTGACGTTCGAACAAGGAAATTCTCTTAATAATGCTCGATGGGCCTAATTCCAACGCAAGAATATTTTCCAATGAAGACAAAACGTGGTTCCTCCGAGTCCGAAAAATCCTGTGGCCGTATTTTAAAATTGTAACCACAAAAAAAGCGCGACAATATATGTAAAGATCATCATCCAGCTCCAAAGCATTCAAATCATTCAGCAAAAGCAAAGGAAAAGAAAACGAGATCGAAAATAAGTGAAACTGAAGTTTTGTGATAGGTACAAAGCGAAAAGTTAAGCTACCTGATGAGGATCCCTCCGAGGCCATTGTTTCTTCTTGCCTAATTAATCACTGCTCTCTGTTAATCGTCAAATTGTCATTACAACCAGCCAAAAGCGCAAAGAATAGAAAAAAAAAAAAAAAAAAAATAGCAGCCTCTGCGTAGGATCACAGTAATGTTCGTCAACGTTCATGTTTCGTATTGTAATTCATTTAACGAATGGCCATGTATTCCATCCGGTGATTCAAACGTAGAACTGTGTAAAAGGAAAAAAAAAAGATAAGAGAAATAATATTGAAAGGAGACTTCAATAATCGCATTATTTATTCAATAATAATACACCGCTCGCTTAAATCCACTTCCAAAATCCTGTGATATATATTCACATTCCACTGTACAATTGTTAATGATTTGTAATAGTTTGTCTTTCTCACTATACGTGATAAGCTTGAGATATAACATTTTCTGTTCTTTTTCATTTTAAAATCTCTTTAAATCGTTACAAGTGAATAATATTTACTAAATTATAATCCTTGGATACATACATTGAAGCTCTTCATTCGTTTTTCATTTCTAAAGCATTTGAGCATCACAACTTTAATCCTTCGTTTCCCATGTGTTGTTTCTTTTAATATATATAATACAGGTATGGAATTCTCGTGTCGTGAATTTATCCGTTTTGTGAGTAAAAATGTAGAGAATTCTATAGATATAGTAAATTAAATCTTCTGATATGATTTACGTTTATGTAATTGATTCATAACTTCCAAACACAGAGGCATGGAGGGGCGGGGGGTGGGGGAGGAGCTTGGACGAAGGGGTCTCTTCAGATCCTACATCACACTGCAAAGGGCCGAGGGTTTTCTTTTCAGACTCAAAAATACTGTCAAGTATTAACAGAGCTCAACAATTGAACGTTAATAAAACACGTAGGTGTGTGTTTGTTTTTTACAGCATCGTTTGTGGCTTATCTCGCTTTTCTGACTCTTCGACTTTGATCGATTCGTCAGACGTCTTCAAATTTTCAGGGACTGTTGGTGTGACGCTTACGTCACTTGAAGTTTTGACAGTCGTTTCGACCTGTGGGATATTTTCTGAAACTTCCTCCTGTTTTTCGGGAGTTCCCTCTTTCGAGGGCTGCTCCGATGTTTTTTCAACTTTTGGGCATTCCTCCATTACCACATTGTCGATGATTTGCGATTTTTCAGATGCTTTCTCAACGTTTTCACATTCTTCAGACAGTTTATTCATATTCGATATAGTTTCTGGTGCTTTTTCGATACTCGCTATTGTTTCAAGGGCTTTATCAATAGCTGCTGTTTTTTCTGTTTCCTCAACTTTTGCAATTTGCTCGGAGACTTTTTCAACCTCACGAGTACTCTGATCAACAGGCTCTTGAGCTTTAGCGGGAGCTTGAGATATTTGAGCGCGTTGTGATTGCTCCTGAATCGTAACAGTTTCGATGACAGACGATTCTTCAAGCTGTAAGATTTTCTCAGCGATTTTATTAATATTGTTGGAACTCTCTGGAGTTACCGTTAATTCGAGAGCCCCGAGTCCC
This sequence comes from Campoletis sonorensis, assembly GCA_013761285.1. Classification (NCBI taxonomy): domain Eukaryota; kingdom Metazoa; phylum Arthropoda; class Insecta; order Hymenoptera; family Ichneumonidae; genus Campoletis; species Campoletis sonorensis. The sequence goes on from JACEOJ010000070.1 coordinate 130,939, forward strand.
GTCGCAGATTCTGTAATCATTGATGGATCGGACGAGGCTGAAGTAAACTCGCCAACTTGGCTCGGGGCGTCACCAATTTTTAAACCTTCCATGTTCAATGTGGTCTCGAAATTATCAAAATTCGCCCAACCTCCTGTGTATTCAGGCGGATCCGCCGGCGCAACGTCCCAAGGATTTACGCGCGGTACAACGCTGGGGAATTGATCATTCGACGATCCCCAGGCTGTTAACATTAAATTTCCATTGTGGTAAAAAGAATCATGCATAATTAATGTAGAAAAATCTTCATTAAATCACTCGAATGGTTATTACAATAAAAATTGAAAAAATTGGTAATTGTGGCTAATCTTATTTTCTGAGTATGTATCCCATTTATAAATATAAAAATAAAAGAGTAATGAATAATAATTAGAAATACGTAATGAATAAACTCACGATCCGTTGAATCAGGTTCCATATTCATTTCTCGAGTATCTTCATCTTCATCGGAGGAGTTTGAATCCTGATGTTGTTGTTTCAATGGCCAATCGCGTTTGTCTATGACCGTTTGGAATGTTAATTCACCCTCGTCTCCCCATTCAACGGCTCCGCCGCTTTCGTCCAGACCTGCTTTTTGTTTTTGTTGACAAATCTTCAAGAAAAAGTTGAAATTTCATTACAGAATCTGACAATATGAGAAAAACAACGATTCCTTTGAGCTTTGAAATAATAAAGCACATTTTTGCAAGAATTAAACTCACTTTGTTGAACAGATCCTCGCCTTTATCAAGATCTTCTTCGTTTACAGTGAACGGAATTGTTGTAAGTTGGTCGATTGAGTTGCTAAGCATACAGTGGCTTTATAAATCGATTTTTTAAACATTATTACATATTTCGTTACTGTTACAATTGTTTTTGTTTTTATTCATAAATCTTACGTCATCATTATACTTACTGTAAGGCATCATCTCGATCGTTAAATTCGTCATCATGGAAACCGCAGTGTTCTATAAAATTCGATGACATTGATTGTCCCTGATAATTCGCATAAACTTGTTGCACATAAGCATCCTGACCGTATGAATTGTATTCGTCGTTGGGATCGTCCGAACCAGACATGTACGGTTGAGGCTTGCCTCCCTTTGATTTAAAAAAAAATCATTTTTTAATAATTTTTAATCATTTGAGTAAAATCAAAACGCAGGAATATTTAAGCTAAAGAAAAATCCAAACTTCCTGCATTTCATGATGAAATTTGTCAATATGATGATTGGGTTTTAGAATAAGTTTTTCTTACCAATTCGAGTTCTTGAGTTTTGCTGATTTCTGTCAGTTCTGTAGTAACGAGTTCTTCCCATTGCTTGGCACATTCCACGCTTGGATTTATTTTTAAATATTCATCCAAGATTTCGTTCTTTTTGCATTGTTTGACGATATTTCTTACGATTTTTATCAGGTGTCCCATGTAACCTTGTCGTATAATTGTTTCCTTATTTCTGAAAAACAGGCAAAAGTTTTATTTTTAATATTATTAGTATTTTGATAAAACTCTCGTAATAATTAATACAATTCCGAATTCAATTAAACTGACTGCGTTTTTGAATTTTGGTTCCATGCATCCAATAAACGACTTATCAATTTGCATTCGACGAACATCTGAAAAAAAGAGAACGAAGATACCAGATGAAAATTTGTAGCGTAAAATGACTCAAAAAATCTTAATATTCTTCCCATATTTTCAGTCATTATTTAAAAATGGATCGATTTCTTACGTGAGAATAAACAGTTTCAGCGTTTTCTTGCCATTCGCCATTTATTACTGATGCCAGGCACTGTTCTACTTGAGTGTGCAGGAAATTGTTCCACGAATATTTAAAAAATAAGTCCTGTAATAATAATAACAATAAAAAAAATGAAGAAAATGTTAAATTAATAATACAAGTAACGTTTAAATATTGATCATTCAAAACAACGATTGAAAATGAATGTTTTCCAATCGTACGATTTAATATTTACCAATAAAATCTGGAATGTTCCAAGTTGCGCGAGTCTCCTAAATATTCCAATATTTTCGTTGTAAAGTAGTGCGACGAGTAATTTAGCTACGTGAAGGCGAGTATTTCCTAAAGGGCTAGTCAACAGGCCAGCTGTTGTTTTAACAGGAGGTTTCTATAAAATAATGAAAAAGAAAATTAAAAAAAATTCATCAATGAAGATAGAATTCTTCAAAGGGATATTCTAAACCCTTGAAAAATACTTAGGCTCTTAAATCTTAATATTCATTACTTCTATTATGACGAGAGTTTTGAAACACTGGGGTAATTTGGACCCCATGTTGCCTTTACGTTACTGCAGGGAAGTCAATATTTTAAGGATTGAGTACGCGTTGAGCACTGAAAAAACTTACAGGCGGTGGATTCAACAGAAGCTTTTGAAGCGGTTCCAAATACGGCAATGTGGCATTTTGGATTTTAATCCGACCCTCTTTGTTGGTGGTTTCTTCGCCGGCACTATTACCTTGTGTTTCCTCTTCATTTCCAATGCTAAAAAAAATAAATAAAATCATTATTTTATAGAAAGCATGAATTTGTGCAAATATCCACACGATTTTTGAGGACTTACTTGGCTGATTCATAGCCTAAAAGGACCAGAAGAACCTGAATTCCTCCAACGATGCTACTTTCGACTGGCTCACCGGTTAAAATCGTTTCGAACAGTAGACTCACCGTTTCTTCCCTTAAAATGAAAAGCCGGAAAATAAATATTAGAAAAAAAGTAACAATAAAACTCAAGCTCCATTGGATAAGAATATTTATGAGTTTTTGAAATATAAAAACTCACGATTCCAATGCCATTAAAATGGGATCTGGCTCGGTGCGTTCGGTGCATGTGATTCGAAAGTATCGCGCCAACTTAATCATATCACAGAGTAACTGAGAGGCATTTGCATGTTTCTCTGAATCGACCGCGGGTGAAAGTAACTTGATAACTCTTTGCACAAGTTTTTCGTTGTCCAACCACTTAAAAGGAAGCAAAGAACGATGAAAATTGAGGTGAATTATTGATGAACTTATTCTATGATTTGTACGATGAATAAATGTAAATCTTTCTCACGTTAAGTACGTTCAGTCGCATGTCACTGCCCTCGACTTTGGTCACGAGTTTCAATACCAAATCCATTATAGCTGAGGTCTCTAAGTGTTGCAACAATCTGTCAACGCAGTTTTCACGACTCTTCAAAAATTCTAAAACGTTGAAACACATGAATTGGTAGGAATACCAATTCTGGGAAGAAAAGGAAAGGAAGAGAAAGTGAAAAATTGAGATTAGTACAATTTTGAATACATCGATGTGGCACACACAAATATTTTGTTATTCGAGTGGTAACATGTACAGGATTTACGAAAAATTATGTTTTTCGTGTTTCCAATCAATTGATGTGATATTTCTTTTCAATGAAAAATAATAGTCTCGAGAAAAGTCACCCCTCGAAGCTTTTAAATTCTAGTTAAACTTATTTCTCATTATTCTTACCTGATCGCTTCTTCGTATGAGAAGGATACCAATTGTTTTACTGAAAAACGACGCTAGTAACGGATTCAAAGGCTCATCCGTGTCAATGAAAGAATAAAGTTTTGCCAGCAAAGTTTCATCGCCAGCGAGCTTTTCATTCAGGGACGGAACATTACAGGTGAGTAACTCGCAAGCGACGTTCGAATATTTGTAACGGCTTCTCTCGTCTGTATCGCTTGATGGCTCTTTCGTCGTGAGATCTACCAACTCTTTCATTATGTCAGGCCTGCTGAGACTATAATCGTAATAACATTGCTAATTGTAATTAAATTGGAAAACATGTGAATGTACAAATTTGCGGGATATTTGTTTAAACCCCTGGCCAGCTGTCATTTTTACTGAATCGTATGAGTCTGATCAAAAGGTTAACTAAATTTTGTGACAGTTTCCAAAATCCTTAGAATATGCTTTTTTGTCCAACGAATTTCATTGTAGAAAAATTAATTAGGAAGAGAATTTTAATTGGAAGAATTGTAAAATTTGAATCTTACTAATCGACGAGAATCTTGTTCTGACTCTTGCATTCTGGAACAATGTCCTCCTGGTCCATGAGCTCTTGTAGACTGACATCCTGTGGAAAATGAGAAAAAAAAACAGTAAATAAATTAAAATTGTCACTTAGGACCCATTGTCACTTCGATTAACGTTCCAGTTTGGTGTCGCAGGGTCAAAATGACCCGAACCACTTTTAAATGGAGGCTGCACTAATTCTGTCAATCCTAGAGACTTCGGCAAAAACAATTTGTTCAAACTTTCATAACAAAGTGGTTAAAAACAAAAATTTTATGTAATTTTGATACCTCTGAACTTTTTATTGGAAAAACATTCGGGTCTTTTAAAACCCTTAACGCTAGGAAACGTTTAACACCTGTAGAATACGTTTCGTTCGTCAAAAAAAAAGAACGACATGTCGCCAATTTGAAAAAACGCCTTATACGAAAATTAGGGATGAATAATTCAGAGTAACTTTTGGTGTCTGGAGGGTTGGGAAAGTGGGATCTTACCTCTTTTTTGAGTAACGCGTCGAGATGTGGTGAAAGCGCGTAAATATTAGCCCAAAACATGATTAATTCGTCCTTCCACTTTCTGAGCTTGTCAGTAGCCACCGAAAGTGATATTGCGGAATGAGCGTTTTGCGGAATTCTAAAATACGTTTATATTCCCGCACGTATAATAAAGGGATGAGCAAAATATCGTTGATTGCGAAATAAACGAAAGAGTAATAAAAAAAAATGATTGTTTTTGTCGTTCAAGCAAATGTGCAAAGTATTGGAGTCAAAATGCAACGAGACATAACGAAAATCGGAGCGTTTTTTACCCCGTTGGTCTCGAACTTTTATTTGAAACCTACGAGTGCTTCGTCGGGTGGTTGTAATAGCGTGAAAACAGAGGGAAAAAAAGAGAAAAAATCGTCAGCAAATACTCGAAGTTTTGGGCCGTTTGCCACGCGTGTATTCGTAACGCGACGCGACCAATAAACTTTTTGCGCGACACGAAAATATATAGACACATGCACTTTTGATGAAATGGTGGAACGACGATGATGCTTCAATTATAAAGCCTTATTCGTCATATTCACGATCCTCTCGCGTTAGACAACTCTCTACATCCATCTGCTCTCTGATATCGCGTGCGAAAAAGAGAGGGGGAGAGACGTAATTACGTCGTCTCTCTTTTTTTTCAATGTTTTGAGAGACTGGAACAAAGCGCTACCAATAGTGAAGTTACGAACATTCGATAGAGCAGCAACTCGTCAGAGAGTTTTTCAAATAATCTTTATTCGACATCTAATGGAAATTTATCAGAAATGAACGTTGCGTCACAACTTCTTCGGCGGTAAAAAAGTTTTGTGACTGTTTTACCGACAGAGAAAAATTCGGTGGCCAACGATTCTTTTGCAATTGATAAAAAAAAACAGTTATCAAGCCTAAATCGAACTCCTTTTGCTGGTCTCGCAGATTTAGCCTGTTTCGTGGCTGTAAGCTTGAAAAAATCATATGTGCTAGTAAAAAATAAAGAAGTAATTAAAAGAATTATAAAATCGTAAATAAAAGAGTGCGAGGGGACCAAATATTGTCGTTTAAATAATAATGACTCGACAAAAAGAAGAGACCTTATGGTCGAATATTGGGTTACGTATATTGGCCAACACGATATCTCATCCGATCGAATATGCCAAAGTTTTAATACAGGTAAGAAATTCATCTTGAAACTCATTCCAAAAATTGTTGACACAAAAACGTTCAATTTTTGAATAACGCTCGTGTGGGTACGAAAACGTCCTCGTTGTTTTTGGTAATAAATTTTTAGATCGGATATGAACCTGTGCCACCAAAACCGACAACCAGACTTTTTGGCTCTCCCGCTATGGGACTGCCTAATATTTTTCAGTATGGTATGTTTTTTGCTCAATCGTCTCAAAAATTGTAAAATAAAAAAATTCCCAATCAATCGTATTTCCCCTCTAAGTTCCATCTCGTCTTTCCCTTGTTGCTCAGCCATTTTTTTGCCAATTTTCAGTCAGATACATAAAAACCGTTGACGGTTTTACCGGCTGTTACCGAGGCCTCGTGCCACAGCTCTGTGCTTACACCGTCAATGCCGTTGCATTTGAAAAAACTTCAGAATGTATAGTTTTTGCTGATGAACCAGACAAGCAAATTGACGAAGAGGAATTGTCCGAGCAGGACAGGTAATTTCTCTTTTTTAGCTTATCCTCAGATCATCATTTTTCAAACTCGAGATCGTACTCGACGTATACAATGTCAACTACCTTGCAAAGTTAATTTACAAAACTTCCATCCATCATTCTTTTTTTATTTTGTCTAATTACAGTATAAAAAGTATAACCGGAGGTTTAAAGCCTATGTTGTCAAAATAATTGTACTTCATTTACAGAACAAAGAGATGCATTTATGAGCTACTAAGAGACATCATCAGTAGGGTAGCAGGAATCATTGTTGGTCATCCTTTGGATGTAATAGCATTGAGAGCAATGGCTCAATTCGTTGGTGGTGAAACAAGATACACGTGCGTTGATTATTTCCTTTTACAGCATGCACTTGTGCGTTGAATTATTTGCCTGGTGTGGAAGAATGTTGAAGCTTGTTTGGGTTGATTGGAAATTTAAACAATACTTCGAATATTCTGTTATTCACCACAATTCGACTTTTTTGTCTATGATTTTTTTCACATAAAGTTATTGATTAATCTTCTCAAAGATTCATTACAAGTTTGAATGTTCCTTGGCATTTTTTCATTGAATATCTTGTGGCAAAATTCGTTCTGATCACTTTGGTAATAATTATAATCGCTTGAATAATAATTTTTGAATAATGAGAATTTTGTACAGTGGAATATTCCGATCGATAATCGAAGTGTACAGAGAAAATGGAATCATGGGATATTACGCTGGCATTGTGCCTAGACTGATAGCAAATGTTGCTACAATCGTGATGGTCGGTGGATCAACATACTTTATTAATAAATACATCATTCGAGATCGCGAGATTAACGTCTTCACGGGATCGATAATGACAGTGAGCATTTTATCTAAGAAATTTATCAAGTGTATCTTCTCAATTCTCAAGTGCTTACACATACTTTTTTCACGTTTCAGTTCCTATGTACCACTTTGACTTATCCGTTTTACGTCGTCTCTCATTGTATGATGGTCAACAATTGTGGGTGAGTGTTCAAAACCAAAAATAATTCAAAAAAACAACAAGATACAACTGGGCTGAGATTTTAAAATACAACAAATTTTATTTTGGCTGATATTTTCAGTTTTCGAGTAAAAAAATCGACTTTTGAGAAATGTTTTCCAAAAATTCTTTAACAATTGACAAAAATCGATTGTAAACACAATAAACCATTTCATTCTGATTAAAATACGATTTTTACAATAATATTACGCTTTTCTAGACTTGTTGCTGGTCTCCCTCCTCAAATGCCAATCTATGATAGCTGGTTGGACTGTTGGTCTCACTTGTCCTCGATCAATCAATTGAAACGAGGAAGCAACATGTTCTGGCGTTATTACACAGGACCAAGGAACAATGGTAACTGGAGGCCAATGCTACCAGAAAAGACAAAGTTCAAGCGCTTGGAATAAATCCTATGGAATCTTCAGTCAAAATAAGAAAAGAAGAAAAATGTCAAGAAACTTTGGTTTATGGTACAAGTCGCTTAGATTTTAATCTACAAAGTTTACTAAAGACTGGATCGTCAAGTTTTGAGTTTTCAAACGAAACCGGAAGATGTGTGTAATAAAACTTCACTTATGGAATTATTATTGTTATGTAGAAATAAATTAAGTTATATATGTCTGTTCTGAACATTAAAAATGCATTATAGTCTTATTATTTTCAATCGATTCAATTATTGTGATGTAAGTTTACGGAGGATTTTGTTTTCGAAATCTGCGAATAATAATTTCAAGAGATTAAAATAATGCAAAAAAATGACAATAATGAATCTTTTTCATTTACTGCGATCCTGTGTTCTTCTTCAGTGAAAATATAAGCTCACAGTCCATACAACTTCAAACAAAGTATCAAATTTGATTGAGGAGTCGTAGAGGTTTAAATTTTCGAGATAGTTCAATCTCAGTACGACTGACAAACGAAAACATAGCTTGAGTGCCTCTCGAATCTGATCCTGACGTGAGTAAAAGTTCGAAGAAACAAACAGAGAAAGTCGTAACAACAATGCGTTGTAATAAATGGGAAAATAATTTGGAATTATTTCAGGTTGTCAATTTTTTTATTTAAGCTACTTGTTCGTAGAATATTTGATCCGCAATTGGTTGGAAGAGTTACAGGGCATGGGTATCGTTTTTACCAATAGTCGGTGACGTTGTTCAGAGAATTTGACAGCTACGCCATATTGAGAAAGCGTCACATTATTCGCACAAATTGGAAGAAACAAAAAAGTAAAATTCATGATATGCCGGGGCCGGCTTTGTTAGGTGTGACCAAAGAAAGTGACTCGTAAAACGCCGGTTTTTTCGCATTACGTGTCTACGCCAGTCAGAAAAATTTGCTTCTCTCTCCTAAAACGTACACTACGTGAGTTTGAACAAGTGATAATTTCGATTACTGAATCGTAGTGGTTTAAGTTTTTGTGATTGTTCTAACTCGGCAAGACTGACAAACGCAAACATGGCTTGGGTGCCCCTCGAATCTAATCCGGAAGTAAGTAAAAGTTTGAAGAAATGTCATTAAAAATGTCAAAACAACAAAGCATCGTTTATAAATTTAAAAAATAATATGAAATTCTCTTATTTTTTAGGTTATGACCAAGGTAAGAACGGTTTTCAATAATCTTCGAATTTATCATCAATCCTTCGACATTATTTTCTTCTGGAAATCATTTCAAGGTCGTGGGTTATCTTGGATTGACCTTTCGACAATTCTGAGAATACGGGTGATGTTTTTTTTTTGTTTTTCTCTCCAATAAAGTTTGCGCATCAACTGGGCGTACCTAAGAAATGGGGCTTCGTGGATGTGTACGGTACAGATCCTATGCTGTTGGCTCTTGTACCTAAACCGGTGCTAGCTCTCATCCTTTTATATCCTTTGTCGAGCAAGGTATCAGTTTTTTTTTTTCCTTAATCAAAAATGATTATTATTGACTCCAATTCCAAATTTTTTCATAAAATCATTCCACAATGAAGACCATTTCATTCGAGGCTGTTCTATGTTTAGGTGTACAATTAATTAGACAATTTTTTATTAAAACAAGCAAATTGGCTAACGGATCAGACAGTTTCGTCTTTTCCAATAAATCCGACCATTGTTTATCATTGGCACTTAGATAAATATAATAAATGGCTTTTTACTCAATAATTTGATCAGACCAGCGAACACGACGAGGAAGAAGCAAAAAAAATAGAAGAATCTGGACAAAAAGTATCGAGTTCGGTTTACCATTTGAAGCAATGTGTTTCCAATGCCTGTGGCACCGTTGCATTGGTTCACAGTATTGCCAATAATACGGAAGAGTATGTAACATTTGATTTTTTCCATTTTTGTTTTTTAAAAAGCCACGTACAATTTTTACAAAAAGGAAAAATAATTGTTCTTAATATCGAAAGCATACAGTTAGAGGATGGGTTTTTGAAGAAATTTATTGCCGATTCTCTGGACCGCTCGTTCGAGGATCGTGGTCAACTTCTCATCAACGAGGGACAAGGCATAGGCGAAGCCCACGAAAAAATGGCTCAAGAAGGCCAGACTGCGGTAATCTAAATATTATCAATTGCAACTGATAAATATTTGGGAAAAACGAAAACAAAAACAACATCACTTTTTTACCATTCCAGGCACCGGCTGTTGGGGAACCAGTTTTCCATCATTTCGTAGCATTTGTTCATAAAGATGGATCTCTGTATGAACTCGGTAAGACAAATAATCATAAAAATACAGTTGAACTGAAAAAAAAAAGAAATTCTAATTTTAGAGTAATGAACAATTTATTGGAACTGCATTGAATTAAAAACCAATGGCATGTAACGTAATTTCTTTATTTACTTGAATCCAAAATTATGTACAACTTTGGCAACAAAAATTGATGAAACTTTAATCCGATCAAAAAATATACTAAGAATACTTAAATCCTAAAGAATTTACGAACCAAGAAAATTGTGATTTAAAGTAACGAATAAATGGGGAAAGTGATAGTAAAAAAAGTTTCGATGAGACATTTCTGGAAGACCGTACAATTCGCCTATTTTCCAGATGGTAGAAAACCAACCCCTATAAATCATGGTCCAACAACGAAAGAAGGATTGTTGGATGACGCAGCTGAAGTTTGCAAAGCTTACATGTCCCGTGATCCTGAAGAAGTGCGTTTTACGATGGTCGCGCTGGTGCCAGTCGAATGATGAATTAAACCAAAAAAAAAGAAACAAAGAAAGGAAAAAAAAGTATATCAAATTAAATGCGGCTTTCAACGACCGAAATTCATGTCTAAAACTCTTTTGTATGTTAAATTGTTTTTTTTTTTTTTTTACACATACACCAGTGGCTTTATCGCTCCGTGGAAGAATTCGTGCCACAAAAAAACGAAATAAAAAGTAGATTATCGCGATGGATCACTTTTGAAGGGTAAATAGCGATGTTTGTAGTTTTCTTACCGCGTGCCACGACGTTTATGTAACATTTGATACTTTTCAAATAATAAAACGCTTACAATAACGAACCGAATAGTCTCATTTTTTTCGTTCAGAGCATTTTTACGCGGCACTCGTGAAATCATGTCTCGAAATTTCCAATAATCTTACTTTCTCCAACAAAGTAAACAAAATTCTGAAATTATAGAACAAACTACGAACACTTTATTTGAAGAGTAAGATTTTATCCAAATATTCGATATCCTTAAACCAGAAGATAAAAACAAAACCATTTGGAAAGTGTTTCATTACATTTTTCGTCTTTTATTTTTCGTAAATTTATAAAATCGGAAACAGATTCCTAATACTTTCGGAGATATAGAAAAAAATAAAAATCGAACACGAGGATCGACAGGTGGAGAACGTGCCATAAAAGAATCCGGAGAATTTCGCTCCAATGAAATCGAATTTGAAAAAGTTCGCAAAAAAAAAAAAAAAGAAACATTCTATTGCGCATAATAATTTTATATATAAATATAAGTATTCCATGATACAATACACGTATTTTTATGTTCACTTGTTATACAACTTAATCGTAAACACATCAGCGATATCTTACAAATACAAATTACTATTGTATATCGGTGTTTTTACGAATAAAAAGAGGGATTTCGATGATAAATTGTAGACATGAACAGAAAAAATAAGAACAGAAAAAACCAAAAAAAAATCCCTCTTTCGAAATTCGACCTAACTACTTATCAGCGAATTTGCATCTTTTCTACCTAAAATGTAAGAATGTCTTTTTTTTTGCCTATTTCGCTGGACACAAGGCGTGAACATTGTTATTAATTTTTTTATTTTATTTTTTCTTAAAATTCCTAATTCTAAAAACCACTGTGTCATTCGTGAAACAACAATAAACTTTACACGTGCATGAATTGAATTATTATTTGTACTCGATTATCCGCCCTTCTCGTTGTCGCGACCGACGTTATTCAATTTTTTCTTCAATTAAAAACGAAAAATATATATATAAATGTATATAAAAAAAAAGAAAACAAAAAAACTTCAGGCTGAAGTTCGAATGAGTCTAAGATAATTAAGAGGCATTATTTAATTTGGTGCTTCATTGTGCATCTGAGGTTGTTCGTTTTGCGGGCAAAACCGTGTGGGGACGGAGCTAATTATCGATAAAAGGCACCAGTTCGAAAGAAAGCTCGAAATATCGAAATTCGGTGCAATTCTTTGTGTGTTTAAGTACACGATATACATCGGAGAGTATAATAAATATCGTAGAGTTAAAAATACTCGAATCTAAATGTTTATATATTTTTGCTATTTCCACACTTTGCTCGAGGCACTTGATTTTTTAAGGCATTCTAATTGAAATTTCGTTCAATATTGTTTCTCATTTGTCTGTTTTTTTCTTCTCTTTTGTATACAACTGTGTGATTCATGTGTTTATTTTTTTTGTAACTATTTTTTATGAATACATTGAGGAAACTTTATCTTTAGCCGTAAATATATCTTTGAACATCTGCTCCGACTAGGACAGTTAATTTCACGCTTAAAGTATTAACAATTTCATTAATTCTGTGTTCGTCTTTTTTTTTTTGTTGTTTTTTCCATTTATTTATATCTTTTTTTTTTAATCATATTTTTAATCGCAGATTTTTTGCCCAGTTAGCATAGCAAGAATTTCCATTGTTTACGTGCGCTTCTAACGCCCTCGTAAGATAATCGATATGGACTTTTTTGATCTCTCCCTAAATCCTCGTTTTTTTTTTCTTTTTTTTTCTTTTAAGTCTTTGGATATATCTGAAACTGCTTAAAGCTAGGATCCCGATTAAAGGCGAATTTTTCTTTGTCCTTTTTTCATTCTTAGCATACCGCTACGTACTTTGCTTTTGATCTTAAACTTATACATATATTTTCACTCAAATATGTACGTCGAATTTTTTACATTTCTATATTGCAGATCTACCGAAAATTGACTCTATCTCTGAGCCAAAACTCGGTGCTTACGAGAGTCTTTTACACAAAATTAAGCCGGTTGTCGTGGACCAGCCACCGCAAACGTATTCCTCGGATTCTTATGTTTTTTTTTTTTTTTTCACTTTTTTCATGTTCAATTGTATTCTTCGATATTCTATTTATCATTTAAGTACAAGACGCAGGTGGGAATTTCGTTTCCGGAAAGTCTCGAAGACTGACGACAACGAGGCTTTTTTTTATTTTTTATTTCAATTTCTCTCTTTTTTTCTTAATGTCTTTTTTGCCTTTCTCTTAACTTTCGTACCATCGTCTCGCGATGGACCACAATTGAGTGCAGGATAAAAAAAATCATCGAATTCTGCAAAACACTCGCAGCTGCGAGATTTTTTTGTTTTCACTTCTCTTGGTGGTTTTTTGTGACGATTAACTCTGTTTTTTTTTTTCTTTACTTTATTTCATTTTTTGTTTTTCATTTCGCATGCTGCTTCGGCAAATGACGCTTCATGTGCAACGCCAAGTGATCGCTCCGTGCGAACGAACGTTCGCATACCGCACATTTGAAGGGTTTGGCACCTGTGTGCTTACGATAATGTCTCGTCAATTCGTCGCTCCGGGCAAATCTCCATTCGCATTCGGGCCATTGACACTGATACGGTTTTTCCCCTAGAAATAGAAACAAAAATTCGAAGAGGTTAGAAAACATTGTCGACCAGTCTTTTTATTTATTTGTAAATATGTCCGAAAACAATTTTAATCTTTCTAATGAAGTAGCTAAAAAAATTATTATAATAATCATGAATTTTCATATTTTGACTCATTCCAAACGATCGAATAAGTCAATGATCGTTTTAACACACATTCGCAAACATGCATGTATTGCATACAATATAAAACGAGAGAGTAGAGAGGGAAAGAAAGAAGACAAGGGAGGAGAGAAAGAGATTGGAAGTGTGGTCCGAGCAGGAATGTTGCTTGCCTCGCGTATACCGCGAGTCTTATAGATCCAGGTATAACATTCAAGATTCTATACACACGGAGTATAAATATACACGTATATATGTAGATAAAAACGAAGGTGTCATTGTGGTTGTGATGTCGGTTGTGTTAAAGGCGACAAGAGGGCTCGTGCCGACACTACAGAAACCTTTTTTCACCCTCGTGTCGATGCTCGATCGTGAATACCCAGTTTAACCTCTTTTTTTCTTTCTCTTTCTCATTACAAACACCGTATACATGTATATGGTCAGTTTTTCGACTCTATGTATATACAGAATATACATTCAAAGTGTAGAGAGGTTGTCTGATGAAGGAAAGGAAGAAAGAGACAGCGATACTGGATAGAATTTTCTCTCGTTCATTCAAGACGACTCGGAGCCACGTGCCCGAGGCTCTCAACCCGTGGCACTCGTCCCCTGCGTATAAAGAGCTCTCTTTTGCCTTTCGTACGTGTGTATATTAGTGTGTCTGTTTCTTATATATACATATATATACTTTTTAATCGCCGTAGTAGCACTTTTTCGATTCCTGTCCAAGTTTATACGTATTAATTTGTATGTGTATGAAATACGTATACACTCTACTTTTGTTTGGTTATGTTTCTCGTAAGTAGCCTGGCGCCTGTCGATCCTTACGTATATCATTGAAACCCGATGATCCTTCGATAATTGCGGGCTATCAGTGTGATCGAGTGCCACGCATACTTGCATGAGGTTTATAAACGTATGTTATACATATTTCCACATAAATATATGAGTTAATGCTGTGGAAAACGTTTTAATGATTTTGCACACATGTTTCGAGATATATATGTGGCTAATCTTCTTTCTCAAACCCGAGTTTATTAGCTCTTGGTTAAAAACAGTGCTGAGTGACTCTAATTGAGTAGATACGGAGACTTTTTCTTTCGTTATTTATGGGGCAAAGGTTTGTGAGGATTGTTTATTGATTTTTGCAGCAATAAATGTTGAGGAAAATTAGTGTTACTGTTTATTTTTATTCGTAATATTATTCAGGTTATGGGGAAATGTGGAATCTCTGCAAATTTTTCGTCATTAAATTCAGTGAGAATACCGATATGGAACGAAAGGTTTCTTCACATCAACACTTAATCGCATGTAATTATGAGTTTTGCTTTAATCGAGAAATGTTTGAAAGCTCATTGAGAACTGTTGGTTTGGGAAAAATTTTCATTTACTCTTCCCATAATAATTAATCGTTCGTTATTTATGGACGTCTTCGCTTATCTTTTCTTTTTTTTTATTGTTCGCTTAACTGTTCGCTGATCACAATAAAGAACCACGAATCCGTTAACACTCTCGTCGTAGTATGGCAGTGTATAAAACAATGCGGAACTAGCTTCGGATCTTTAAGAACTTCGCGAGCTCTCTTTTACTCACTGCTATCTTCGTTTACGTGTATACACAGTTAATGGTGGTAATTTGGACCCCTTGAAATATATTTCGTTAACTTGTTCAACTGTCTAACGATTGCAACACTGCAAAACTTTCTTCAAATGAAAACACACAATTCTCTTTTCAAAATCTGACAACAAACTTCGATTTACATACGAATTTTTCATTTTTTAACGAACGTTTTTCTAATCCCTTCCTTCTCGGCTTAAATCTTTTAACTTCAAATAATCACTGGTAATTTTAATCGTCAGAGAGGAATCGTAAAATCACGTTTTACACCAAATTCACAAAAAATTGATGCTGGTAGTAAAGTATTTATTGTTTTACTTGTTCCATACCTTCTGAAGGACAATTTTATATCATTTTTTTATCGAATTCTGTTCATAATGCCTTGTGACGTTTTGTAAATCTTTGCAATGAAAGAAAATAGGGTTCCAAATTGCCACCTGTGACTCTACACAAATAGTCTAACAGTGAAGGTTTAATCGTGGTCGTTGAGCATGGTGCACAGACGGTCATTCCTCGTCGCGTTTATTAGCGTTTAATTTAATAGCCCAGGATATGGTATTAACGAATTCGAGGCGAGGTCATGGATCGTCGCTTCAAATATACATATCGACATAGATATGTATATAAAACTATGTACTGCACAACTATCCTCTGGGATAACCGATTCGAAAGTGGTACATTACACTCAACAGAGAGAAAGAGAGAGAGAGAAGGGAAAAAATAAAGAAAACGATGATTCCTCAGCAAGCTACCTTGCATTCCGCGTTAAAACCCGCGAGATGAGTGCCTGAGAGAAGGCGAGAACGTTTACGAATATATTTACACTCTCCCGCAAGAGGTATTCCATGTGAAATCAACCTCTAATAATAATTACTATTTTCTAGTGCTCATAAATTATAATAATGGATAAAATAAATATCAAGATCCCGGGGAACTGCATCGAATTCTCATTCAACAGTAAATCATCCGGATTTGATATCAAATCCATTTCTAACAAGGCTACAAATTGCTACAGTGTTAAATGTCGTAAAATGACAGTGCAAGTCGAAAAAAAAAGTATAAACGTTCTCCTTTGTTTATTGCTATATACAGAATTAAATATTTCACAATTTTCGAATTAAAATCGACGTTTAGTTGAATTTACAAAACAAAAAAGGTCTCAAATGAAATGTTTATCGACTCGAGGGTGTCATATTTTCTGAAAAATAAATTGTCAAATTCCTCTTGTCAATTAACAACCAGAAAAATGAAAAATCCTCATATCGTTATCCAACCTCTCAGAGATAAAATATATTTCCAATAAACTGAATAGCCAAACAATGGCTTCGAAAATATCTAGAGGTTTACAGCTCTGACCTCGGTTCACTTAAGAATGAAAGATGGTTTATTTGGCATGGAATTCTTCGTGGATATCAAGAAGAACCCTTGTATGTTTTGCTGTGTTGCTTGCGGAGATATTAATATGTCTACATTAAATTCACTGCACATCTGCATATCTATATGGACAATATATGAGTATAAAAACGAAGTAACGAACATTGGACGACGTGAGCCACGAGGTAGATAATAATTTAACGCGTGTATTTCGTACGGGATATTCAAAGCCACGTGCGTGATGTATTCTGGATATATATTGCAAGGATGTGGGTCGCTAGTTTTCCTCTCTTTCGAATCACTACAATATACAAACACAAGTGTAAACATTTACACACACACACACATATATATCTATATCTATGAATTATATGCTTTATTTTGTACGAGAACATCACACATACATACACATCGACCCATTTATTCAGCAATGTACTTCGAGTATACTTAAACACGCGATTTTCCATGAGTATTAATTCGACTACATGTCCATTTACACACTCATATGTGCACGTATGTATTAAATGGATGAAATAAGTTCAAGAGGGGGCATCGAGAAGTTCGCTGAGAGAACCACGCCCTGTACACATCTCGTGTGTGCTCCCTTCTATACATATCTATATATATATGTGAATATATACAACGTGCACGTTTTGTAGACACACAGCCTTTCCAACTTTCTGCTCTCTCGGACTGTTCGTGATCTTTTGGTAAATTGGTTATCGGTTGATGGAATAATACGGTGTAACTTATCGTTATTGTTGAAAAAAAAATCCTTTTTTTTGCTGTGGCTTCTTATGGGAAAATTGATTTAAGGGCACGTGCAGCCTTAAGGGGTTTTTCTGAAGATTCTTCAGGATTTTGGAAAAAAAAATGAATAAAGGGTTCAAGTAACTGGTGTTTTAAGAGTTTTTTTTCTTCTGATTAAGTACTTTCGACTGAAACTAATTGATTCTGTGACGTTCGTGATCTTTCGTTAATTTTGCTATCGGTTGATGGAATAATTTGGTGTAACTCGTCGTTGTTGTGAAAGATTTTTACGGTGGCTTCTGATGTCAGACTGATTTAAGGGCTTGGCCAGTTTTAAGGGGGTTTTTACTTCCTGTTTTGCAATTGGCGTTTAAGCATTAAGGCTTGGATTACAAGTTTTCTTTTTTCTACCAAGTACTTTTGACAGCTACAAATTTATTCAGCGACAGTGTTTAAACACGAAGGATGGAATTTTGAAGGAATGAACTAACGGATAATTATACTACGGCAAAACTTATTGATTTTTTACCTGTATGTATCCGCTGATGGGCCTTCAGGTGAGAACTCTTTGTGTAGACTTTTGTACAACCTGGAAAAGAGACAGTTGTTGGAAATTAATTTAGCAGAAATAGTTACGACCTCCTTCCAATGTTACTGATTTTTTCTTCTTTTTTTCTTTTATCAACATTTTGTGACTTCTTTTGAGCTTTTGTTTTCACTTCTTAAAATGACACTTCCAAAGTTAGGTACGTATGGAATTAGAGGAATGTTTTATTCTTGTCAGTTAACTAGAATTCATCGTTTTCGATACAAAGTGGCCTTTCTCCCAAAAAAAAATCTACTTTTCATTTGTAAAATGAATTATGTCGTTGAACGAAAAAAAAATCGTTCGACAAAGATCAAATAATTATGTAAAGATTCTCTGTACGAAATTTCTTTCCTGGCAAAAACGTACAGCAACATTTTAACCATCTAAACGACTGACAAATCGCCTTAAATCAACGAAACAAATAAATAAATGAATAAATAAATAAATAAATAAAGTACTAACCCATGAAGTCACAATGATGAACCCGTCGTTTCTCCAACTCGGGATTATTCCGTCGATTGAATTTAGTGATAGTTCCAGGTTGTATACGATGTTGGGTATTGATCAATTGTGGTTGTGGATAAGGTGGTGGTGGTGTCCGTCTGGGTGGTCCACCGAGTGGTGAACCAGGATCAGAGATCGGTGGTGTGAGGGGTGATACGTACATGAGTCTGGTCATGGATCCATAAATGGGTGAATTGGCATTAGCACCATTTTGATGATTAGAATGATGATTGATGGTTGTTTCGTTATTATTATTATTGTTATTATTACTACTATTGTTATTATTATTATTATTATTAATATTACTGGTATTATTGTTATTGTTATTATTGGAGAAAGCTTTGGGGCCGGAAGTTCTACTTTGATGATGAACAATGGGATGTTGTTCGTTGGTGTTTGGATGTCTATTTGAAAAATTAGGCATCCCGTTGGTAGAGCCTCGTCCTTCGAGTAAATGAAGTGTCGGGGCAGGTGGTAGAGGTTCGGTTTTTATTTCAACCGGTGATAGAACCGGCGATGTTGGATCTTCCGTTTCCATTTTAACGTGGGATTGTGAACCAAGCATATCGGCATTGGCTGGATCGAGCTTTTGTATGCTCGATGTAATGTCTTCCCAAAGCGGTGGCCTGAGAAATACGTCGTCGTCGTTACCAGCCGGTTGACTCCTCGATGAGACGAAACTAGCCTGTGGCCTACAAGCCGGTCCACCACCCTCGAAAAAATCCTCCATGTGCTGCTGCATCGAACTCGATGTTTGGTGATCCCTCGTAACCTTGTCCGGGTCATCCTCGTCAAGCTTCTGCAAACGGTCGAGATCTTGTCTGCACAGTAAGGTGTCCAGATCCGATGTCTGCTGAAAGCAAAGAATAAACAACAATACGATCAGACTAAGGCTGAGAGTTTCATGTTCATGTCCACACTTCGAATCCCGAGGACCAACGCTCGAAATTGAATTTATGATGAACAAGCAACGAGCAAGAATCACGTTAACATAATCGTAGGTGAACCGTTCGATGGGAATATATGATTGGGAGATTAAGACTGAGGAAGGAAGCGTCATGTAGCAACACAATGTTACAAGACTTCTTTCGAAAATCAAAAAGTTTTACGAACACTACGTATTGAATATTATAAACGAGGGACATAAGTGCGGAGGAGGAAGAGGAAGAAGAAGGTTTTGTTCGATACCAATTCGTAACTATGTACGTGTAGTTTTGAGAGTGAAAAAGAGGGAGGAGGAGGAAGAGGAAGAGGAGGAGGAGGAAGATGAGAAGAGGTGGATAAAACGAAGGAGAGTGACTTGCTTTATGGTGATCTGTCTGGTCCAGTGCAACTCTGTATCAACGAGATGTTGCCGTTAATATGCAAGAAGCAACGACGTTACGATTCCAGGCTTCATTCCCTCACTGCGCGTTCTCCAATCTTTTTTATTTCTTTATCCTTATAACTTTGTATTACGATATTTTCTTCGTTGAATGGCAATACTCTCGTGTATTTATTTTAATAAAAAATAGAGAGAGAGAGAGAGAGAGAAAGAGGGAAAGAGAGAAGTGCGTGGATGCTGAAGAACGGAAAGAGAGAAAATGAGACGACGGAAAGAAGGGGGCGCTGCGTGCATACGTTACATACAGAGGTCGGTCGTCTTATACGATATACAACAATCCGCAGAGTCATTCTTCGCATGATTTGTACACGCGCAACGCCCCCCGCGTGCTCATACGTGCCACAAAATCTTTCTTTCTCACTTCCTCTCTTATTCCTCTCTCTCTCTCTCTCTCTCTCCCTCTCTTTTTATTACTTTTTTCTCTATCTTTCTCACTTCACCGTTTTCTTTTGTGTATACGCGATCGTTTATACACAAACGGACAACACAAATCCTCGCATAATATTTCGATGATTCTTTTATTCTTTTTTCCTTATTTTTTATTCATTTTCTTTCATTTTTTTTTATACAACACCGACACCAGGCTTTTTTCAAAATACTTAACGCCCCTTCAACCAACGGAGAAACGTTTCGTACAACGCGTTCTATTATTACGCATATAAGTAATATTGATGAATTATTCTTTAATCGACTACCAGACAAAACGACGTTATTCATATATTCTCATATTTATGCGTTTAATACATTTTGTATGGAAAGCTCAACCATTGAGTCTTCGAGTGTTGACATATTATTGTCTCTTACGTTTGATACTTTGGGTGTCAAGAAAAATTTCCAAATATTCATTGAAAAATGATAATTTATATCAATTCTAAACGTAACATCATTTTTTTTCTCCTATTATTTGACGCGACGTTGAAAAACTTGAAATTTGTTGCTTCATTGACACACCGGGTCAATATGACCCGGACTTTACTTAAATCGCCTGTCATCGGCAACCCTCCTGTCGATTTTTATTGAAAATCAACATAAATACACTTTCAACAATCCTTAATATGGGCACATGATAAAAATCCCTAAAATATATGATTAAATTGCTTATAAAAATGATTGTAAATGTTAACTTTAGAAAAGTGAGTATTTAACTTGAAAAAATGGGAAATGTTTGTATTTTTCAAGATAAATTACCAGAGAAATATGAAAGTAAATTATTTATCGAAGAAAAGCCGTGACGAGATTTTCTAAAAAACGTATTTATTTGAAAAGCAACAACGAACGTATTTACGAATTGCATAAAAATTGTAAATTTTGTTGAAAAAGTATTTGGCAGGCCTCGAAATTGTTTTCGCGGTCTAGGGACAATGACGGCAAAGGAAATAAAATAAAATCCGGGTCAATATGACCCAGTGTGTGAGCAGAGGCTCGAGAGCATTTGAATTGGAATGTTGACAATGTCAGGTCATTGATTTCGAAAGTCGAATGAAAATGTGGATGATTCAGATCGAAAGAATAGTCTGAGATGATGAGTTCGTGAAACTTATTAATTTAATACAGAAGGCCCGGAGCGGAAAAAAGAGGCGATTGTAAATGTTGAAGTATGTACGCGGTACCGAGAGCTGAGCCTCATGTTCATGGAACGATGCACTTTTTATTTTGTTTTCTTAGCATTAGTCGATTTCGTATGCACCGCGAATCGAGAGTTGTGAAGCTTGGGATGCAAACGCGACAATGACGTTTCTCACAAGGAGACAATTTGAGATAATGACAGAGCGTACCGAGAGACGAGAGAATGAAAATATAAGCGTAAGCGCTTTCTTCGAACTCCATATTGCTCTCAAAATCATTTATACAAACACATGTATTTATTATTATTTACAAAATATACGCGTATGGGTGATGATGTGTATATTAAAAAACTCGAACTATATATTCGAACTGCGTGCGGGCCGTCTGCACTTTTCGATTCTTTTATTCTTCAGCTCGCAGCTTCCTTTACATTTCTTTCTCTTTTCATCTCTTTCTCTCTTTTCTCTCGTCTCTGTCTGTACGTTTCTCTCTTTCTCTCTCTCTCTCTCTTTCTTTTTTTATTTCTTTGGGTGTTTCGCATCTCGAAGAAAGACAATATATAATGACAGTGGACTCGAAGCGAGAACAAAGTTCGTCCATCCGGCTATTAATGCGTGTAATCATAGACTCGAGGTCAGCGGTGTTAATAACGCGTTTTCGAATCTCTGCGTGAGGATTGAGATTACGATGAGAGAGAAAGAGAGAGAGAGAAAAAGAAAGAGAGAAAGAAAGAGAGAGAGAAAGAGAAAGAGAGGGATAAAACTACACCCTCACTAGGTGGATATTTGCACCGCATGTACATTACGAGTCTGGATATTATCATCTGAGAATATATATAGGTACTTGTCTTCCTCATACATAGGCAATATAGACACGCGTAAAAGTCATACGCGAGAGAGAGAGAGAGAGATTCGCGGCTCCTTTACCTTAAGGCTTTCGTGAGCTGAGCCCAAGTACTTCGCCCGTTGTGCTTCGGCTCCTTATGACCAAATCTTTAAATTATTCTCAACGTACATTCTAAATATATTTTTTATTACCTTGAATATAAACTATAAAACGTTAATGTTTGAATTAATTTATTATTTTCATCGTTTTTTTTTTGTTTCGAATATTTATTGCAACTGAACAAAGTTTCAGTGTTATTTTTATTGATCTATATTTCGTTGAAAATTATGATCGTCTGGTTTTTAAGAATATCGAGAAATAAATGATTTTTTATAATGGATTTTATTTGTTTCGTAAATGGAACACTTTGGCGATGAGAAACGTGGCTGCGAGATCGATTTTTCAAAGTGGAGGAATTTAAACCGCGCGAATCGTGCCATATTCTTGCTTATCAAACGATCGAGCATGAAAAAATTATAAAAAAAATAGAACTTTACGTTTGTGTGACGTGTTGAGGCAAAAAAAAGGGTGAACGTGCACTCGATCTTTGGAATGAAGGGGAGGAACACGTTGACGCGCATGATCAGACTCTTCGAATCAATCCGACGATAGCCACACCCTTGAGATGCTTTGGGGGTGTTTCCATGCTCGAGCAACCCCTCGCCAGCAATGGCAACCCTCCGAAAGACGCCATCGTGGCTTCCATCTTTTTTAATTCTTCTTCCATCTCGACGGAAATTCAAAAGCTTCTTTTTTAAAGATTAAAATAAAGGGATTCGATAAAATACTCGGATATTAATCTTTTCGAACTCGTAGGGGATGACTTTTTTTTGTTTGCTTTAATTTTAGAAAATCGATGAAGAATTTGGGTCAACGCGAAGTTGGGCTTGTTTTTTTTTTAACACAGAAACTTTTCTCATCATTATTTCGCTCTTTGGAGCCGAATTGGAATTTGAAAAAGAAAGATTTGGGGTTGATTGGGTTTCGACTCATGTTTTTCAATATTTTAAGCGAAATATTCACGGTGCAAAATTTTTTTTTACCAACATGAAGAAAATTTGGCTTTAGAATTACGAATTTGCCGTTTGAGGGTTGAAAAATGATTTTCAACGACGAATTTTCTTATGAAAAATTCGTTGGGTTGAAAGGACGGAAGGAGTAACGAGGATTGAGAATAAAGAGTAGGAGGAGGAGTAGAATATAAGAAATCTGAGACTGAAGGATCGGGCTGAACACAGGCCCGAGGCGATATAAACGCTAACGGACTTTCAAGTACTTGAGAGAGAGAGGACCAAAGAACGAATATACGAAGAAGAAAGATGAAGGAACAGTAGGTGGAAGTGCGGAAAAATGAAAAGGTGGGAAGAGTAAGAATAATGAAAAAAAATGATGAAAAAAAAGAATAAACACAAGAAACAATAAAGATGGAGAAACGAAAACATAGATTGAAATATTATTGCATAAGGAAAAAAAGGCGAAAGAAAAAATACGATGAAGGAGAAAAAAACGTTGGAGTTTGAAAATAGAGGATTAATAAAAATTGTAAGAAATTTGAGAAAATGGGGGATTTTGGAGAAAGAACATTGAAGTTAAGGAGGCAAAATAGGAAGAAAAATGCGATAAAGTAGAAAAAGTTCAAGTTTAAAATTGAAGGGTAAAAAAAATGGTGTTAAAGATTCAAGAAGAGGCGGATTTTGGAAAAGGAACATTGAAGTAAAAGAGGGAGAAAGGAAAGAAACAGAGAGAAAGAGAGGGAGAGAAAGAAGAGAAGGAAAAAAAGATGAAAAAGTAAGAGAGAAAGAAGGAAGAAGAGAAGAAACAAAGTCTGAGGATGTAAGAGACGAGAAGGAGACGGGGCTGCAAAAAGCCATGCTCTTCTCTCAAACGGGCTCGCGACGCATCCACTCGGTAGATTCTATCTCGCCATTCACCCGCCTAAGGTAATAAAACTCTACGTCCATTATTTACTTGCATTATCGTTATTTTACGCCCACAAAACTCCATATTTATGGTGAAATTATTCAACATTATATTTCTCTCTCTATATATCTGTCTCTTTTCCACTCTCTTTGTCTCGTGAATTCACGCGCGTGTGCCCGTGCCCGTGCCCGTGCACGCGCGCGCGCGCGAGTAGATATGAATAAAATTGTAGATTCTTGAGATAAACGTGAGCGCAAAAAGTCAGTATGATATCCAAGAGTGCAAGGGAGCATTGAACAAGCTAAAAAAAAAAGAAAAAAAAAGAAAAAACCAGGGGGTGGTTCTATGCAAGTTGGTCGAATGCCTTGTTTCTAAAACGCCATAATTTTATTCTTCACTTTAAAAACCATAAACACGCATCAGCATTCAATAGAAATGTAAAGGTTTAAAATGCATTTGAATCATCAGCTATTCTGATGCTTTATTACCTTTCAATTCATTTATAATCGAATCATTTTTTTATTTATTAATCTTCAAGTTTTCAATTTAGTTTTTTGTTCTCAGGCAATTAAACTCGATTTAACAAACATCCGAATCGAACATAACTTTCAACGATAAGATAAACGAATAAGTCATTAAAATATAATAAGGAACAGAATAGAATGAAATTAAAATCAATTTATTATATCTTCGAAGCGATTCAGATTAATCTGAGGAGGCAATTCGCGATTTACTTTTGCATTACACGACCCTCACGAACATCTCCCTTTGCTATCATTGTTACTGTATACAGAGAGAAGATCGCGGGAGAGAAGGTTTCGTAAGTAGATTGGCATTTGTGAGGCGGGCGAGTTACGCTGACCTTTGAATGCTGACTTTCTTTGAGATAGATACACAATTTACAACTATAGACATACGACTTTACGTATATTCAAGTTTTACATACACAAATACACGTATAAAATATACAATTGCAGGTAAGGGGAGAACCGAGAGTCATGTGGTCTTGCTCGCAAGTATATCGCTGACAGTGGATTCTACACAAACCTACAATTGCAGGTAAAAATAAACTGATCGAACCCATAGCAAAACAGATCTCTTTGCAATCCTCTTTGCTTTCTATATCATTAGAACAAACCGACGATGTTTTTAAACCCAAATGACTGTCGAATATCACGCAATCCTTTGGATTATTACGCTATACAAATGTCCTAATCACATTGCCTACGATTTTTTTTTTTTTTTTTCATTTATAGGACGTTTGACGTTTAGAATTAATTGGGAATCGATTATTCGAATTCTATGGAAAAACTAATTGACATATGCTTTTGCATTTTTCGATTTTTATAACTGATTTTCAAAGTCAGTTCCCAAAGGTTTGGCTCGATGTATTTCATTCGATTTCATTCTGTTTAAATAATTCAAATAAATGTTGATGGTAACAAAATTAAATTGTTAAACGAAGTTCCTTGTATATTTAAGATGCATGAACGTTGTTTCTTCAATTCTTCGTCTCTCTCTCTCTCTCTCTCTCTTTCTCTCTCTCTCTTTCTCTTTTCTCTCTCTTCTCCCTTTTTCATGGTGTATTAATTAAAGTGCATGCTCGAAGACAATCCGACAGTAAATTGTCTTGAAATAGCTCACGAGAGCAGGGTGACTTTAATGCCAATAGAGAAGATGCTCGTCTTCGTCTTTGGCTGCAAGAGAGAAATAAAGATGAAGAAAAAAACGAAAGAAAAAAAAAACGTTCTTGCTAGGGAGTTCAACGCCGGTAGAAACGGAATGACTTAATGAATACGAACATGCGACGCATTATGGCGCATTAAAATACACATACACACGTGTCAGCGTGGGCGCTCGTATTTTACACACTTAAATATGTAAATGTACTTTGTATGTGTATCTTTTTATTTTTATTTTTTTCTTTTTTTATTTTTCTTTACATATTTGTAATTGAAAAATAAAGAGGGATCGTATGACACGAGCAATTACAATGCTACTTAATAAAACCTTCGTATTTCTCTCAGCTCGATTGAGTAATAGGTCGAAAAAATTCTCCCCCATTGAAACCCCTTTGACATAAAAGATCAACAATGCCACGTGTCTTGTTAAACGTTTGCGTTATAAAACGAAAAAGCTTTCCCCCCCGCCTCCTCCTTCCAACTACCCGTTTTGTTCTGTCAACTTTTTTGACGAACTCTCAAAACTTCTATACTTTGTTAAGTGACTCGTAAGTTAATGAAATAAATAAGTGGATATTGATCAATGTTTTTAGACATTGATCGAATTTATTTACTTTTAACTACAAAACGGTTTTTTTTTAAATTTATTCATTCAAAACCGAACGATATTATAATTATAAAGTGAGAAAATAGGGAGAAAATAATTTAACAAAATTGGAGTGATGTTTTTTTTCAAATTGTAGAAAATAAACTCTAGTCCCTAAAAAATTGGAGAATGAACTTTTAACCTCGTCCCTTATACGAATGTTATATCTTAATGGTTTTTCATTAACTTTCATTTGGTCTCGCATTATTTATCGTTACACGAGAAGCCTTTGATTAAGCATCGAAAGTAGAAAAAAGTCTGTTCGTGTTTTCGAGTGTGTGCGTGTGTGTACACCACCCGGGCGAGAGAATTGAAGCTCTAACGACGTGATAAAGTCGCGTGTGCGTGACCCGCTGACGCTTCTGCTAGATCCAACTCTCTCTCCCTTTCTTTCTCTTTTGCCTGCTGTTTCGTCATTGATTTTTTATCTGTGTTTTACCGAAAGAGAAAGAGAGACAGACAGACAGACAGAAGAGGAGTCAGAGTGAGTGAAAAGGAGAGAGAGAGAGAGAGAGAGAAAGGGGGGTAAAGAGTCAAGAATCCAAAGGCCTAAAGGTGGAAAAGATAAAGGAAGAAAGTATCCGACAAAGTGGCAAAGAATCAGAGACAAAAAGAGAAGAAAAGAAGAAAAAAAAGAGCAGACTCTGAATGAATGGAAAAGAGAGGGAGCGAGAGAGAGAGAGAATGATTCAAATGTCAAAAGGGAGGCAAAATCAAGAGAGAAAGTGATTGACAGAGAGAGAAAAGAAGTTAAAGAGAGTATGAAAAAAATATAAATAAAACTAAACATTGAGAAAGATAGATAGATATAGAAAAAGATAAAGAATAAAAAGTAATGAAGGAGAAAGAGATCGAAGTCTTTGGCACGCGATTCGCGCATCCTACGGTTGTATATATTTATATTTTTATGTGTGTATGTATCAGTGTGTTGTGGGTCTGTGTGTAAGAGAGAACTTACCGTAAGAATAAAACCATCACCCTTTTATCCTTTGGCTCTTTTCCCTCCCACATCTCTCCTTATTTCTCTCATTCTTTTTTTTTCTTGTTCCTTTTTTCTCTTCATTCCTCTCTTTCATTCACCTATGGGCTGTTTTATTTTCTTTCCTGAAAATCCGACGCGCAGCTGTCTCTCGGGGTTAGGGATTATTTATAGTTATCGATAATGACGCGTATATAAGGTACACGCTGTGGTAGCGAGAGACGATAATATCAAAAGATTGAAAGCTGCTATACTATCGTAGTATGTGCAACAGCAGACGCTTAACTAGTCGAGAGAACGAGGAGGGAAGAATAAAAGTTGTGAGTCATTGAAAAAAGAATGAGAGAGAAAGAAATAAATAAAAAAACAATGTGTGGAGATAAAAAGTTTGGAACATCACGCCTTAAGGTTATACGTGTGTATAAATGAACTAAAAGCTTATTAAATTTGGACAGAGCAGAATGTGCATTAACTCGATTGCTTATTAGTACCGCATTATTATCTTCTTCGTACGTATAAAACTTTTCACGATGAATCAGTCAATGATTATCGATCAGTTCACTGTATTTTAACTGACAATTTATTTATTTATATAATTTTTAAATCATTTTTTATTTCTCGATAATAAACATTAAACCAAATTATATCGAAACTGCTTTTTATTATTCATATCTTTAATTTAGTACTTTTGACTCATAAATGTGATGTGACTGTCGAATTAAAATATTGTAAATTGTCGTGCGGGATTATCCATTTATATGACAGATCATTTACAAGCTCAGTATTCACTAATAATATTCAATGGAACATTAATGGAGTCAGCTGGGTTTATGGGCTTCGTGGAGGAGTCTCGCCAGCTCTCATCGTCATTGTACACTAATATGAATGTGTGTATATATATATATCTATGTATATATAAAATATATGCGTGGTGATAAATCGTTGGGGTCGAAAATTATAACGTGAGTAGCATTATCGCCGTTGAAATTCTCGCAAATGTTAATTTGCACCTGGTGTTTTTGATTTTATCGGTAACGATAAGCGTATGAAATATTGTGAATGACATACGAGATCGAAATGAGAAACATTAGAAAATAAAAGAACGAGGAAAGTGATGGCAAACAATGTTTAATTGTGTGGATGCTCGTTTCGAGGCTTATCAAGCCCTGAAATCGTTGATTGAAGGAATCGTAGATTCGCTTTTGATAAAGCGTAATTAAAAAATGTCTAAAATTCTCAAAAAATTGAGGTCAATGACATCAACTAATTGCACTTCGTTGTCAATGAGTTAAACGAACGATGCAATGATTTTGTTTGATTGTGGAAATGAATCTTCGGAGAGAAAAAAAAAATCAAATACCAGAAAATTTCATATTAAAAATCCATTATTCATCCAGAAGTGTTTACGATCGTGGATCTACCGTAAGAATATAAGTCAAAGCATCAATATTACGAGGTATCGTGAGTAACAAGATTAGTTCCGGCAAAAAGCCGTTTCGAAGAGAGTTGGTTTAATGTAAACGGGGCTAAATCATAAGTTATGGCAAAATGTGCTGACGAAAGTAATTGTGAGACGAGAATACCGTACATAATGGAAGGAGAGAGAGAGAGAGAGAGAGAGAGAGAGAGAGAGAGAAGGGAGAAAAAACGAAAGAGTAAGCAAAGTGCGAGGGTGAGATAAAAAAAAATAAACTAGAGCCATCGCTATGAGCTATGAATTTGTCTCGTGGCACGCGCGTTCCTTCCGGTTAGTGCTTTAACGCCCGTCAACGTATTTAATACTCCTCCCCTCCTTTACTAATCTCCCCTCCCTATTCTCTTCCCTTTCCATCCCTTAACACAGAACTTCGAGACTTTCATACGGTTCTAACCATTTCTGGCTAATGCACTTTTAATTAATTAAATGGACTGATGGTTCTGCCTCACCCTCTAGAATTTCTCTCACTCCCTCTCTCTCTCCCCACCTCCTTCCAACTTTCTTTCACCATTACCTGGTGTGGACGACTTCGACCTCGCGTGCCGGCTGTCCACGAACGCTGACGCGCGAGGCCCTGCAAACTCATCCCTTCGCCTCCAGCCACATATATTTATATATACCTGTCTGACGACTATGCCTAAGTATATAGTTATACCAATATATAGATATATATACTTAACCCATTATGTATAAATGTGTGTCTTTACTTATATATATATATATATATATATATATATATATATATATATATATATATATGATGGGTCAGTTTGTTTCTTTTGCTTCTTTCACCACCCTCAACGCCATCAAGCATACAGAAATACAGCCTCGCTATATTATCCATTATATCTCTGTTCCAGCTGTTTCAGACATTTTCGGACTAATAAGATTCGTCATTTGGCTTTTTCATTTTTATTTTTATACATTTTTGTTTTCATTTTAATGAAATATGTTTTGATTTTGATTTTTTGGTCCTTTTTTATAATGTTTATTATGATTTTTCCCGATGTCATTTCGTCGGGGATTGTTTGAATGTGGCTCGGGAATGAGGATTATTAGGGATTTGGATTGTGTGGAATAAGACTCGTCGTTTAGGTTCTTTTTGTTCGAATTTTGATTCGTTTGTTGTTTTTATAACTTTTGTTATTTTTTATCATGTGTGTCGTTTTTTTTGTAAATTTATAAACTTTTTTAGAATTTCTGAGATTGGGGAACTTGTGTTTGATGATAAATTTGATAAATCGTTTGCAATTTTTTTTTTTGATCTTTTGAAATCTGAGGAGTACGAAGAAAATCATGTGAACTTTCAATTTTAATGTTAGCCACGCTCCGCTCCTCATTTACTCAGTCGAATTTTTATACGTATATATATTATGGTGTTTTCATATTTATATTTATATATCTCTGATGATAGTAAATGTGAAGCTTTTGGTCGTTCCTCATGGTCTCGTGTCTCTCGGTGGACGGTGGTCGACTTTGTGCTGGACCACCCGAAGTCTCAGCGGGTTATCGTCGGCGAATAACAGGCGACAGAGGGAAGACAGTAACGAAAGAGAGAAAAAGAATGAAATGTACAACAAGAAAAAAATCATAAAAAAATAAATAATAAAAAGGAGAAAAAAATGGAACGAAAATACATACAAGTTGGGAGCTCCCTCGTTCTCATAACTAAGACTCTTGATGATGACATTTGATTTAGTTACTCGCGCTTTTGCTACATGCACTCTCCACTTTCGGACAACCATAGGTGGTTTATCTTTTGCCATGTTCGGTGCTCCATTTCCTCTCCTGGCAACAGTATTCTCGTGTAAATCGTTTTTTTTTTTTTCATTTTTCTTTTATTAATTCAAACAAAGAGATAAAATAACTGAGCAGAAACGTTTCTGAGGCTTAAATCAAATTTTAAAAATGTCCAATTGTTCATAATGAAATATTAATTAAAAAAAAAAGGAAAGAATATTGAAATATTACCAAATAATTTTGTATAAGTCTTTAAAAAAATTGAACCTCGTTCACTCATTTTCGAAGGGGTTTAACTTCTACTTTTCGTAACCCAAATATATTTTTAACCTCGATGCTTTAGGTTATTTTTTTTTTTTTTTTACGAACGTGATCAACTCCAATCTCCACCTGGAAGATTGTAAGATTTATCCCTATCCCAAAAGGACCTTAACAGACTCGAAATTTCTCTCTCCTGCATCTTCTCTCTGACGTTTTTTTCCCCATTTCTTATCTCTCTTTTCTGGTGTTTATCGCACGAGCTCGCTCACACATTCGAGTTCCACCAAAACTTGTTAATTAAATGGTTTATGGGTGCGACCAAATATTCGAATTTTTATAGTCAATTAGCCACGGTCCTCGTGTGGTGGCTTCATGGAGAAGAAGAAACCGTCCCCCTTGCTTTTGCTCTTGCTTTCGCTTCTGCTGCCTGTGTTGTTGTTGCTTTTTGGTCGTTCTTGACGATCCTGATGCTCGCCCTCTCCGCTGCTGCTACTCCTCCTGCTCCTCCTGCTCCTCTATCTTTTAAAAAGTGCAGCTACGGTAGACAGCCCAGAGCTCGCAAGATCCAGGACGATTAGAATGAATGGCTGTTATAAATCAGCTCCCTTGTTGGTCAAGGCACGAGCTCCTATATATACTACGAATATTCGTTTATATATCTATACATACATATTTATAAATATCTATATATACAGGGTGTCCTTCAATTTAAATCTAATTCCTATAAATTCATGATTAAGCATTCAATAAATTTATTCTATTTAATCCGGAATTTTTTTGTTCTTTCTTACGAATTTTCGAAAAATTGAATAAACGAAATACAATCATTTAATTTTGGTTTACACGAAACCTTCGTGCGTACGTATTTGAAAAATGATAAAATACTTTTTTCAATATCTGTCGATCGTTGATCTTGAATATAGATTTTTTTTGAATCGTTTTTTGCAGCGAATGAAAAATTAATAATTAGAGTTTTTTTTTTTGTTAATTATTTTATTCGTATGAGATCGTATCAGTTGGGATTGAAGTTTTTACATTTTTATTCGCGACACCCTGTACTATTGATTATTGACAAACGAAAAGGCGCAAGTCCTGGGAGTTTGAATTTCAAGTCACATGGTTCACGTCCTTTGCTTACTTGACAATCATCGCTTATATATCGGTCGTTCTCGCGCGCACGCCACTTTGGAATTTTGCTCACCAGCTCGAATCTCTTGTACTTTGCTGTCTTTCTCTATCTTTTTATTTTTATTTTTTCATGTCACCTGAATTTTAGGACGCTCCACGCTTTGATTTCGTTCTCGACGTTTTTCATCGTCTCTTTATACCATTTTTTCTCTCTTCTTCTCTTTCTTTTCTTCTTCTTCTTCTCTTTCTTTTCTTCTTCTTCTTCTCTTTCTTTTCTTCTTCTTCTTCTTCTCCTTCTCTTTTGACTTTCTTCTCGTCCATTCGTTCTGTCTAATGTAACCACAACCCTCCTTCTCTTTTCTCCTCTTTTCGCCTTTTACCAATGTCCCAAATCCTGATCTACAGTCTTCTTTGGAGTTTTTTTTTTTACCTCGAAAACGAGGCTGATATCGCTTGTGGCGAGTGTAAACGAGATAAGCACAGGTTCGAAATTATTGGTACGAATTCACTTGGAGCGATACGAAATCGTGTGAATATTTGATTTTTTCATTTAGAATTCATCGAAAGTTGATTCTCCGTTTTATTCGAGCAACAATTTTCGGATTATCGATTCAGTTATTAATCGAAAGTTGGATAAACATTTATCGCAGTAAACAAAAAGTTCTTTTTTATTTTAATGATTATAAATCAATTTGGAGGATTTAGTTTTCCGTGGTTATCGAAAAATGACAAAACAATGATGATCAGTTTAGAGAGAATTAAACTTTTCCATAATTTCAAAGGCTTTTGAGTAACAATTCATTATTAATTGTCATAAATTACATGAAATTATTTAATCGCATCGTTATTATACGATTGTTGAATTATTCATCGAGCATCGTTCGTATGAATTGAACTTTTCATTAATTTCTAGTAATTGATTATCGTGCCAGAATGTTTGAAGTGCGGCAGAGTGCCTAAACGTTTTTTTTTTTCCCAATTACTCGACGTCATTCGACTAAACGTTAAATTATTCATCGTTAATTCTCGAGAATCACTTCTCAACCAATTAATCATGTATAATTGATAATTATTTACATTCGAGATAAATTGATAAGTCATTTTAGGTCTAAAGTCACAAATAGTGATTCATTAAAAATTGATTAATTACGAATTTCAAGGTATATTTTATCTTCAAGCATTGCGATGAATATTTGCACGAGCATTATGTAGAAAGTCCTTCGATTTTTACATTCACCGTTCCGCAACATCCGGTCAAAATTAATAAATTATCAAGCGAAATAAATTTTGTAGAAAAATAACTAAAAAAGTTTCGTCAAAATTGCACAATTTTGACCCAATTCAGTTCCAACGATGTTTGGACCAACAAATGACGTGATCCTTTTTTTTTAATCGGCCAAATTGCCACTCAAATCATTTTTAAATGTATCATTTCTTTTGTTTTTCTACAATAAAAAAATCCCCATGACTTTAGCCTCTAGCTGCATTCTTGCCGTGTCTCTATCGTTCATTTTTCTCCTTCTCCATTGTTCGTTCGCGTCTGGTAAAGCTCGTTATGTATTCCAATAAGATTGCGTGTCAAAAATAAATGAATAAAAATTTCATGCGAGTTTACACGTAATATCCGAACAAATCCCTCACCAAAATCTTCAAAGTCGATTCGAAGCCCAGGTCATATCCACACCGAATAGGATTACGCGATATATATCCTCGCTCGGTAATGAGATCAGATCTCTTATGTATCTTCGTCACGAATAATTTTTTCGTCCCCATACGTAAATGTACAAATATATATCTATATAAATATATATATTTACACAAAAAAGTATAGATATATATTTAAATAGTGATAACGATGATGATCGGACACAAATCTTTCATGGTTAAATTCTTTAAACATCTACAGGGTGTCCAGTTTTCAGTTCTGTTATATTTGACACGAAAATCTGTATCTACGATCGGAAACGAAGTAACTAATGGCACTAGAAGCTCGTGACTGCAAATTTTTTCGAAAAACAAAATGTTTCTCATTTCGATGGTATATTCTGCTGAAAGTGTCTGGAAAAATCATTTTTTTATCATTTCAACAGAATATTTTGCTAAAAGTGGGTCAAAAACCCCAATTTTTTTTTATCACCAGTACATTTTGCTCACGATCTCTAAAGGAACGAGAAGCACCGTTGAAATGATAAAAATTATCGTCTGTATTAAATAATATTGACCGAATTTACTCAAAAAAATTGATCCCTTCGAACAAAATTAGCTTTTCGATGCAAAGTCATCGTATTTATAGTTCGGACACCCGATATAAATATATATTGTAGAATGGAATTCTGGAGTCTGCCGGAAGGGATTTTCGTTCGCCAAACAGCCTATATAACAATCGTTAACGAGCGCACGAGAGCCGGCAAATGAGACTGACAACATATATATTTATATCCATATATAAATAATATATATATATATATATATGTATATATATTAAGCACGCGTTCCAAGTACACGTAATCCGTGTTTAAACAACCCTGCTCTTCGCCTCTCGTGTTTGTAGATCTTCAATATGACTATGCTGGAAAAAAAAAAAAGTTTTTCCGGTGCCCACGAGTCATTTCGTTTTACGAGTCTACAAGAAAAAGAAAAAAAATACTACGAAACATACGTGTATTTTACGGGTCTCGCTGAAATATCGAGAATGCAGGAAGTGAGACTCGCGATGATTTTCTACAGTTAAAACTATCCGTTCTTCGGTTTGACATGGTAAAAAAAAATGATAAAAAAAAAACAAAACAAAACAAAAAAAAAAAGAAATATACCTTGACGCGATAGACTGAGAGATCGGAGACAAAAAGACGCAGACTTGAGTGCAAATACACAAATGAATGTTGGGAATACACCGATCACTGTATCGCCTTGTGTTGTGTGTGTTTATACGTATAAACGCACTTCGTACATTTATATATATATATATTTATATAAGTCTCAAAGATACCGCGCTCTTACGCTCGTAATAATGCGGAATTTATAATCGTTTTGCAACAGACAGTAAAACTTGGACTCGCGACTTGTCGAATGGACGAATGAGGTGAAAAATAATGAGATATTGTAACACGCTCTTCGACGTTGTATTTATCGTATTATTCTTATTGTTTTTGAAATGATAATTATTCAATTTTTTAATTATGATTTTTAAGTACTATTCTAAAGACTTTTCAAAAGATTAGACAGTTGTGTTGAATTCTTGCAGTTTTTATGTTTCTTCATTCACTGTTATTCGTTTCGATAATTTACTATTATTATAACTAACAATAATTATTGTTTCGTTTTGTAGGAAAATGCATATATTTTTTTCTGTTTCTTTTTCAACCACTGGTTTCAAGGAATTGATTCAATTTTTATATATTTTTCATTTATCTTCGTTTTTATTGTTTATCAGTCATTTTTTGTAGCAAAAAAAGTTTTAATTGATGAGCTTCCGACATTAGAACCTTTCAAGTTTGAACAGACCTTACGCATCATTTTTTCTTTATTTTTTCCGGAAGTAACGTACTTTATGAGTCCACCCAATATTTTAATTCACGCTGATAACCCCATCAAAGAAAATGCTCACCGCAAAGTCAACCCTCTCGTCTCTTTTCTCCCTGTTTCCCTTCTTATACTAGCTCGATTCGCAGTTTTGCGTTTTTCTTCACTCGCTGAATATCCAGCTGAGCGAAAAAAAACATTTTTTGTTGATTTTTCTTTGAGATTCTTCGCAGTTTGCTTTAGGCTAAGTGAAATTTCCTTAACTAGAGTTTAACTGCGATGGACATTCGCTCGTTGTAATCTACATTCAATCCATATAATTTAATATTCATTTTTATTAGCCCTTGAACATTGTAATGGAAGCTTTTTGATTTTTTACTTTGGAAATCGATGTTTTTTTCAAACTATATATTTTTTGAATTATTATCATTGAAAAAAATAAATAAATGAAGCAACAGGAAAAGATTTGTGACTACAATTGGGTCACACGGATCCAGTTTTATGCTCAGGGTCCCACAGACCCATTGACCGTTAATGATTATTCAAATTTGACATAATTACTGAAAACGATGATTGATTGTGTCCGAAAAAATCATAAATTTCATACAATGTTTCGGATGTTGCGAATATTGAGGTCAAATTCATTAGAAAGTTGCGCCTTCGATTAAATCGAAAAAAGTAGACACACGAGTGCGAAGAATGTATTCATCATCGCGTGCAAATTCAAGTCTCGATTTTTAATTCATAAGGAATTAGCGATTAAAATACAGATTTGAATTTGGAGCTTAAAAAAAGTGGAGACTGAATAATAAATCGTGAATTTCTCGCATTACTGTCCATATGATTTTGTAGTTTCGTCTCGTGCACAACGGAAACGTTAAGTTCTCTCTGTACGCCTACGCGAAACGAGGTTCAATATTTCACTTATTCAGTCTATGCACACTTGTGATTGAAGAAACGGCATAACAAGATTTCAGCATACCAAGGAAAATTTTCTTCCAACACTACCATCTCAAAAAAAAACCATATTTTTGTATAAACCCAGCGAAAAAAACCTTAAGAATGAAACTTCCTTAATCTGTGTGCATTTTAAAAATTCGTTCATTGTCTCGATGTCACTTTTGATCAAAATGAAATAAAATACAAAGAAAAACATCCCAAAACTCACTGCTCGTCGTCGATAATTTCCGAAAAATCGTTCAATCGTTTCGTCAAGATCAAGAATATTGTTTTCAATGAAACAAATTCAATAGTACGAGGAGACAATTTCGACAGAATGTCGACGGGGTGTCAATCCCAATTTCTTAACCTCAGAGAAAAAAATACACACACACACACACGAGGTAAAGGTGGAAGGAAAAAAAATGACGATAATAATAATAAGAAGGAAAAAAATGAGGTCCAGGAACACGTCCGGACATTGGGAGAGGGTCGAGGATACAATAAGACAATTATGAGAGAAGAACGGATGGACAAGAAGATAGGAGACGGATTAGAGAGACGGTAGCGTCTCAGGACGTCTTAAGACCCAATCAGGCCACTGTGGCTAACCAGAAGAAAGAGAAAGAGAGCGATAAAACGATGAAGATCAAATTTCTTTTATGATGTTTTTTTTACTTTTCGTTTCGGTCGTCTTTCGGGTATTTATCACGAGTCACTTCGTTCACATCACAACAGATCATCTCAGCCAATATACATATACAAATAAATTCATATATAGACACATCGAAATATTCTATGTATATAAATATATGTGGCTTTGGATTTGGTGGTCCAAGAGGATTTCTGTCGCGAAGACGAAATCTCAGCTTTTGGTTGTTGGGTGATGACGCACAGCAGGGTTCTAATGCTCTAGTCGGATTTCTGACTGTCGATTTTGTTGCCATACGTATGTATCCGTAGGTATATATCATTTTTTTCTTCCTCGACCTCAATATACGTGGATTTATATGTATATATTGAGGTCGAAAGAAACGTAACGATTGGTCAGATCGTTCTCGTCATCTCGGACCCGTTTTGCTGATTCAATCGCACGGATTTTCGAGAATTAAAAAAACACTTTTATACATATATATCATGCCATTGTAATCTTAATATATTCCAATTGATATTTCATGGCTATCCGGAGGATCAAGGAACTTCGATGTCGCGTTAGGATCCAGCGATAATCCCGTTCAATTTTTTATTTATTTTTCCTCCTGGAGAAGAGATTAGTCAACGGAAATATGGATTTGAAAAAAGTTGAAAAACAATTTGACAGCATGTCGCGTGGTTTTTTTTCTTTCATTTGACCACTTTTTTCCATTTTTCTTTTAAAGGAGACAAAAATTAAGGTTTTTTTAAACATTTCAACAGAGATCAATGGTGACTAGAATTATTCAGATATTTATTATAATTATTTCTAATAATAATTCTATGCAACGAAAGAAAATTGTTGAAAAAAGAATGGAAAATTAATCATATAGTGGATTTTTTTGATAAAATAACACAAATTTAGCTTAACGTGTGTGGCCCCCAGATCGGAGCGAGAATAAAAGCAAAGCTGAGAGATTTAGGTGGTGAGAATGAGTGTCCAAGGCGCAAAGTGATTCTTTTTGTCAATGGTTAAGTCTCTCGCTTGGCTAGACTCGACTAAATAAGAGAGCACGCCCTTTCGGCTCAAAGGGAGAGAGTAAAGGCCGCGTGGTGGTCCAGTCTGAATCGCTTTTTCGACCACCTATCTACGTTTCAGAAATAAAAAAGAAATAAATAAAAAAAATACGTAAACATGAGATGCCTGTATTGTCGTTGATTTGTGGTCACTAATTTCGTGCCTCGAGAACCGCCCTCTTTTTTCTCTCCCTATTTCTTTCTTTCCCCTCTCCCCAACTCCTTGCTCTTTTGGCCCATTAGCGAGCCATTCTTAAAATTACAAGCGAGTTATATATGTTGACGTTTTTTTATGCTTGATTTCTTTCTTTTTTTCTATTATTTATTACGTCAAGTTGACATTTATCGAAATATTGAAAAATTTCATAAACCAACGATTGAAAATTCAGGTTTTTCTTCATATTTGATCGGAAGAATTCGAAAAATCTTGCACCGAATTCCTCGCGATGTTTCTAAGTTCTTTATTTTCATCGAATCTGCAAGTAAACTTGTGAAAACGATTGAAAATATTTGTACAGATCGACTTAAGGAAAAAGAGTCGTCGAATGATGCGATGAAACTAAAAATTACGATATTATAATAATCGTCGTTCCATCACGTAGAAAATAATTTCAGGATTTTTTTTTTTACTTTTTTTTTCAAACTTATATCCATTCGAACGTCCAAGGCCCAATTATCAATCCATACAAAAACAGTACACAAAAAAAACATTCTCCGGAACGTAGTATTGAATCGATTGAAAAAAATTGTCCAAGTCATCGCGTTAGTTCGATCCTCGAAAATCCTGAATTCTTTGAAAGGTCCTATGATCTAGACTCACACACAAAGATTCTTAAAATACTGTATTGCTGTTATAAATATACTCGAAATATACATATAGATTCAAAGAACTGTGGGATTCCCTTGAGACTAAGTAACCCTTGTCCCCTGTGGTGTGTAAAATCACGCCCTAGTCTAGGAGCCAAAACTTGACTAATCATGTTTGTGGGGCTGTTCCTCATCTTGAGTTACACAGATGAGATCGAGATCGAAAAAGAAGAGAAAGAAAGAGAGAGGGAGAGAGAGAGAGAGAGAGAGAGAGAGAGAGAGAGAGAGAGAAAAGACTGCCCACAGGTGTTTGGGAGTCAAGTCCATTTGAGTTTGAGTGATCCTGCAATTTTCGTAATGTATCGTCATTATTCAAACGACGATTCCAAGAAACTTGCAGTTCTCTTAAATTCCAAAAAAAAAAAAAAAAAGAAAAAAATGGTATATAAAATATTACAATGAAAAGATTTAAGTTTATATATTGACGGGAAAAGAATTGGAAAAGTTGGATTACGAAGGAGCCTGGAATCCACGTGACAAATTATATCTGCCACTTGAAATCTTTCCCAGGAGTAGCTCCTGTCATATTTTTCGTAGTCCTCGATAATAATTTCCGTTCCTTTTCATAGTCAGGACATTGACAAAGCTCTTGACAATTTTATATGCATTATTATTATTTTTTTTTTACCGGAAGATCTCGAGAAGAAAATCTGTCACAGAGACGATCGAGTGGTGGTTACGTTACACCAAGTAATGCGAATGCACGTGCATTCACGTGTAACTTATTTATTGATACGACTGGTATTTTCCATTTATAAATTAAATTAAAACCGGATTAGTAGAGGAGAAGAGTTTTTTACCGGTGCTAACGATCACCTTCAATACATTTTCTACTTTTTTGTTGTTGTTTTACCTCCCCTTGGAACAGCTTTTAATAGTAATTTGCGATACGATAAGAGATTGCAATTAATTGATTGCTGAAAATAAATGTCGTCGTTTTAAATATCAAAAAACTTGGCAAAAGTCAGTGTTTTTTTTTCTTCGTGCCTACGTACTCTTAACCTACAAAGAAGTGAATGAAAATTTATCATTTTAATCACCAAAATAAACAAGCTCTATTTTTCGACACGAAATCATTGAATTTTTATCAATAAAAAGTTCATATGAATCGTTGCAATTTATTTTTTCATCGATTACTACACACTCGAGCCTCGAAATAGGCAAAAGTAATCGTAACTAAAGTAGGAAACCTCTCATATATTTATAATTATAATTTATAGTCATATACTCTTGTATATATATCTATATCGTATATAACCGCGGTGACTTACGATTAATTCAACCAGGTGTGTTAAAACGCACGTATATCGGCTTCACGCATATATATAAAGGCGAGGTTATCCACGCCATAGTACAGCACGTATGGTATAGAAGAGAAGCGATATAACGGTTATATCCTCGAGAGAGTCCGAAGTTGGCGAGGCTCTCTGAGTTTAGCAATGAACAAGAGAGTGTACTAACGCAAAGCAGCATCTCTCGGGATTTCAGAACTCTCTTTCAATCCTACCGCCATATGTGCGAGCAAATGTACAAGAAAGATGTGTCTTTAAAAACAAATGTTTCTTGTCAAAATATAAATGCAGGACTATTTCGTGTTTATGAAGGTTGATTTTTTTTCATTATCTAATAAAAGGAAGTACAGAAATTCTCGATTATCATCTAATAATCGAATCAATTTTTGCTGATTTTTAATGCGTGAATTATTGTAAAAACGATTTTTTGTACGGAGTCGATATTAAGGATGGAAAACACTTTGAAATCGAACGTTTGGATGGATATCTAAAAAGCGTGTAATTTGTAATAAATTGAAGAAATTTTCCAACCTCTTTCAATAAAATTAAGAGAAATATATATATTTTTTTATTATAAAATTGGCACTAAAGTAAATGAGTCGATTAAAATAATCCACTCTAACTGTATCCTTATGGACTTGGTTATGTTTTTTTTCCTTATCATTTTTCCTCCATTTCGCTAATTTTCTTCCAATTAAACGAAACATTTAATTAATTTCCTGCAATCATCTCCATTCATCTTAATTAAATACGATCAAATGTGATATTTTATTTAATTACGATATTTCAATTAATTCACAAAGTCCTTCATTTGGAAATATAAAATTTCACCATTTCAAGTAATTTGTTCAATTTTCTTTTTCCAAAGAATATTGGAAATAAATAATCGTTTAAAAAAAGGTTGTCCAATTATAAGTATGATTCCGATGAATAAATAAAATGAGTTTTTTTTAAAATACAAATGCAATCGACGAATCCAAAGCGATTCGCCAAATTTCCTGCGATAAATGTTTAACTTTCGTAGTGATATGAATGATGAGCGGAAATATCGATGATGCGCAACGGATAATCGTTGGTTATTGTTGTTATTACGACCATTCAATCGGTCCTCACTGGGCCGTAACTTCCGGCGTGCAATCAAAGGGCATTTAAACGTCACATATACAAATACACGTGTTCATACATAACAGAATTAACCTGCGTAAAAAAATCGTCTTTATCTGCGTAGGCAAAATTGTATATACACTCAAATTCATGTATACATATATGTTTTTTTTTTCTGTCGATCTACGCGTGGGAGAATGTTGACCGGATCATTGGAATTCATGTAACGGTTATTTTAGTCGATTCTACGGTGTTGAAACGACGATGAAGAATTATTAACATCGTCTATCTATGAATGAATTTGACGAGATTGAATTTTTGACATATTTTCTTTAATCCAACCACATATATATCGATGTGTCAATATCTATTCACGTGTACTCCTCGTCAACGTGTATACAGTGTTTGCACATTAAACAGTATATATATCTACATATATATCTGAATAGTCAATTAAAATTTATAAGGATTCTCACCTGAACTCTCTTTGAACTCCGCAGTATCTCGTACAGCAGTAACTTTTGTTTTTTTTTTTTTTTTTTCCTTTTTAAATCCATACACATCGATATATATGT
The DNA here is from genome assembly GCA_013761285.1 of Campoletis sonorensis. Classification (NCBI taxonomy): domain Eukaryota; kingdom Metazoa; phylum Arthropoda; class Insecta; order Hymenoptera; family Ichneumonidae; genus Campoletis; species Campoletis sonorensis. The sequence goes on from JACEOJ010000070.1 coordinate 172,917, forward strand.
GTGTTATTTATATTTTTATGAGGGTATTTATATAGATATATAAATATATTGCGTTATTAGTATGTGGAAGAACGGAGAGGAATCGTTATTGGAATTCTGATGATCGTTGGCGAGAGGTGCGAGCGAGATAAACGTACGAGACTCGTTGTTGGAGGTCGAGAGTAATATATGGGAGGAGAGGAGCAAAACCGATATGTACGTACAACAGAAACGATCAAGTAAGAAGGTATATATTATTGTAAGGAGAGTGTGAAAAGTGGACGACATGGGGAACATAGCGAGATCTCGAAAGGTCGCGAACGTCCAACGGAGGCTGTAATATATCAGACTCTGTTAAATCTACGTCCAACCTTTTTTTATCATTCTCTCCGTACTACCACCTTCTACTCGTTTCCTGAAGTCTCTGATGCAGACGTCAGAGAAAAGTTTCAATTGTGGGATTATATTTATGTTGGAATGCACTGACGGTGAGAATAGTTTTTTTTTTTCATTTATTTATTCGACTGAATTTTCGTTCGGGTTTTTCATTTGTTTTTATTTGTTATTGGGGTTTGGGGTCGAGAGGAGGAATGAATAATTAATAACGTTAATCTATCGTTGAATGTATTTGTTTTTTTTGTCCAGTATTATTAATGGGTTCATTAATTCTTCGCTGATTGACTTTTTAATTGCAAGTTTCTGATCAATTATTGAGGATAATCGATCGATAATAGATCTATGAATTATGAATTATTCATTTTGTTTTGTTTCGTTGTGTTTTTTTTTTTTTTTTTTTTTATTAGCGTTTGATAGTTTAGAATAAAATGTCGATAACGACGAATACATTTTTCAGTGAATTCGTAGTTCATCGGATTTCAATGACGATTTAATTTACTTCGAAAATTTACGAAGTGAAAGCTCGTGATTCGTCGTCGATAAAATAACTGACCAATCTAATATTCCTGATTCTTATCGTCAAGTGAATTCGACTCTCGATTTCCGTACGTACAAATCTCCTCGTGGTCCAAACTTCACATTCAATCAGATTTTCAATTTGTTCCAATGAGATCGATATCTCGTGGAATATTCAACTGGATTTTATCCTTCGATGTCAAAATTTGGAGAAAATGAACTCAACCTCGAAATTTCATGGTAAAAAAAATTAACGATACATTTTTTTAAATCATTTGACGTTTTTACGAAGTTTGACATACTTGGTTGAGAAAGCGGAAGAAAATATGATGATTAAAAAAAAAAAGAAATAGAGTATTTAGTGAATCAATAAAATCGTTTTTATTTTATTTTCCTTAAAGACTCCTGTCACTAAATCTCCATCCCGAAATATTATGCACGTATTTAATGACTTACTCGAGCCTCTTTCTCCGATACTTTTATCCACACTTAAGAGATATGATAAAAAAATATTGCGAATCCACTAATTAATCGAACTTGGAAGGGAATCTTGATTAGCACACAAATGAGGTATCAATCGCGGCACGTTTTTCGGCAGATAGTGAGGAAAGAAGAAATGAATTTGTTTTTTTTTCTAACACTGCGGAAGGCTCGTGCCATCGATTAAACGAAATTCCATTGGTTTCGAGGACGGTCTAAACGTTTGAAGTCGTCTGTGTTAATTTACATTTGGTGGATCGCTTTAGAGAAGTTGAACGACCTAATCTTCACGAATTCATCGAGAGATTATGTCAATCACGACTTTCGACTTGAATTATTAATTACGAAATAATTGAGAAAAGATTATTCATTATAAAGAAAAGTATAGAATTAAAAAATTTCGTTTTTTTCGAATGAAATGGTCCATATGGAGATTTACATATTACACGGAGAAGATAATGAGCCGGCGAAGGATGCTGCGATGCTAAAAGACGTTGTTGAACGTCTTCTCGTCTGTTTTGTGTGGATATAAAAAGGGAAAAGTAAGAAAGACCAGAGAGAGAGACGGAATGAGAGAATCCTGGCACATTTGAAGTCTTTCTTGCAAAAGTTGACTCTGAGGCAAAGATTTAACGTATGGAGAAAGAGAGATGGAAAGTAAGAAAGAAAGAAAAAAAGAGAAAGAGAGGGAGAGAGAGAGAGAGAGAAAGAGAGATGACAGAGAGCAGAGACCAAGAGCTTGGAGCCTCTCGGAGCTCACATCACATTCTAGGCTATTCCGCATTCTGTTCTCCCACTCTTGATACTAATGGTCGTCGGGAGGTACACACTCTCGCATCTAGAGCCGCGTGAACACACGAGCTCTCTTCCGAGGCTCTTACACGCCCGAGAGCCCTCGTTCGTGACGTTTTGTTGGTAAAATCGTACACGCTGTGTTGCCCTTAAGATTAATTACATATTTTTTCTTCTCTATAGTCGAAAAACTTCGAAAAGAAGACTGCGAAATGAGGTACAAAAAACTGCAATCAAAGATCTGAAATTTTAATATGAATTTATAGAACAAAATAAAAGTAATTATGCAAATTTTAATAAGAAAAGCAAATTATTATCGAATTTGTAGGGTCATTCGATTCAGGCTCGTGTGATTTTGTAATTTATGTTAAAAGGCAAATAAAACTTGAAGTATCCGGAAAGTAGTAGTGCCACGATCAATCGCGTACCCTCAGAAACTAGTACAACAAAGAATAACGATCATTAAATCGTCGATCACTGCAAGATATTATTTTATAGCGAGAGAGAAGGATCGAGAAAGAAAACATACGAGAGATTGATTGATTGCACAACGTGATGCAGAAATTCTTTACGCATACAAGACAATATCAACAATTAAATCAAAAGTTTTATCTATATATATCGATCGTCTATAAAAATGATCTATATACTACGATAAAAAATGATGTGCAAACCTAAATATAGAATACGTTCGTAAAATCACTTCTAAATAACATTATTGTCAAATTCTGAAGAGAAAAGTACTTAACAATTTTTCTCTCCGATCGATAGTTGATGAAATATCGATGAACTAAAGTTCAGCCAATCCGGAGCGCTCACAGGAAGAAGTAGGAAGGGCCAAAGGGGCGGGGCGTGGCTCCAAAGACTTCGGGATTGGCTGTCACTAGTGAATTAATATCTCAGCAGCTTTGCGTCGCAGAAAAAAATCGCTAAGGACTTTTCTCTTCAGAATTTCGTGATCTTCGTATTCTCTGAGTTTGAGACACGATTTTATGAACACTGTGTATACATAAGAGCACATATATTCTTATACACATGTCAGTCTCTTTACGAGCTAACTTCTCGTTATTATTCATCGCAAGAAAATGAATTGCATATTCACCAGCAAATGAATAAATGCGTACAGTAGCGTGGGAGGTTTGCCTTGCACCATACACACGAGTTAAGTGCACAACCAGATCTCAACGGTCTCGCGCTTATTTAATAATCACTGTATCTATCGATCCGGAGCGCGTGTGTATGATAATACATTGCTTATGGCAGTTTCTCAAGTTCGAGAAAATCAAGAGATAGTAAAGTCTTGTTTATCCACACACGTTTAGCAATTCACAATCAAGTTTTTTTTTCTCTTCTTTTATATCTTATTTGCCACGAGATTCTCAGGTGATCATAAAAAATGTGCCCATTTTATTGTTTGTCAAAAAGTTTTGTCACTTTTTATCAAACCGTGACGTTAAAAGTCAAAACGAATTGCCTGATGAAAAAACGAAGTTCGATTTAATCGTCTTTTCAAAAGTCGTTCGATTATTATGTTATTTTAAACAATTTGTAAAAAAAATGAAAAATAAAATGAAAATAAAATAAAAACAGTTATTATACCGGTTTTTTCGCAAACAATCAACAACGAATTTAGCTAATGTTGCCAATGCTATTCTCGTGTATTAAACATTCTCGTGCACAATGCATCCTGCTCTTAGAAACGATTGTCCTTGCCGGAGAGCAAAGAGCACATGCCAACTATTCGTACACATATAAAACTTATTTATATGTATATATATCGATATATATACATTTATAGACAGTATTTATACACTGTATTGTGCCCTATATATGCATATTGTTGAAAAAATCTATATAAAAGGTGAGATTGTGTGGCATAAAGGACGCAGAGCTTCATGCAAACACATTCGCGAACAGAGAGACCTGATCTCGATTTACATTTGCCGCGGTAATGGCATCGACGACTACGACTTGATTTATAAACTCCCTGCTTCTAGAAAAATATTCTTGTCTCTCTTTCTCTCTCTCTCTCTCTCTCGCTCTCGCTCTCTCTCTCTTTCTCTTTCTCCCTCTTCCATTCGTGCCTTGATTCTGACACAAGTATTTGCCTCTCTGGTGCGAAAAACTATGAATCGCTCTTATAGGTTCGTTTCGTAAAATAGAGGATAATATAGAATCGTGTTTCAAATATTCTATATATAGAGATTTATTTTGTGGCTATAAAATGGAGAGAAAAGTGGATGAAGCAATACGTGCACTCTATGTGACACGGATGACCCCGTTACTTGTTATTTTCACCTATCATCGAGTTCTAATCGACTTCTCTTCTATTCAACACAGCAGAACAAAGACCCTCCTCTCCCAGGATTGGTAGTCGATTTCAAACATCCACGTATATTTATCAAGAATGGATAATATATGAAATCGCGATAAATTCATCATTTGAATTCAATTTTTTCTTCAATTATTCTGAATATTATTATTTTTTTCATACAAAATATTAAATAATTCATTTTAATCATATTTTTAGAGTCAATTGCAATATTTTTCGAACTAAAAAATGCGTCGATCTATGATTTTTCATTGTTTGGATGCTTAACCTTTTTTTGTCTCCGATAAATAATAAAAATTGAAACTATTTGCTAATATTAATGGTGTTTTTTGTTTGAGCATAAAATTCCATAATTTTTGGGAGTTTGATTATTGAAAAATGCCTGGTTTATGCGTAATTGTCGATGGAATTTATTTTATTTTGGGTTTTTTTGGAGATTATTCAGGCTCTTACGTTTCGAGACTCGATTACGTCAACCATTTACCTCAAGGTATATGCATTTGTCCGTTTACTGTGAAAAAAAATGAGAAATAATAAAAAAAAGTGTCTTTAGAATACGACGATGACGAGTACGGGACATTTTTTCGCCTCTCGGTCTGATAAGATCCGGCGGAACTCGAGGATAATCTGTACAAATATGAAAAGACAGACCGAGAGAGATGAAAATAAAAGAGAGAGAGAGAGAGAGAGAGAGAGGGAGAGAGAAAAGAGAAACGCGTATAATAACGGAGTTCAAACATTATAATCTCAATGTGACATTGAGCGGTATCGACTGCGTAAGAAAATCACTTTTTTACTCGTTCTAAACGTTTCTCGATGTTTCTTTTCATTTTACACCGACAATATAAATTTTTTTAATATTTATTTTTAGAAGAATTCGTAATGTTCGGTTAACATCTGTATCGCAAAATAAAGCATTGAGCAAAAAAATAATTAAAAAAAAACATTGTCTTAATTTTGTACAAATTTTAACCTAAAAAATCAATCTGTATTTTATGTTTCAAAATTTTCGAAAAATTCAATTTACACTGTTGTTCGTCGTCATTTTTTTGTTCGATGTTATTCGCACGAGTTTTTTTTCTTCTGGTAAAATGATTTACTTTTTTTTTCGAAATATTACGACCCCAGGAGCTTAGAACTATTTCTAAAGACATTAAAACTGGCCTCATATCACATTAGAATGTAAAATTGATTAAGATCGATTCTCGATGCTATTGTAGGGACATCTACGATGAAGAGACACGAGATGGAACGTTGTTTTAACTGAGATGGAATCCTGCAGAGAAGTTTAAATATGTTTATATATAAGAGCGAATGTATATGACACAATGCGGGCTTATTCGCTAACAATATAAGTAGGTCCTCTATAATCGATAGCCGATCGTAAAACCCACGCGATATTTTGTTTCTCGTTGCTCATGGGGCATGTAATATCTCATCGTTGTGGCATGACTCCCGGATGAATATAAGAAGCAGCAAAAAAGATAGAGCGTGAGCCGAACGTGAGATGAATTCAGGCTTGCAATTCCTCGCGATAAATAATAAATTAAGGGCTTCCATAGATCGGGGGAGGTGAAAAAATTTGGTGTTCAAAAAATATTTTCATTCGACAATGTCACCCTTTGTATTTCTTAAAAATATCTCAGGAAACAGTGACATATTGCAGCTGTCAAAAAAAAAAATCTTGTCAATTTGACAAATTCTTAAAATGCTGTTTTTTTTCGAATGATATTTTTTGAGAACGATAAAATTACAATCATAGCTCGTCCAATATTCTTTCTTTTAAGGAATTTCTCACGATCATTTAGAGCAATATATATATTTTTTAATTAAATAGAATGAGTGTTTTCAATGGAAATTTTTTTGTAGTAGAAAAAAGTTCTCGAAATCGAAACCATTTTGCGGAAACTCATGTGTACCCAAGTCCGTAAATAAAGAAACTCTATTTGGGTGTCACTTTTTCATACAAAATTCAGGACCGAGAAGAATATCGAACAAAAATGTGGGGCTATCGTTGGGCAAAAATGTAAGCAAAAAAAGAAGATGAAAAAAGTGAGACGTCACGATGTATTCTTATCGCGGTCGCTTCGTCGCGAAACCCCATCGATCACCGGTCTTTCCAATAATACGTGCGAAGGTCAGACAAATAATATATAGATATCCGAACGGATGGACGAAAAATATATGAAATCGCGACTGTGTGAAAAAGAAGAAAAAAAATTGTGGAATGTTTTTCTGTCTATGAGTTCGATCGGCAAACACCGACCACACAGAGACATCCAACGAAACTTCTTCTTCCTTTTTTTCTTTTATTTTTTTTTTTGGGTATTTATTTTTTTATTCTATTTGCACTTCAGGTGCAGTTCTCACACTTTGATAAAGACGTACGACTCTTTCTCTAGAGATCGAGGCTCTTTCTGGTATTTCGAATATTTCTACGTACCTGTTAATTTGTCAAAATTGACGACCTTAAAATAGTAGAATTCTTGAAAAATTAACAAATATTTAAAAATAAAAATAAACTATTGACGTTTCACAAGAAAAAATGTGGTTGCTTCTGAGCATCGATATAAACTCCACAAAAATAAATGACAGTCGTAGATTTCAACGAATCAGTGAATTGTCCACAATTTCATCGAGTCAAATGTCAAAATATTTGTAAATTTCAAAAAATCCTCGATATAATGACACAATTGGATCTAATTCCCCATCGAGGTCGTACAGAACAATAATTTTATGATTATTTCGTCAATTACAAACGCCATTGAAATAATAAAAGTGGATTCTCGATACAATAACTATTGTGTGTTGGGTGGAGGATGATGAGATTATGCATTAAAAGTTATAGTTTCCACGTTAACGAATGCAAGACAGAAAGAGAAAGAGTCCAAGTTGGAAACGCTTTTATAATATAATATTGGAGATTTCCGGTAAAGCTGAGAGTTGGCGAAGAGGCAAAACTCTCGACGGGTGAGAGTTGTACAGGTTGAGCTTGTACATACGTGGATTAAAAAATCTTCAGGTATACGTACATCAGTAGTTTGTATAAATGCTACACATATATATATATTTATATGTTTATATATATAAATCGAGGTAAATGTATAGCATCATGGGAATGCAGGGGTCACGGGAATCGCTATATAGTAACATTTATATCGAATAAGAAAAGTGCAGTTTTCTTACTGTTTATATCAGCCCCGATGCATCATTACTGTATACGTATAAATTCGCCGGAAGATTGCTCTTTGTGCACTAAGTGTGAATATTAATTTTTTTCATTATTTCTTCCTCACATTTCGATATATTATTAACCGTGTAAAATATGTCTCGTTAATTCTCACGAATTGTCAAGATTCTAATGTGTTTTCATATTATTGTCAAAACGTATGACAAATTCAAGGATTTTTTTTTTTTTTTTTTTTTCATTTTATCATCAACAATCAATTATATTTTTGTTCTATTCGATCCTTTTATGTACGTTTGTAAGAGACAATAAAATTGTGACAGAAATTTAAAAATGAAGAAATTAGATTTGTACATGAAATCTTCTGAAATACTTTTCAAGATATGCATTAATTTTGTATTAATAAAATCGAGTTAATAAAAATAAAGGAAAGACGAAAAGGTGTCGTAGGACGAAAAATTGGAGGTTATTTTCAATCAAATGATGAATAAAAAGTAGTGAATAAGACAAAATATTTGCAGAATTTGTTCATTTGTAAATAAATAAATGATGAAAAGTTGCTTTTTTTTCTGTTAAATATTGAATAGATTTTAAATCTATTTGTTAACGAAATAGATTATTTTTTGTTTTTTAATTAAATGCATTATTATACTGATGAATAGTTTTATTTTGACATGTGTACACGTAATAATGTATACATGTGTATAAAAAGGTATATTTATATATAAAAGTTGCATGTTGGTATAACGAACATGCGCTCAGTCACGTTAGAAAGTCGCAGGCGGTGGCAGGATCGCGGTCCTCGATCCGCAGCGTGTGCACTCCGGCAACAGCAGCAGCAGCAGCAGCCGCCGCAGCAGCAAGAAGAAGGAATTGCTCCACTCTCAAAGAGAGGCTCCAACAGCCTCCGAGAGCTCAACAGCAGCAACGGCAATACAACTTCGACGTTCATGATCTCCGCGAGACGCGCGATCGCTATGAAGAGCGAGAGAGAGAGAGAGAGAAAGAGAAAGAGAGAGAGAGAGGGAAAGAGAGAGAGAGAGAGAGAAATACACACGAGAGCACGATTGCACGCCTCTGCTTGTGAGCTCTCTCAGGTACGGCGCGCAGATACCAATCTTGTTTCTTGACCTATATCCGCGTTTGCATCCTTGCGCAACCGCTTCGAAAGGCGTCTTCGAAAAACTTTTCCCGTCCGTTCTCGGATGAAAAAGCGAAAAAAAGAAGGTAAACTTTGTTTCCCTTTTAGTTTGTTGAGTTTTGTTGTTGTTGGGAATGTGAATGTTGGAAAAATGTTGATCGGTGTGTATGAAGGATTTGGGGAAGATTGATATTTCAATCTGACGATAACAGCAAAGACTTTTCTTATTTATTTTTCATTTACGAAGAATCGTAACGCCGTCATTCGAGATGGTAAATTGCCGATTGATTGAGATCGCAGGATAATATTTATGACGAATGAAAAGGCCAATGGAAATGATGCAACATTTAATTAAGAAGGAAGGATCAATTAAATCTCAAGAGACCCTTGATGCGGAGCATTCGTGTATAATGAATTGAAAGCACACGATGTATCTCATTTTCAATTTCCAATCAACGACAACCCAACATTATCACGTTTTACGAATAATCCGCACCATTCGGTGGTTTATTTCATAATTGTGCCAATGGGAATATCGTTCCACGAGTAAATTAAGCGAAAAAATATCGAAATGCCAAAAGCCCAAAGGTTCAAAGACTGTCGCAACTGGTAATAAGCTAGAAAACAAAACGAAAAAGAAGGAAAAATACGTTCGTGTATTCGCGAGCTCGTCGGGAAATTAATCTCACCATGAGATTCCGGGCTTTATTGCACTCGTATTAGCACATGAAAAGCATTCTGACCGTCAAAAGGGCCTATGTCACGTGGTAAGCTATCAAAAAAGACATAGGTTACGCCCTTGTGTCCTTGGACAAGGAAAGTATCGTGAAAGAAACACGAGTGTAAATGTGTGTGTAAAGTTGGTGTGCGTTGCCGGACCGTTTTCGTTGGGCGGAGGCTATGCAACGTGCGCTTCTCTTACCTTCGAACATACTATGGCTATCTCTGTACTCTCCGGGCGAGACACGAGCGGCGCTTTCCTTCCGAGAGTACCGTTACGTATATAGGTGCTGCCTATGCCCCTCGCGAGAGCAGCCGTTGCCTCGACTTTCGTCCCCTTCTCCCTCCTCACTATTTCCCTTCTGCCCGCACTCCCCCCGACACTTTTCATCACGATGGACCAGCCAGAGGTCCAAGGGGCCCTGACCACGGGGCCTGCAGGCTCTGGGGCGAACCTTGAGAACAGCACGCGTGCCCCGCTCGAACGTGCGCAACACGTTCAAACAACAAAACATCATACCCCAGGAAAAAGAAAGAGTCTCTCTACACAACCGACAAGTTCTCAATAACAAAACGAAAAATAAACAAACAAACGGTCAGAGTTTCTGAACTGTACTCCCGCCCCTCTATCGTGCCCTTAAAGCACATTTATATCGTTCTTAATACCTTCACTCTCGTTCCAACTACCACACCATACACCAACGCCATCTATCCTCACCGTTACTTACTGCTGCCAACTGATTTTAGGGTTTTTCCGTCAAACGACTTTTGCAGTGTTTTCGGCTTATTCGTGGAATGGCATGTTTACTCTTTGAAAACCGTTGCCTGAACACTGCCTGGCGTGTTTTGTTTATCTTTTTCTCTTCTCATTCGTACTCTTCGTTCGAAATCATTGTTGTGGAAGATTCTTTTACTGTGATATTCGGATTGACATTGTTTTTTTTCTTTCATCTGAACAAAACAACGTCGAGAATTCGTCTCACTCTTCAAATAAATTGAATTCCATCATTGATATGCTTAATTATCCGTTAAATCATATCTCACAACAAATGTGAATTATATTTTTATTCTAGTGGTTTAGTGACTATTATTTCTCCCATACATTTTCTACCACTTGTAATGAGATTTTTGTTTACTAAATATTATGTGATAAAGTCAATTTGTTGATTTTCTTGACACATGGATGATCATTTGTTTTTTATTTTTTATTTTTTTATTATTGATGGCGCGGGAACAAGACATACGTTTTTTTTTGCTTCACATCTCGTGTCTGTTTAAACGTATACATATTTATACGTAAGTATATATGTGTGTACCGGTCGATCGGATTATACGCCAGAGTTGAAACGTTGCTCGCGGTACGTACACTCCAAGAGCGTGGGTATAAATATCTCGATTCCTGTGTCTTGTAAGTATTTTATACGATTCCTCGTGTGATCGGTTCTAATTGATCGATCTCTACGAGCCACGGAACGTGAGAACCGTCACCTGGATTAACCGGTGTGATCGCGCGACCAGTATTATAATATATACAACTACAGTCTACGATAATAATAATAATCACGAAATAGTTTATCTAAAAAATCGACATTGATTTCATTTAAATATAGTGTCACAAAGTAAGTCATTTTCTGGTAAAAAAAAAATGAATATTCAATTGTACCGAATCGTTTTGAATAAGCATAACTTCACGAAGTGTTCGAAAGCGTTAGAATTTTTTTGTTCATTGTGTGGGTTAATAAAATTGGTTATTATCGATTATGATTCTCAATCAAATTCAATTTATCAATTTTATTTTATTATTCAACTCAATCAATATCAGTTTTTCATGAATTTTAATGAAAACTTCATTAAAAACTGATTAGTTTTCTCAACATTCGACGAGGATGGAAATCGATCCTCAGCACAAGTTCCCGGCTTTGTATATATTTATTTATTTATTTCGAAAAATAATCCAAAAATCAGAGCTGTCAGAATGACAGGATAGGAATAGAAAAACAAAAGACTCGTTGTAGACAAAAATAAATCTAAATTCCGAAGTGATAAAAACAAATAAAACACATATTAAAGAAGAAAAAAATAGAAAGCATTTGTGCAATTTAACATTCTCGATTGTGGCAAATCGTATTTACGATTTCCAAGGTACACGTGTATAAATATGGATCATGTAAACGTAAAGAGCAATATGTTTTCCGGGGTTACGCGTCGGACAAAGAGAAATTTACAAAGCGCTCGATTTATATATATGGATATATATATATATGTATAAATAGGAAGAACATATATATTCTGTTGTCGAGAATTATATGAGCCTGGGCGCGATATAATATACGAGATCTCGTAATAATATGATGCCCTACGCGAAGCTTCGCGGTCCTCTGAAGTATATGTATTCTGGGAATTCTAGCAATTCAACGGTGTACCCAAGGAAAATATGCTTGCGGACAGGAGATAGGCGTATTGTTCTCATACACACACAAATACATAAATATATATATATATGTATGTATATAAGGACACGCACATAAAGAGGTAATGATAATCCACGGGATGTTGGATGTGAGGAAAGGCGTCGTCGTTGTTTTTATGCGCGAATAATAACAATCATCATTTTAACCTGTAAATGGCTAATTTTATAAATACAAATTCCACCAACAATAGTAATAACGTTGACTATAAACACGTCAAAGAAAAAAAACAACAATTATCATAATACTGACAGTTTCAATAAAATTGTTATTATTGTGGACAATTTTTTTTAATGCATTTTTTAATCATAAAAAAAATAATCGTAGGAAATAAAAACTCTTATGGGCGAGAGATTTTTTTTCGAGGAGGAAATTCTTATTAGTGGAAATATTTAATTTATAGAATCGATCGTCTTCCATGTTGGAGAATTCGATATTTTTTGATGTTGTTGTTTACATTCTGAAGAGAATGTCGAGAAAAAAATATATAGATTTTCATACAATTTTGAATCGCCTGACAACAATTTTTTCGAATGAAAAGATTTCTATAGAAAACGTATTGGAAAACTTTTGTGGATCGAACTTTAAAAGATGTCATTTTGATGTAAATATTTTCGTGTTGTTAGAAAGACTGGAGGATAAGAAAAGATCGAAATGTTTTATTTTTGTAGTTTCATTCAACATGGAATTGTCCATACATGATTTTCGTTACTTTTATTTATGTATGTATATATTTTACTGGGGACACGTGCAAAGTGTGCGTTACCTCGTGCGAGCCCGGAGAAAGGAAGGTAGAGGAGAGAAAGCTCCTGATAATGACGTGTGGGCGCGAAGGTTTCAGCCGCGATGAACGAACCCAACAGAAGAATTATAATAATAAAAATAAAAGAAATTAAAATAATAATAATAAAAAAACGTCATCTGAACCGAGATCTGCAGAGTAATCGTCGTTATTTTTTTATGTTGAGTAAAGACACCGCGATAAAGCTGACGTAACGAGAGTGTCCAAAAACACTCTCGAGCCCGGAGATGGGCGTCGATGAAGCGAAAAAAACCCTCAAACAACATTGGAAATCCTTTTTTATTATTTCTATTCTTATTCGAAACGTGTCTCGCGTCCCATATTCTCATATTTTACAATTTTTTCAAAATTATTGTACGATAGCTTGCCACTAATGAGAAAAAGTTGTTTTCATTTTATTTACAATTTCATCGGCAGAAATTGATTTAAAAAATGATTTAATGAGCGATTATTCACTGAATCAGCAATATTTCAAAGTGTTGATTTTTTTATTACGACATTTTCCGGTTGCGGACGTTTCCTATTTTATTTATTTTTATAAAATAAGTCGTATAAACGTCGTAAATATATAAAAATAGATAAATGTTTCTTTTATTATTAGTCACATCATTGCAGGAGTACGAATTAAAAAAAAAAAAATGATAATCGATCGTAAGCTCTGAATTACGATTTAATAACAAACAGCTGTAAATATCAACATCCACGTAATAATTTTGACAGCGTATTTTTTTATCGCTGATATAAATAATAATAATCATGATAATAGTAATGGCATACGAAGACGCATAAAAAAAAGTGATGATGGAGCAAAATTTCCAGTGGTGAATGGCAGATCGCTCGAGTACGATTATTCAAATTTTACTATTAATCAGAAACCTCAAATTTTGATCCCACATCTCGAAAATGTATATCTGACGTTCTCGGCCACGTGTGAATGTGCCGGAAGCGTCAAAATGTGTATATTTAAAAAAACTGTTATTTTAAGATCAAACACTCGACCCATATTTTATCATATGGACAAACAACGTATCGATTACGTGTATCAAAAGGTACCAACGCCAATGGGAAATAAAAAGTAAGTCAATCTGAAGGTCAACCAGAGGCTTGAAAAGTAAATAAAATGGGGCAAAAAACTCGAGGCGAATGAGTCGAGAATTTATACTTGAAAAAAAAAACACTCATTAAATCAATTTTTCATATTTTCTTATAAATTGATGAATAACAATAAAAACGTTTGAAAAAATTGTAAGGAAATCAAAGTCGAATTGAAATAATGAAATGTTATCAATCTATCAACGATTATTTACCCATCGATGGGCACCAAACACTTCATGGCGATGATAAGAAAAATGAATAAATAAATGAAAAAACATTTTAAACATTTCTCTATATCGAAAAACCCCGAAAACTCATTGATTATTGTAGCAAATCGTCTAAACTGGGCTCCATATAACGGTCTACAAATCGAATGATAAAAAACGAGATTAAAAAAATAATAATAAAGGGATAAAAAAAAGAAAAGGTCCGTCAACCCAAATGTGTCCAACTTTCACTCGCGGCGGGGACTATAAGCGACGAGGACGACGACACGATCTGCGCGAAACCGGTGCCTTGAGTGGTCTCTGGACCTCTCTCAAAACAGCTCTCGATTGTTTCCTCCGGGCTTGAACGAATTAATTTTTTTTTCTCGGTTCCGAAGGCTTGACATTTTTTTTTCTTTTTTTTTTTTAATTTTTCCTTTACGGGTTTCAATATTGCATTCTCGATGTCTGTACAAGAATATAAGAGGGAAGGGATGTACGTGATTGTAGGAAGATGAACGACAACGTTTTTGTTTTTTTTTTGTTTTAATTTTTTTGTAATGCGTACAGACGCGCATTCTACGACGACGACGACATGTTCCCTCCACTGCGTAGCAATCATGTCAGCGACGCACGCCGCACGTTGGAACGCATGTAAATCCCTTCGTCGTTCACCATATACATACGCATATATATTTTTGTTTATAGGGAACACGAAGGCAAAATGAAAGACGTAAAAAAAAATGAGAATCCACTGAGACCAAAAATATAATAAATTTTATCTATTTTTTTTTGTCAATACCATTTTATTAATAATTTTCGTCTACTTCATGGAGTTTTGATTTTGTAATTGAAATTATTATTAAAAAAAAAATAGTTGTGGCTTTTTTGTAGAATTGATTTTTTTCAAATTTGATACGAAAATTCTGTAATAAACGTTTTTTGGTTGTTTTTCAATTAATTTTGTGGATTCCTATGGGCCCATTAAAATAACATTATTTTAACCTAAGGCTACAGAATATACACGACTTATTGTTCGTTAAGTGAAGTCAAAAATAAAATGCTAAATAATTCAAATGAAACAGCTGACATTGCAACTTGTCGAGAATCAGAAATTGAGAAATCCATCAAATGAAAATGTTCGTGTTGAGTTTTAAAACCGTGCCAAGTTTTTCAGTCTGATTCATCAAATGGCAAAGCGCCAGAGATTTGCACTGAACGATTTAAAAATATAAGTGATCAATTCTTCATCGCTGCTAACAAAATTTTGATAAATTCGTGTAAAGAAAATCGATCGAAAATTTATCTCCTAAACTGCCAATTAATGAATAATATTTTTGCTACTAATCGGGTAAGATTCCAAACTGAGTCTTTCTGGGCAAAAACCACCCGAAATCTTAAAGAATTTCAGGCAAACAATTTGGGGATTCGTCACAGCCGGAAATCCGGTAAAAAATGAAGAACCAACTAAATTCCTCGAAGTAAAGAATAACGAGATAGTTTCGAGCGTGCAAAAAGTTTCGTAACAATGTACAATGCGTACGTTCGTGAAGTCCAAAGAGAAATCCATCAATAATAGTCCAGACGTTGAAGCAGGAAATTCCCCAAAAGAAAAAAAAAAAAAAACAAAAAAAAATCATGGCATATTCGTAGAAAAACGAAAAACAAACGACAGAGGCGTTAAAACCGACGTAGAAATGTGGCCCGATGATGCGAACTTGTCTTTTTACAACGAAAAATAATCACAAAAGAAAAAAATATATATATACATAAAAATAATAAAAAAAATAAAAAATCGTACAGGGAGTCTCGTGTCTCATAGCGCACCATTAAATCGAACCTCATTAGCATGGATGGCGTGACGCTACTTCACAGTTATTACAGGGGAGATACCGATGCTTTACAATCCAAGTCTCGGTGCTAGTACGTAATGCTAATGTGTTATACAGCTGGAGAGAGGAGAAGACTTCCGTGCTGATGTGCCTTTTTATTTCATTTTTTTTGTTGTTTATTTTTTATTTTTTTTATTTTTTTTACACGATAGTACAACCATCTCTTTCGATAGGTGTACAAAGACTTCTTTTACAGTGACATTATGTACGTAATAGCTTTCGGTGAGAATATACAACTAGTGAGATCCTTCGTATACCAGTCGTACGACAACTTCTCACAAATGTACTTAAGAATCAATATCTCAATATTTATTATATTTTTCCTGGTGTTTTTTAATTATTTTTTTTTAAATTAAGGCAATGGTCTTGACTCGGTAACGTTCGAAAGTTAAATCTCTGCTTGGTTTTGAAAACTTTGACAGAACTTGCGAAATAATTGAATGTCAGTTTTTTTGTGTTTTGTAGGAATGTTAAAACGTTAATGTTTTCGAAAAAAATGTCTAATATGACGTTCAGAGAATTTGACGTTTGACCGAAACTCAATGGACGTGATTTTCGATTTTGGTAAGACAAATTTCGTCGTAATATTGATCCGTGATGGAGGAAAAAAAAGAAAAAGATCTGACCAACAGTTTTGTGGAGTTGTCACGAGAAATGTGAACTTTTCTACAGCTCCCCGTGACAACAAACACGTCAAACAGTGCAATCTTTGATAACCAATACCTCGAGAATACGAAATGGTGAATTTCTGTGAAAATTTTCACGTAGTTTTATTGAAATGCATTAGCGAGACTACAGCCTTAAACAGTTAAGATTTCCGTTTGAAAAGATCGATGAAAAAAAAAGAGAAAAACATTTGACTTTTCACGTGTCTTGAGGGATGAAAGAAAAAGGTTAACATAAAATTATATCCACTTTGTACACATGAATACAGATTTAGATATAATTGCACTAAAGTGCTGTCTTCTCTGACTTCCACGTCTCGTAAACACGAAACATTACAGTACAAAGTAAAAGATAGACGCGAACGATGTTTCGAATGTTTATTCATTCGTTTGTTTATAATTAGCGAATTTTATTAACTTGAATGTCTTTTGTTCTTTTTTTTTTTCGTAAATTCATTTGTTTTCGTAGGAATACTTTCGAGCTCGCGAGAGATTCAGATTACCTACAACAACAAAAACAACGGAAGGCAGAAGAATCCTCTGTCATTCGAGACCTAATCGTCCATTAAATTTATAGATTTTTATGTCTTTTATAAATACTAGGGTATTTCAGCGCGCGCTGAAGCGCGCGTACAGGGGTTTATTGCGCTGCTGCGCCCAAATTTGAACATTAACCCTTCGACAACTCACTTCAAAACGTTTTTCGACTGTCAAACTGGCAGTTCACATCTGTCAAACTGACAGCAGGACTCCAAATTTGAAAGCCCCGTGTGTAACCGTCTAGCGACCAATCACGCCACGAATAAAACGACAACAATGCCCACCATTGCTCACCAACTTCAGGCGTTACACACCAACTTTTTAGAAAGGGATTTTGAAACGTATAAAGAATTTAACGATTTGAAAGAGACACGATGTTGGCACTCTCGTTAGATCGCAGGACAAGCGAACGAACAAGAAGATGTGTCGTCTTTCGTCTCGTTTTCTTTGCTTCGTACAAATATGGCGTCGTTTCTTCTCTCACGATGTTTTCGAGCGTAAATCGCGAATTTAAATGTTTGTTGATACCCGATTATACTATTACGTTTATTCACATACAAAATATAGGTATTTAAATGCGTGTATATATAAAACTATCGAGGTGAACCGAGCCGTGAAATGCATATACGATTTCATGAAGCAGAAAGTTGTATTGCTCGCCTCGTACACAGCAAAAGTCATCATTTATTCGCAATGACACTTTTTTTCATTCGTCCACATATTTTTCTCCATTTGTTTTTTCTTTGCAATGCAAAAAGTATCGAATAAATTTAACAACTCGATGTTTCTCCGGTTTTCATGCCTTTGGAAAAATATCTAAACAACAAATAAGAGATTTATTCGTCCTAAGTTTGTTGCATATTCGATTCAATTGAACAATTTTCGATGCTTGAAAACAAAAAAGAGAAAAGTGTATTACCTCAACGATAAATTTCGACCCAAATCATTTCTGACGATTTAAATCCACGTTAAAAAATAATCAATTCGCAATGATTGCCAAAAAAGAGAAACGTTTCAACGATCGAGAATATTTTAATGATTGTATTTATATTTAATTGAGTAGAATTATTTCTCCTAATGAATTTAATTACGAAAATGTATCGCAACGATATTTTTATCAAATAAATGTCACATTAGTTTCGGTGGAATAGATGTTTGTGTCGTTTGTTTTTTTAAATTCTTGATATGCAATTACGAACTGCGATCGAATACATCGTCGGAGTTGTATACACACAACACACAAATGTATATATCGACGATGCGAACGTAAAAGAGCTTTTGCATTGGGAGTATATAGGTCGCAATTATCGTCGTGTAGCTGAGCTCATGGCGGATATATACCTAAATATATATTTATATATAAAACAAGTATTGCTCTAATGTTTATGTACATATATATGTGTATACATAAGGGACAATATACAATAAGGTCGGTGGGTAATTTCCTGTCTGCTGTGCATCAGCAGCTAAACGTTCGTTCGTTCTTACTCTCAAATCTGCTACCTCGGCTCATATATCTCTAAACTCGTTTTTTTTTTTATTCTTTAGTTTTTTTTTCGTATTTTTTTTTACAGCGTTATTTACGAATCGCGTACTACATATGTAGCGCGGCTTTGTCCGCTATCTTTTGAGTCTCCTCTCATTCCCACACGAGAAATAAATGTCTGTCGTTGACTACCAATCTCGTCCGAGTCACCACACGGATAATTAATGGCCAAAAAATTTCTCGCTAACTTATCATGTAGGAATAACTGCCGGGCATGTAGGTACGTTTGGATTTTTGTTTGTTTTTTATGTCCAACGATTTAGAGTCTTTGGAAAATGGATCGAGGAAAACTTGGATTGATAAATTATTGGATAAATTTGATTAATCGATTGAAAATTTATGACAGCGATAAAATTTCAATAAAAACGAGTTCAATTTGTGGAGCAACGACGATGGGCTGCGATCTTCGGTTATCATTGAAATTAAATAGCCTTCGGTGAGGTCAATAGTTAGTTGGGTGACCGTTTCGTATCGATCACACAGTGGGAGAGAGTTTTTCTGACATTCTGACGACGCTAAGGAACTAACAACCAGTAAAATTGTTTAAAAAATGGCCACGTGTTTTGACAGTTTTCTACAGGCCTTTCCTTCGATACAAATTAATGCAATAAAATAGTTCTTTAAGAAAGAAATATGGTTGTAGGCATCAGTCGAGGGGCCTCGAGGAAACAGGGACAATAAAATGAGAAAAAAAAATAGAGTTCAAGATCCAACAATGAAAAAAAAACGATAAAAAATTGATATTCATTGATGAATTCTTCGAGAATTATTGATTCGAATTGTTCAAAGAGCAAAATACTTGGAACTAACGATCGAAAGATAAATAAAAATTGTAGAAATTGCCCAGAAGTTTAATAAAATTATTGAATGGAGAAATACAAGTTTATGTTGTAGAAAAAAAAAAAAAAAAAATTGAATATGATTCGTAAGGTATAATTTCCATCTTGAAGTCGTTATCCCACGGATTAAAAGGATAGTTTCGAGAAGATAAAAAAGAGAAGAAAAAAAAGCAAAAAGGTTGGGGGAATGTATCTCTATCAGAGGAAGATAATGTCTTTATAGTGATGTCTTTTGCCATAAGATTCTTCAGGAGTTTGGACGCAAGGCTCGACCATATTGAGAAACAATCTTGAAGAAAATTGGTACCTGCTGCGATCGTTTTTTTTTTCTTCCGATTTTCCCCTCACGCCCCTGCAGGGGTCGCGAGATCGTTAATGCGCTTTTCTTATACCAAAGGGCGAAAGATTCTCGCATATATATCGTCGAAAAAAAAAAAAAAACCGCAGCAGGGATCTTTGCCGAGTGTTTAGAGTCGCCAATCGAGAATGAGCATCGCATGTCCCAGTAATCAACGACGCCAAGTTAACGATGCCTTGGGCATAACTTACGAGAAAACTGACCTCACGTAGAAATTTCATAAAGACTGTTAACCGTCATCGATAAGATTGTACAATGTTTCATCAAATTTAATCCATAATCAAGACATTTACCAGGAAAACATTATATTTACGACGTCGAGGAAATTAATTCCATTGAAATAACAAAAGAAAACATCATTTTTTTGCTTTTATACTTAGTTTCCGATTAACGAATAATTCTTAAACGTCAAATATGACAGATACACTACAAAAACTTCAAATTAACGTAACTGAAATTAACGATACTGTAATATTTGATGAAAATGTCAAAAAATGATTTATTCCAAATTCCACGTCAGTTTTTATATTGAGCCCATTTTCCCAAAACAAAATGTGGTCACATCTTCCATTGAGTGACTAAAAGCACATAAAAATGTCACGAATAAATCCAGAAAATACATTTTTTCACTTTCAAACCTCGAGTTTCGTAAATGGATTTAAAAAAATCGTGTTTTTTTTTTTCAAATTCTCACCTGACTTCTGTTTTGGTTTCGGTTTCCAATTGTACGGTTTACTCGAGTTCTCATTTATGTTTTTAAGCACATAAATACACGGACTAGAAGTCGTGGTAATAAGAGGGTCGACAAAATTATACAGGACAGTATTTACTGACTGTAACTCCCTCGTTATAATTTACCAGTAGATTGAGTAACCACATTTTATATATATGTATATATTTATGTATACACGTTGATGTAAACGAATAGGCAGTGAAAGAAGAAGAAGAAGAAGTAGTGATCAGAAGGATGTGAAATAGGGTTCCTTTCGTGGGAAATAAAGGAGCTCTTTGAACGAATAAGGGTGGACTCGCTACACTGACCCGATGGATAATACATTATGAAGCTTTTATAAACACGTGGACTAAGTGGCTTCGACATAATATTATAATGCTTGTATACACATTCGTATACATACAGATATATTGAACATAAAAACACAGAGAATGATCACATTATCAAAGTTATTACATCGTTGGATGATGGAAGAACCCCCAACCGGTCTGCCCACAAAAAAATTCACAATAAATTGAGAATGAGTGTATAATCAAAATTAATGTAATCGACGATCACGTTAACTTGAATCAAATTCTTATTAATCTCCGTTTAACGCTTGTTCCAAAAAGCTACTTTAGGTTTTACTAAATCAAGTGACCAACGGGGTTATTAAATCATAAATACTTTCAAATTGTTTAGGAAATATAAAAATTCGTAGTTCGATCATTTGATAGAAAAATAATCAAGTTTTCGAGTTCATCAGAATGTAATAATAATAATAATAATAATTTGAATCAATTGGGCTTGAGAATATCATAAAAAATTATTAACTTGGAATAAAACGACAACAAAATTCACGATCTTTGTATGAAATTTTGGTGTTTGTGTGGATGGAACTTTAGAGAGAGAGAGAGAGAATTCAAATGATGATAAATTGTATGGAATCAAAGTAATCAGTGCAAGATTGAAAAGTTGATTTTTTTTTAGGGTGACCAAGAAGAAAATTCGGGGAAAAACGATTGTAAATCAGGTTGTAAAGGCTTCTTTGGTCGAGCGCGCGTGTCCTCACGCATCGACGAACACAAAAACGAGGAGGGAATAACACACGAGGAAGAACCTTACACGGACGAATCTCACCCACGCGTAAATTCACCCACGCTCTTTGAATCAACTTTTGTAAATATATATGTATATATATAGATATACATATTTTATATATACATGAATTTTTGTGTATATATACGAAGAATCGCAATGGTATAAAAACATGTGCAAGGGTATGCATATAATCGGTGGGCGCGTTCGGCGTTTCACGCTTCGTGACGCGCATCATATCTGTTTCCTGGCGATCATTGCGCGGGTTCTGTAAGCCCTGAGAGTCCTTATTTTTTTTGTGTATAGATATGCGTGCGATATTTTACTATCCGAATCGCTCATTTGTCCACAATAATCGTTCATAATTATCTACCTATACATTTATTTATTTGATTCATTCACTTTATTCATTCATTTGATTTGTTTAGTTTATTCGCATTTATCCTTTTAGAGAAATAAACCAAAACTGTCAAAAATTGGAATATTTCTATAATAATTCAGTCGAATTATAGTCAAATGTTGACTACGAATGTCAGTTCTCGAAAGTAATCGAGAATAACATCATTAAGAATTTCGGGGCGCTAATAAATTTCGAAAAATTAAGTTCAATCAAGTTTGCAGCTGAATTTGATTATCGAAATCGATCTTTTTCGTATAATATGACAAATATTATGGAGATTAACATTATTAAGGAATTGAGGGCGTTTGAAGTTTTAGAAAAATCGTAATTTCATTTTTTGGACTTTCTCAAATTAAGTAAAGTCAAGTTTGCAGCTGAATTCGATTATCAAAGATGAAATCTTTTCTTACATGACGAATATAGTTCGTACGGTATTATATTATCTTCATTTTTACTGTAAATATATCTATGAATAAATATCGTAATCGTTTGTATATACAATTATATAAATATCGCGTATTTATGTTGATACGTATTTATATATTTATATATATAGTGATGTGTGTTGGTAAATATATAGAAACTCTGTATATGCAATGATTTCGCAAGCCATCGAACCACCATATTCCCACGATGGTTTAAACGAGAAGGCATCTCGTGTCTTCCCCAGTGCTTACTGATTATTTATTGCTCCACGTCAATCCGATAATTGCATCGCATTGATTTCGGTAGTTCGCACTGTTGTACATTGTAAGTTAGAAGAAAACTTCATGAGAATGATTTTTCAAGAGCCCAGAAAGGGGCAGTCGAAATGGTGAAGTGTTTACTTCGAGTTGGGAACAACATTCCGAAACTTTTCGACATACACATAAATATATATATTTGTATGTTTTTCTATATATTCATTACACATAAAGATCTCGCCACCGCGGACTAAAGAAGAGGGAAAATATCACGCGAATGCCACACGGAATGGCTAACGTCACGGAGATTTTGGTTAATAGGATTTTCTTGAAAAGATGAAATCTGTCAAATGAGAGAGTTAACTGGATCGTTGATTCAATTTTTGTAACGTGTAAGCATCGGCTCGATTGCGATTATTGAAATTTTGGGATTTTTTTAAGCTCCTCCGGGATCTCGAGGGAGCAGAAGGGAATGTCGATCATCAAAAATTATACGGAGACGAAAATAAAAGATCACTTTCGTTTTTTTTTCATCAGATTGTCAAAAATCATTACATCCTTAAAAAAAAAAAAACACTTGTCAGCTTTTTGGAAAAATATTTCAAACAAATTCATCTTCCCGACCGATCGTTCGAAATAATTTCGAAAAAGGAGCCTCAACCAGTGATCAACCTTTCGATCGTTTCAACGCAACGAAAACTCTGTTTTTTTTTTCCTTTTAATTCATTATCTCAAACAAAAATCATATCGACATAATTTCTCTAGCAGATTTAACCTCCATAATTTTTGTTTAGTATTCCTAAAAAACAAAATAAAAAATAAAAAGTTTGTTGCATGCCAACCATGTAAAGGCTTCAACATATTAAAAAATTTCCAAAAAAAAAGGGAAATAAAACTCTTTTTGATACGCTATACGAAAGATGATAATAAAAAATGTGTATAATTGTATGTAGAAGTAAGTTTTCGATAGACATATCTCGAGAGCTTTCACGTGCTCATTTCATATGCGATAGCTTGATTACCTGGAAGCGTGTAACGAGTTAATTGTATACGTGGTGCAATTGCAAAGTACACACACATACGATAATACGCACGTATATGTATATGTATATATTTATGTTGATCGAAGAGTGTGGATTAGTACACGTGGCGGGGCGACACATAAGACAAGTTATAAGACCATGGGGACTCATGCAAAGTCTCTTCATTATATACACATCGAATATTTTCTTCTTAATCTTCAATGTCGCAATCCTAGTGACTTCAGGTTATGTTCATCCGAGCGATCATGATGATGAACATCCCGACTACTGATTTACGAACCGGTGTCTCCGCTCTGCGCTCATGACTGACACTTACGAGATAAAAATTCTTTTTTTACTTTGAGTCTATTAAAGACTCTAAAAACTTGTCTAAAAACTTGATTAATTTTATAAATTCATTCGATTAAACTTAAAGATTTTTTTTAACCATTTTTTCTTGAAGAAAAAAATACGTGGTTTTTCTATTTTATTTTATCGCATGGAAACGATTTATTGGTTTTTAACAAATGACTAGGGATTTTATAGAGTGTATTCGAAAAAATTCGAAATAAAAAAGACTTTAAAAAAATGGAAAATCAAAAAATTATAAAGATTTTGAAAATATGGGAAGAGGAGCAATGTTTGAACGAAGGATTTCAATCTTTTCCGCCATTTTGTTTGTATGTGACAATTGAAAAGAATATTTCGTTCAAAGACTCGATGGCTTGACGAAAAATGTTAACTTCAATGCACATTGATTATTCGAAACCGACAAATGACAGTTGTCATTTTTTCAAGTCCCAAAAAAACGATTTTCTCAGTGACTTTTAATCAGGAAAGATTTCTTGATTTCTCTCGTTTGCAAATAAATCGTGAACAAGTTCAACATTAGCCATTAGCGAGTAACGGTTTACGAGTGACTTTACACTCCATAAAAATCCATCGTATCTCATAACGAAATGAAGCCAAAGCAGTAATTATGAGCGCGAGTCGAAAAATAAAAACAGCTGAGAAGAGAGTGTTAAAAAGGAGTGAAGCATCTGCGTACGCACTTAAATAATAGTGACAATGGATTTTGTTGTTAAATAAAATGAGTTTCTATAGTTCGATGCATCGTAACAATACACTACATGCAGCAATCGCTATAAAATAATATGGCTGTGTATATAGACAAAGATATATTATAATAGAGACTAAAGAGTTAAGCGAGAGTTAGACAATCTGTCTCTATCTCATTCTCGTGCTGTTCTCGAGCTCGCGGGCTTGCGCGGCGCGTAACTACGCTCTCAAATCCATTATGGCAGTCCGTGAACAATAACTCTTCTCAACTCTCGGCCATTTAATGGTCGCGGCCCGTCCATCTATTTACCCCGTGTGTATGGGGAAGGAAGCGGAAGTGGCTGATGGGTAGATAGGTCGGAGCGTTTTGTAACTAATTTCGTGAGTAAATTGTCCGGAACATTGGTTTGGTGCACTCTTGCTAAGAGAACTAGTAAAACGGCTACTATAGCCTTTAAATATATTTATATATATTTTTGTGTTGTATTATAAACGTACGAGGACCTCGCGCCGCTTCAATGTGCCAACATCGTCGAATAATCAAGGTACGTGTACGGGAAGCACGAAATACCGTCACTTTTGCTTAACCTCGATCCCTCATCCCCTTGGCATACGACAATCTCAATCATGATTTTATCGCAAATACATTTAAAAAAATCGTTGAACGAACCAAATTTATTTTGTTGGACGAAAAATGGTCACTTCAAATATTTTTTTATTCAATCAAATCATGTAGATCCGCAATTCAACAAAATAGTCATTGAATTTACCAAATTTTCAGGTGATTCATTGACGATTTCTGAATTTATGATAATTTCGATGAATTAGTCATCACATTTCGTTTGATTCTTCAATGATTTTTAATTGAACAAATATTTTTATGATTTCGATGACAATTAATTTGATTTTATTGATTTTATTTTTCAACGATTTACAATTGATTACGTTTGATTTGAATTCGGAATAAAATTTCAACTGCTGTCCAAGTTTTTCAAGCCCAAGTTAATTTTTAAATCCTAACAAAAGTATTAATTCTTTCGAAACTTTTGAATACAAGTGGATTTATGTATTGTCATATCGTTTGTGTCTATATAAATAATATATAACGTGATTATACACATGTGTATTTTATGATAAAGATTAAGTAACGAGCTCTCTTTCTTGTTCACTTGGATAATCGTATATCGATATATTTATAACGTCGTATAGATCATCTGCTCTGATATACCTCAACATTTACGATCCAACGAAATACGAGCGCGACAAGATGTTCTTTTTTTTTTTATATTTATAACTTCAGGTAAATACAAAATCAAGTGAATTCCAAGCCAGACGTAGGCGTTTTTTAACTCCAATTACGTTTTCCTTCTATTTCGATATCCAATTGAAAATAATTTACACAAAAATCCTGTCGTTACATTTGCTTTGACGTTTTCGATCAGAAATTCCAAGTTTTTCATCAATTTTGCAATCGCGATTGTGGCTAATCGAATAATAAATTTACCAAACTCCATTGACGAAAGAATCTAAATGTTATTTTCTGCTGTTAATTCGTCAAGAGCTTAAAAAAATGAAGAAAAATCGACAATCGAACGAAAAGTGAAAAATTTCGGATAATTTATCGATCCCCTTCATAGAAATCGTTGCCTCGGTACAGAGTTCACAAGTACCGGACCGAATGAACCTGTGTTTGAGGCACGAAACGAAAATCCAAGAGAATCAAGCAAGAAGCTTGGCGCGAGTCCACGAGACCGGAGAAAGGAGCATATTATTTTGATACACTCGAGGTTTATGTACTTTATAGTACATAAGATGATAAATATATGTATATCGAGACATATATAGCAATATATTCGTATATGGACATATGTATACTCATATATATATGTACATAGGTGTATATATAGTCGTTTTATTCCTGGGTGAGCAGGTATGACCGCGCGTGCATGTGGATTCAAAGCGAGTAACTGGCTGAGCATGAATATACACCCACTCTCGTCGTCGGGTCTTCAACGACGAGAAGACGACGTGACTCACTGCTTGCGGGAGAACTTGGTATTATTTTCTCGCCAGAGACTCCACCAAACGAGTGTCTCTCACGAAATACTTAAAAGAACAAAAAATAAAGAAAAAAAGAAAAAAAAAACACTCAATTTTTCCCAAAGGGGGTGAAACTATGAGGGAGGATTGGATGGAAAAAATTTTCTAATAATTTCTGGAAAGGAAAAGCTCAATTTTGATGATTTTAGTCACAGAGGAATTAATTTTATAATGAAAAAAAAAAAAAAATTCCTCAAAGGGGATGAAACTATGAGGGAGGATTGGATGGAAATTTTTTTAAAATAATTTCTGGAAAGGAAAAGCTCAATTTTGATGATTTTAGTCACAGAGGAATTAATTTTATAATGAAAAATAATAAAAGGATATCAATCAAAGGGTCGCGATTCTTTAAAGCGAAAGGGAGGCGAAGCGTGGAAACGTTTCGTCCGGTCAATCTATTACATTTTATATACATGTATATAAATGGACACAGTTTTTTTTTCCTTTTTTTTTCTTCATTCCGGACACGGTAATCGTGAATTTCCGTTTCGATGACTTTTTATACTACATGTTCGTTAATGTGTAGACATATATAAAGAAAATTCCATGTATTCGTGCACGTGTGACGTTCCTTTAACCCCTCAACGTTCCGGCTAAATGTTACTGAAATGACAACCTCACATCCCTACGCTTAGGGCTGCTTTTTTGTGGGTCAACAGTCCTTAAATAATGGCTGACACTCTCATTACATTCTTTCCCTATACTTGGTAATCCAACGGTATTACTATAACACTCAGGGTATTACCAGAACGTATTAATGAATTATCTGATCATCAAAAAAAAAAAAAAAAAAAACGGCGTTCTCAATACCGAGGGTGAACACGTGAACTCGTCGACGTACGAAGGGTGACGGAAAGTCACAAGGGTCGGACACCACAACTCTCGAAACCTCTTCATTTTGGTAGACAAATAACTTCATAAGCCAAAATGACAGCTCGAATTTTTATACGATCATGAGACCTTTTTTTTTAGATGCAACACAGGATTTTATGACGAGGGCTAATTATTTTCGTAATTCAATATTTTTGGGGTGAGATCTGTGTAGGATTTTTAATACATCGATTTTTTTTTCCATGAGAGGAAGGTACAGTGTTTGTGGCGTCAACTTTTTTGATTAGTTGAAAGCTCTCGGCAGTGGAATCTCTAATTAACCGGTAAATTATTGTTATTGTTATTGCTATTATTGAATTTTTTTCGTGAAAATAATGTTTGGAGACGCGTTTTCCTTGGAAATAAAATGTCGAAAAAACGAGCATTCTCACGTAAAAACAATTGAACCGATCTTCACCAAATTTTGCAGATAATAACCGCGATGGTAAAACCGCGAAATATGGTGAACGGACTGATGCCATTAGTGAGAAAGATTTTTGTATAGAAATACCTGAAAAAGACTGTCACTTCGAAGCCAATTTACTAAAAATGAAGTCGTCAAACTTATCTTTGACTTTTCCCAGAGAGAATAAGGGGGAGGAGGATGTTCGGTAAAAATATATAGTAAAATGTACTCAGGGTGACAAATACATGAAGACACACAGTTATCCAAACTACGAGAGATCGAGCAAGTGAAATGAGGGAGAGAGAGAGAAATAGAGAGAGAGAAAATGAGTGAAACGAGAGTGAGAGCGGCATATATGTATATCTTTCTTTGTAATATGCGACGCGTGTCCCCAGACGGACGGCGTATCAAAGGATATTTACCTTGTCAACATTATATAGCTTTACGTGGTGGTTAGGGAGGGCTAAGAGGGGACATGGGCAAGTGTGCAGTTGGCCTGGTGGAGGAGAAGAGATGAGGGGGCGAAGTCACCAAGAAACATATACGAGAACATGTATCCAGTGTCTCAAAAGTTACGTTCAAACCTCATGAGATAGTAGATCATGAAATTCTAGAGCGAAAAGTCCTTGGCGATTTTTTTCTGTGATCAACCGTTGACGAGATATCGATGATAATTAGTGGCAGCCAATCGGGAGCGTTGCAAAGGAGCTGCGACACGCCCACTTCTCCTCATCCGGGCTCCAGATTGGTCAGAATTCATAAAGTTAATAACTCATCAACGAAACCTCGGAGACAAAAATGCCTCAAGACTTTTCTCTTTGGAATTTTGTAATCTTCCTTTCTCTGCGACGCGAAACTCGACTCTTAGGACAGACTGTATATATGCCCGTAGCACTGTGTACAATAAAAAAGAGAGAAAAGAAAGACGCGAGAGGGCGAAAGACTCGCTGCGGACCAACGAATGATACTCTCGTAATGAGCATCATTACTTCGCCTTATTATTTTATGACCCCCCCTTTAAATAAAGTCAATACATTATCAATATCTCTCGTTAAGTGATAGTGATGCATGTACGAATTTATATTTCGCGATTTCACTCATCCTAACAACACAATATCAATCCTTCTGTTTGCTGACTCATTTCATTTGTAGTTTCCTCTACTTTTTTTCCGGAACATGTATTCAATAAATTTCTAAACTAAATTTCAGATAACCTCAGTAAAAAAAATGAATTTTAGCGAGCTTTTCTTTACAGTTTTCTATCCCTTCAAGTTCCTATAATTTATTATTCAAATTACCATTAAGTTATTAACAAACATATTTATCATGTGAGAAAAAATAAACAATAATTTCCAGATGAATTGGAATTTTCATTTAAAAATCATTACTGTTTTTCCTCTCATGCACAAATTGTTACTTTTTATTATACTTGTAATTGTATATGCACATTTACGTAGAATAACGAATTAATGTATGGTATTTTGCCCGCCAGGGGAAATATGATCAACGCACATTGTCTGCTTTTTTTTTTCTTCTCTTTAACACGCGATGTAAGCAACTATTTGTCTAGATTACTGCATGGTTAAGTTAGGGACATTGGTAATATCTTATGGGGAGACTGTTTAAAGCACACGAGGCGACATAATTGTGGACATTCTCTTTTTTCCGCGATTACCATACACGTGTGGATATATGGAATCACCTTTTATCTTAGAAACACCGATGAATAAATTATTGGCTTTCCTGTGCGAAGAGAAGACTGAAAAATAGCAGTGACACCACCCGCGCAATACGACACACACGATCGATCTGTACTCTGTCATTATTTTTCCTGTCATTATATTTTTATTTTTATTTTTCTTTTTTCTTTTTGTTCCTGTGCATCAAGATTCTCATACATCGGTCATCTGCCTCACGGCGAGGTCTAAATGCCTAGTCCATTACTTCATTTACAGTCCGAGAGAACGTAACACGATTATTAAATGTCATAATTATTTATCGATTCTTTGAAACACCTGTTACCATTTTTTTTTTTCATTCTTTTTCGCCTTTTTTAGTCGTAGCTCGAGGACGAGTTTCATTTTAATTACGAAAATACGATTTCTGGATCTGTTGCCTTCGATTAAGGCGGAAACTTGCTTTTGATGGCTCGAAAAATAGATTTTTTTTTATTGCTAAAATCTGTTCTAAAGTTCTAGAGGCTAATTCAAAATATTTTCAAAAATACAGCAGTATAAAATACTACAAATACGGCAGCTGGAGCGCGCGACGATTTTTCTTGACTTGGGGGCGTAATTGCAAAAAAACTAGATTGAAACAAACGAAAGCTTGTCAGGCTCAGTTTTGAATTCTCTTCTATCCGAACTAAAAAGATTCACGAAAAAAAAAAATCTGAATAATTTTTTCAGCGAGTTGAAATGATTTTTCCGGTTTTGCAAGAGATTTTTTTTTTTTATAAACTTGTCAAAAGTTTTGCAGTTCCGAGGTGCGGCACAAATGTGTTTGAAAGCCTTTGAATATTTTTCTCTAAACATTTTTTATTTCAATGTTCAAATATGCAATAAATTTATCTGAAAATTTCGCTAGACTTGCTTTATTTTTCTGTCCTTTAAAAAATCCTCAAAAAACGCTTTTTTCAGGCCTTATAAATCAGGCTTCTGCCTCAAAATTGTCTCGAATGACGAACAGGCGTGGCTGTCGCATCAGAGGCTGGTTTTTACGACTTTTGAACTTAAGAAACTTCTTCCAACGAATCCACTACTCGGATGGATGACCGCTTCGGTCTTTAAGCTCCAATTTGCTGAGTTTTTGATCATTTTTGCTGAGTTTCTGATTATTTTAATCAACTCGAAGGATTTAATTGGCATTTGATAACAGAAGAGACTTTCATTTATCAATATTCATTATTCCTTATCGTATTTTTCATCATTTAACGTTGCATGACAATCAACTTTACATCCCCTTTTATAAAACTCATCTATATATTCGTTTGCATGTTAATGTATGTGTCTGCGAATGTGTGTATATCGATGTTCGACAAGACTCGTGATTGACATAGCTTTTATGGGTCCCTCTCGAGTTCACCTGGCGCGCCTATATTGACTCCTTCATTTTTCAGACATTAACAATTTTCTCCGCATGTTCGATTCTTCTCCTTCCTGAAAGATTCTATACGATGAAACGGTGTGTATACCGAGTTCACCTTCTAATTATACTCCCCCCCTTTTTACTGTTTTTTAAATGATAAGAAAAATAAATAAATGAATAGAATAAAATGAGACTTAAAAAGAAAAAAAGGAGTCAATATTGTGGATAATTTGACTTTATTATTTATTTTTCTATTTGTTTTATTTTCATTCGATAAAGAAAATTCGTAATAAATTCAAAAAGCTTCAGTGACGTTGCCAGAAAACGAAAAAATGACGATTCGATCTTGTCGAATGTTGATCGTGGAAAAAAGAACGGGGCGAATTTTATTTTTCTTCTCGTAAATGCCACGTTCTTTTTGCCTTCGTAAAATCGCTTCGAAAATGCAGTTTGAGACTGTTGCGCGTTTATTTTTAATGTAAACACCATGGGTATTGTAATCGAGGATGAAAATTTCAATGATTTCGCCTTTTACCATAATAATAGAGAAGAATTCGGAGAGACGGAAAACTGTGAAAATTATATACGATGGATTTCGAGGGATTACCGTTTTTTTTCGAACGTTTGACAAGTGATGAGAGATTTCGAAGTATAATGCTCGGTATGGTCTTGGCATAAAACACACTCGAGTGCAAATAACCTCACGTTCAGCATCGTATGCAATGCGATAAATCTAAAGTTTCTCTCTCTCTCTCTCTCTCTCTGTCTGTCTTCGTGTACAAACAGCAGCCACAGCCACCTACAAAGAAAAAGATCTTTTTCGTTGCCTCTCTCTCTCTCTCTTTCTCTTTCTCTCTCTCTTTCATTCTTTCTCGTATACTTTAACCATGGAACGAAATCATTGTCATTCCACAAATGTTTCTTCTAAGCCCACGCTATATTGAGACATTACCAATGACACATTTGTCGTTTGTAGAATGCTCTCTCGCGCACTTTTTTTATCCCGGACTTTATGGTTTACGTAGCGTATCTATAAAATACTGTTAAAAAAAATACATCGTTCCATACGTCCACGTTATGTCGCTTGCAAATCTCCAGCCTCTAATTGTTTCCCTTCATTTTCTAATGCATTTCCATTTCATTTGTTTTTCTCTCTCCTCCCTTTTAATTGCATGAAAGAAACAAACGCCATTTTTTTTCATGAGATGCAAAAACATATCGTTGTTTATGAACATGTCTGGTAACTATTTCTAAAGCACTTTACGAACGACTGCGAACGATTAATAATGGTACCAATGGGAAGTTAAACTCCGCGTCGAAGTTTTAAAAATATTAAGCTTTTCTATAACGTAATAAAATTACGAAGGGACATTTTTCTAAAAATTACTGAACTGTCAACTCAATTTTTAGAGAATCTCAAAATCCATGTTTTTCGGTTCGTTAACCTGATAAAATTTCTTAAAGAAACAAACTTTTGACGAAAATAAACAGAAAACATTGCTATGACGCAAAAACCTGAAAATCTTGATGAAATATCGAGTAAAATATAAAAAAATAACCTCCTGGAATTCGTCAAAAGGAATTACTGAAGAAAATATCTTAAAAAAACCTAAATGAGGAAGTTGAGAGAAATAAATGGATCTTACTTGCATCTGCAGCCAAGAATAATCGATGTACGTAGTGGTAGTAGTCGAAGCGATAGAATTCAATGAATTGATGGTAGAAGTTTGTTGCCAATTGTCATGATGGCCAGCAACGACGATACCAAGAGCGTCAGGCTGGCCACGATCTGGTACTATTTGATCGGCATATTGATAAGGTGTTTGCACATTATTTTGTCCAATATTAGGTAAATTAACTTGATGCGATTGATGCTGGGCCCCCGAGCCGGCAGTGGGCAAACAGCACACGCTGGCGTCCATCCGGGGGGGCGACGAGTCGTAAAAGCCTCGTTGTTCCGGCTCCGGATGATCCCAGTCTGACCTCCCAAGGCAGACCCCCCGTGGAACCATTCAATCCCTAATTTTTTAGCCCAAACTCTTCAACCCCTTTCCTTTATTTCCCTTATTATAAAACCTCTTTAAATAACATTCAAATCACTTGAAATTTTTATTCAAAACAAACAACCACGCGAAAGTCTTTAGAATCGATTTTTCATCGGGGACTAATAACGATGTTTTATTTTCTCAAAATTCACTCATTTAGTCCGCCGCATATCGAGAGATCACGTTGAACATCAATTCGTCGAAATTGACAGAAAATCATTTGAATTTTCGTCAAGTTTTAATCTCGGCCATTCGTGTCAAATCGAAAATGATTTTATTTCAACATTCAACGTCAAAATCACGGTCTCTTGGAACACCAAGCACGCATTTGTCAATAATCACTAAAAACCAATTCGCTGTTATCTCGCAATGAATAATTTTCTGTTTACTGATCGATTGATTTTGTTTATTTTTTCATAAACACATTAATTCCCGGCGATTTTTATCGTCGTCCAATTTCGCTCGCACTTAGTGAAGAAATAAGAAAATAAATTCCAAATTTCTAAATATTATTGAATAAAAGTTCACAAGAAGCACAGGATTTAGTCACAAAAAACAAAACATCGCGATTCTGGCACTCAAACAATAGCACGATGTGTCCGTCGCTTGGCAAATCGGCACCAATAAAAGTGAATTAAGTACAAAAAAAAGCCCGCAATTATATCGACCTCGTTTGTTTATTTGTTTACTTCAATTTGGAATAAGAAATATTTTCGGAATAAGTTTCGAGTCGAAGGTAAACGAAAACGTAAAAAATAGTCGACTGACCGGTCGCGCGGATCGTTCGAGAGCCGCGGGAGCTCGAACGAAGTCGACGACGCACGATCCACCACGCTGCAGGGCCCAACTGACGTTTCAAAACGACAGCATGTTCCCGCGAGCGCGGCGCCAGAGCACACGAGGGGATTCCAAAGAGTGGGGGAGAAGAGAGGCCCGATTTTTTTTCTTTTTAATTCACTTCGAAAAAAAGGACACAGTTTCCAAACACGACGAGTTTCCTTATCCACGAATCGTCAACAGTCACAATAGCAAAAGCTCATGAAAAAAATCATTTTCACGTGTTTGATAGCTGTGAAAACTAGTGAAATCACGTTCGAGGTTATCTGAGCATTGTAAGGACCACAAAAATCCAAAAAAAAGTGTTGAAAATCTCCAAAGTTGTCAACATTCGATGGCAAACTTGGGCGAATCACCGATTCTTGTGGGAGAAACGTACATTAGATTGAAAATTCGATTTGTTCGACGGAGGTATAAACATTGAGTGGTTGGTGTGGACGGACGTGTATGAAAAAAGGCGTTCCAAAAAGAACAATGAATAGAACAAGAGAGAAGTATAGAGAAGGAAAAAAAGAACTAGGGAACTTCACGCATGCGTTCTTTTCGATAATCTGCGAGAAGAGAGCGATGGGAAGTGGGCGGGGGTCAGGAGGGGGGCATGCGTGTCGCTGAGGCAACGGTTCCGCGGTAACTGGCACCGCTTTCGCGCCCGCGACTATCCTATCGAGAAGAGGGAGATGAAAACAAGAGAAAGAGACAAAACGAGTAAAAGACGAACGTATTTATACAACTATAACTATATATTTATGCTTATATATATGTATTCGTATGTATATATCAGCAAAAAAGAAAGAGAAAAAGGGAGAGAGAGAGAGAAAGAGTTGGCGAATGTAGCAAACATGAGTCGGAGCCTCCTCTCGGATATTCCCTCTAGATTTTGCTCACGCCCCGGGCGCGACTCCGATCCCAACCGAGACTTGAGCGCCAGCACATGCCTAGGCGGCCATCGAGCACACCTCGTACCAAAGAGTGGGTACCCTTAAGCCTCCCCCCACCTAATAATACGACCGCATCTCCCACTACCCACTTTTTCTACTTTTCCCCCGCCACATTTTCTCTACTTCTTTCAATTTTCCCTCTCTCTGTCTTTCTCTTCTTCGATTCTTTTCTTATTCCAACTCGTTTTTTAATCTCCCACTATTCTCTCCCGATCCCTCTTCCTTCTTCGACGACCGGTGGGAGAAACTTTGTTATTCTCTCTCTCTCTCACTCAGAAACGTATGCCTTTCTGCCTCACGATCTTTCAACCATGGCCATAACGCCAACGCTTTTCTGACGTCATCTCGAGAACGTTATGGCTATCGAGAGTGCGTACCCCCCTCCCCCTTGCCCTTCAGACTCACCATCCGACGTTTACTCGACTTGCGATTCTCCTCCGTCTCTATGGATCCCATGGAATTTATTTGTTTCTGTCCCCCAGCCAAATTTTTTGTTTTTCAACAACGTGTGAATATGCGTTTCCGGACGACTTGGGACGATTGATCGATGGACAATTTAGTTTGGCAATTTTTTTGATGCGGTTCTATTTTTGGAATTTTAATGAAATTTATTGCCATTTTTTAAAAGATTTTTTAAATCTGGAATTTTTTTGCCCTGCAGACAAATTCTTTTGGAATATTGATTTTTTACGAAGCCTTTTGGTACTTGTTTTTCTTCGATCATTTTTCTCATTGAAATGTCACCGGCCTCGTTGTGTCAATCCGAAATTCGTTGGGTAGTATTTTTCGTAGGATATGTTTATAGAAATGTTGTCCGAAGTTTCTACTCAATTAACAGATAACTTCGTAATTATATATCATTGCAAATTAAACTGTCCAGAATGTAATGAGAATTAAAGTTTGAGCTAAAAACCGTTGTAGCGTGAATTTACGAATATATTTCTCCGCATGAAATATTTTCTCGTGACGACCTCTCCATTTATTGCTGGAGATTCCTGCAAGGGGCACCAGACGGAATAATATTAATCTTCGTTTGTTTTATAGCTCGACACGTGGTGGGATATCTTTCGCAGTCTCGATTTATCATGATTATTGTGCTACTGTAATATACAGGTAGTCCTAAAAGTCGTCCTTAAATCCCTAGGATCAGTTAGCTCGTGAAATTCTAGAGAAGAAAGTCTTTAGCCATTTTTATTTCCGATGCGCCGTTCATGAGTTATCAATTAATTAATGCAGAGTCAATCCCGAGCGCGGATAAGAAAAAGTAGGCGGGGCACGCTTCCCCCACTCCGTGCGTCTTCGAAGCGTTGCCGATTGGCTGTGACACTAATCAACAAATATCTCCTCAACGGGTAATCGGAGAAGAAAATGTCCAAAGACTTTTCTCTTCAGAATTTCGTGACTAATAGGATCCATTGATTTTAGAATTAATTTCTTGAACACTCTGTATCTTGGACGAGGATATAATGGGAGAAGAGAGTTTCAGGTGACTTGTGAAAAATCTTGTTGCTTCGGGGCTGCCTCTAGTAACGAGAAAATTCTAGTGATTCATAGCACCCGAAGAATCGATACGCACGTGCGTTTACCTACGCCTGTGGCTGTGTTAGTTCATGATTTTACCCAAAAAAACATCGTCTCACGTCGCGCGTTAGTTACGACACATTGCGTCATAACTATGAGACGAGTTTTTCGCACCCATACACGCGAATCTCGACGCAGGTAAATAGCCAACCATAACCCATCCGACACATGGGAAATCGGTATTCGATTGCCCAGCCGGAGGGACATTGATCTCACGTCCTTGACCGATCTCTCGTCTATCACATCCGTTTGACAAAAAATCAAGGAAAGAAAATTGTCTGGACATCGTTGCATTTTTATCGTTCAAGTTCTTCGATCTTTTTCAAATTTCAAACATTGTTTTTTCCATTTTTTGTTGTTGTTGGTTATTCCTTCGAGTAGTTGGACGTTTTTTCACAAACATATTCGATGAAAATTTCTATTTTTTTAGTAGTTTGAAATTTTTATTAATATTTACTGCGATTTATAGAGTTTCTAATAAATGAAAATGTGCAGTATTTTGCAGTCTGGAAAAACGAAGTTCAATAATGTATCCTTATATACATTATTTTTTGCCTCCATGGAGAATCAAGCCCTGCACGAAACAAAGGAGATTCGTTTCGATAATTGATGGTGGGTGAGCTTAGGGAGCAGATTTGAAATGAGATGAGGTTTCTCGTGTGTTCTCACTCATAAATTGGCTTTTTCAGGGCACGTGGATAATTGCCAGGATATTTCGATACACGTAGAGTTTGCCTTGAAGTAATGTATAACTGAGAATAGTGAGGAATGGAGAGAGAAAGAATGAGAGAATGAAAGAGAATGGAAAACATAGGACAGAAGGGAATCATCTTTGACTCTGTTCTTTGGAACTCCATGTGATTCTAATGTGGATGATGAACTTAGTTGTAACTCTTGCATCGTGATTTTCATGCTCACACAATCTTATAAATGTATTTTAACGAGAAAGAGAGAGAAAGAGGGAGAGAGAGAGAGAGAGAGGAGCGTAGTGGTAAAAAGTTTTCTGCGATCCAAAGAGATCGTAGAGTGAACCAAGTCGAGTTAAACCAAAGCCAAGATAGCTCTCGAGACTGTGAATATATACACGAGAGATTCCCTTTCTCTTTGGGATTGTGAAACGATATTTCTCTATCGTGAAACACCAACTGTTACGAAGCCAAGAGTGAGATAAAGACAGAGAGAAAATAAAAAAAACTATCGACAGAGAGAGTAGAGTTTTAGCTTCATGGATTTATTATCTGTAATAGGTTACGCAGATTACAAACAAAGTGCAAATATTTCACATGACCTTCACCCGTGTACTATTCTCTCTCTCTCTCTCTCTCTCTCTCTCTCTCTCTCTCTCTCTCTTTCCTAACTCGATCTTTTTTACTTTTTACTTACTGGGCTATATCGTCTGTTCTCTCCACTCTTCGCCCTCTCGTGCATATAGTGACATGAGCACGCGATTCACCTCTCTTGCTTCAATAAATTGCGAACGTTCGTTACTTACAAAAATAAAAACAACAACAACAACCCTTGCGTCAACCTCGTTTCTTTCTCTTTTCTCTCTTTTTCTCATTCACTCATTTTATTGTCGAACAAGAATTCCCACCATCTATTCACCATTATAATTTACCTTTTTTTTCATCTCTATTTGTCCCGAATGTCAGAAACTCACTTTCCCTCGCTCTTCCTCCAAACAGAAATTCTGTTTCATTGTTTTTCGCATTATTGAGACCTTTTCATCTCGTTCTTTCAGATCTTTGGCTTTGTGGAGAATTTTTTTTTCTATACTAATCGTAGAATCTTATCC
Source organism: Campoletis sonorensis (assembly GCA_013761285.1). Taxonomy (NCBI): domain Eukaryota; kingdom Metazoa; phylum Arthropoda; class Insecta; order Hymenoptera; family Ichneumonidae; genus Campoletis; species Campoletis sonorensis. The sequence goes on from JACEOJ010000070.1 coordinate 211,504, forward strand.
GATTTCTCAATCAAAACCATTGTTATAACATTTTTATTCTTATTATTATTAATATTCGATGATTTGTATCAATTCTACGATTTTTGTGACTTTTTCCAGCAGATTTTTCAATATTTCTTGAAGATCAATCGTTTTTTATTAAAGTTGAATCGTTAACAAATTTTTCGTGCTCTTAAAATTGAATCAGAGTTTTTAAATTCTTTTATAATTAAATAAATACTGATATATCAACAAATCATTGCATCGAAAAACAATTATTTTGTTTGCAAATTGGAAAAAGTTGTCAAAAATCGATACAAATGCATGAAAAATCATTATTCTTCTGTATTTTTGTGAACGGAAATTCTTTTGAATGCTTCGCAATAATTGAACCGTTTTTACTGTTGAATAAAAATGGGTTCAAGTACTTAGTCGATGGAATAGAAATGGCTTTCTTTATCAATTTGATCAAAAAGCCATGAAACAATCAAACTGAATTTTTTTTCGAGTCAGCATTGCGTGAACGATACATTTTAAAATGGATTGCAACAGAAACAACGATATTTTATGATGTTTGTAGCACGAGAGAATTTCCGTTTTCGATTTAACCCTCGAACTTTACGAATCCGTTGAGTCTTTTTTTTCTTTCATACTTTGTTCCCCGTTTAGCCATAAATTCTTATTAACTTATGGATGACGTGAGGAAAAACGATTCTGACGAATGTACAAAACATCCCTGCGACGTCACCTTCAAGAATCAATGGTGGTAAAAATCCATCCCCTTATTTGTGAGGTGGAGAAAAAACGGGGGAAAATATTATTCTCGACTTCGAGGGAACCAATCGCTTGCGAAGATGCCTTTGAGGATGCGCAGACGTTCGTGCATTTAATGGGGGATGAAAAACGCCCCTGCTCACTGCATGTATCTCTTTTAAGACATCCGTGTAAATAGGTCATTTTATTGAAAACTCCAACGACGTTAAATCGCGTGTTACTTTTTGTCGTGTCATTATTATGGAATAAAATTATGTTTTTTTGAATTATTTCCATCGTCATCGTTCGATTTGTAAATTATTTCGATCGATCGTTCAAAGTCGATTGATAATTTTAGATAAAAACAAAAATTGTCTGCTTAAAGCCTACAACGAGGTCAAAAACGACCCCGATCTTCTTGTTAGTATAAAATGTTCCTCGTATGCGATAATAATCTTTGATTGTACACCGTTCTCTTCGTTTTTCCATAACGAAGAGAATGGTGTACGATAAAGTTGATTTTGGCGAAGACTTGATAATGAAAATTCGATAAAACGGAAAAAAAGTTTTGAAAAAGTGCAGGAATTACGTTTTTACAATAAAAATTGCACATATTTTCGAGCTCGGCGTAGAGGTCAAACAAATTTTTATAAATATGTCCTCAGGACTGTGAACACAATAATTGTAATCGTTAATAAATAACTAATAAATAACTAATAAAAAAAAATCACAAAATGACGGAGCGAAGTATTTCGATGTTCTAAAAATTTGTAAATGAGGCCAAAAGCATCGGAGGGTAGAAAAAATTGATTAAAATCATCGTCTTATGGATATTTAGAATTTAAACTGTTGAAAAAGTTGAATAATTCAATTATAAAGATAATAAATAATAATTCGAAAATTGGAAGCATGGAAAAGTTCGATTCTGGTGAATATAAATAATGAGAAAAAAGAAAAGAAAACAATACGCGAATGCGTGTTGTAGATCGGACGTTCGAATGAGGAGTGTGTTTACACTGAGTGTTGGAACGAGGGCTCGAGCGAAGCTACAAACTTTTCGCCCCACTCTTTGAGCTCCGGAAACGCGGGGGGTCACAACTTATGAATGGGAGTGTTCGACGATTGGTGGCTTCGTTTGGCCAATCGAGGCTCGTTGCACCGTTCGTATTCCCCTCGTCCGAGAGGAACGAGAGCTTTCCAACGCGAGCCGTTATAACAGACTTATTGCAAGAGAAACGAAGAGAAACGAAGAGAGCGAGAGAGAGAAGAGAAAAAAAAAGCATTACGGAATCAGCTGTGAACCGTGATAAGAACGCGGAGAAGTGGGAGAAAGGAAGAAGAACACGAATTAATTGTGTCCAGCCGAAGGCTCACAATTCTCGTTTTTCAAAATTGCCCAAATTTTTCGAATAATTACTTCAATTGATTAAAAGGAAATAAAAATTTCAAACAAGCAAATTCTTTTCGTGAAAATCGTACAAAAATAATTCATTTTCAAACTTGAGGGTCATCAGGAAGTAGAAACACGTTAAAAAGACAAATTTTAGGTGAAATGTACTCTTGACATTTGTTCACCAGCATCGGGACAATTGTACAAGGAATCTTTGAAAATTATTTAAAAAAGCCTTAATTAATTAGTTACGACAGTAAATTAATTTAATCAGCCATATCGTGATTGGCCTGTTAACACTCGAACTGCACGGTGGTGGGAATTTGTACCGCCGTTTTAGGGTATTTGTAGATATTGTATAAAACACGATTCAAGAGTTTCTCCGACGGACGATTAAGAAAAATAAATAAAACAAGTGCTCAATAAGAAATGATGCGTTGATTAACTTTTTGTGTCAAAAAACTTGAATAAACCTTAATTAAAATAGAAACTACAAAAATTTTCAGGCACATTGCTTAACAATAAAATCATTATTGACTTTAGAATCCCCGAATGAGATAATGACGTTTAGAATTTCAAGTTTCCCTTCCATGAAGTTTTTCACAATCATTATTATCGTTTTGGTGAACTTTGACAATCAAATTTTCACCAAATTCAATTTTATTCAGCACCAGTCTTTTCGTTATCAAAAAGTACTATGGAAAAAAGTAGATCGTAGGATTTTAGGGTTAAGATTGTTCAATGTGACGCAATTTAGTAAGAACGAAAAAAACTCATCGTAAGCTCGTAATAATAGAACATTATTTAATATATATCTCGAGCAACACACAAATACATGTGTCAGTTAAGTGGAGCGAATAATTAATCGACAGAATCGCGCTGCGTAATGTAGATGCAATTAATAAATAGTTAATCTCGTGTCTGACATTTGTCAGATAAAAGAAATGCGTCACACGTGTGTGGTGGCTCACGTTCTATGATCATATGTACGACAAATCCGTTACCTTGACGTGCCCAACAATACATTTTAAAAACTCGAGCGCTGCTCTGTTATGAGTACGCACCGCGGTACATCACCTCTGTATTTATCATAAGTTAAGAGCCGAGCAATTGCTCGAGTATTCGGCTTTAGTATGCACACTTTTTGCGATCTCCCTTTTGCACTCTCTCTCGTCGAGAGCGACCGGAGGAATATATACTTCGAAACAATCTCGCAGTCGTTTGTTGTACAGTTTAATTTTCTTATTACTCAATCTGTCGAGGAGAGCATTGTTTCTTGGAATAAATAATAATGAGATTTTGTATCGTGCGTGTTTTTTTTATGCTCGTCGAATGTGAGCTTTGAAATTCAATCGGTAATTTTAATACTTTATTCCATGCACACGAAACCGCGATACACAAAACATCGAAGAATCACCCAAATTTTCCTCACACCTTTTTTGAGAGAGACTGTATCGTAAAGAAATATCGTTACGAACTTTCTTTTCAAAAAGCAATACGAAACTTGTGTCTCGTAGTTCTGGACCTGACACTTGAAACTCTTTCGATTTCCGGAAATGGCAGGGCTTTTGTACGGAATGTAGGAATGGAAATCATTTTTTTTTATCGTTTCTGCAAGCCGACACCGCGTGCACTTCTGATCTATGACTCTGTGACGATCTGTATTTTTGGCATTTATTGTATAACCGTTTTTATCGTCTGTGTGTCTCGTCGACTGACGAACGTACAGTTTTTTAGTTAAAACAATTTCAAGACGAAGAATTCATGGAGTTTAATATGAAGAATTCGAACGTCCACTTGCAGAAAAAGATTCTACGTGAAATGTTAAAATTTCGACTGGGAACACGCGTTTCGACCGTAAATAAAAATGGCGTCGTAAAAAAATGATTCGTGAAATGTTTTCACACATTAATACGAATACAAGTGGATATGGACGAAAGTAAACAACGATGTCATTTCAGGCTTAAAAGATATATTAAGAAAAGTCGATGACTCAATCAATACGTTGTTTTCGAAACGTGCAAAAAACAGCCTACTAATCTAGGTTAATCGCCGAATTTATGAACAATTTATCGCGATAACATTGTTTTGTTTTTGTGTACAATCGTACATTGTACTTTCGATCATAAAAATTCTGATGTATCTCGGAATTGGTAAAAGCCAGAGAAATTTTATTAAATTTGAAAAACTCACGAAATTCCATGTGAAAACAACGAAATGCTGGAACTGGACGACATCAATTATCGGAAATATTACGATTTTTTTTTCGCGTGATTTCAAAAACAAGAACGACAAGCCTCAAGCGCGAGGGTCCAACCGTTGCTCCAACGTTGTACTGAGCAAATTTGCTTGTGGCGTCATCTGTGAAGATAATTGAGTCTATAAAATCGCACGACGGAGGGCGCTACATGTACAGGCCAAATCGGCGGATTATTTGAATGCGGCATTTTTTTTTTTCAACATTAAGACACATCTTGATAATAACAAACGGAAATTGTTAAAATCACTCGATAACGATTTAGCAAAATCATTTTATTTGACATGAACGTGATAAAGTCATTTTTAAATTCGTTCGCCAGCGATCCACATAACCTCACTTTTGTGCGCACTTTTGTATTATCGTCTGCTAACGAACGAATACCTTTTTGAATGTTCATCGCAAATTTTGCTATTGACATGTAAAAATAAATATCGATAGCTCGCTGAGAAACAAAAATACAGTAATTTTCAATTCGTAGTTCAGAAATTAACAACTCTAAATTGAATAAGTTCATTTTGTATTTCGTTTCGGAAGGTTCATGAGATAACCTTACTCACACAACAAACATTTTACAACAATCTGTCCCCTTTACTTTCTCACGATTGTTTCGGAGAAATAATTAACAAAAAATATGGGTAAGGTCATGTCTGCGATGACGAGGCCTCTGAAAACTTTCAACATTGAAAACCGTGTTCAAAAAGTCATAAGTAGAGATAAACCGATACCTGCGCCAACTCATGAGAGCACGAAGAAGCAACTGGAAGTCGCAAAATCGAGTAAGAAAGCAATTGTTTTTAATAATTTAACTTCGAAAAATGAAAACATATCATAATTGCCTCAATTAACGAGCTCGTGAGTTCTACATGATTTTCATTTATTACATTGTTTATAGTTCATCCAACTTTCATGGAAGAACACTATAAAAAAGATGCGAAACTTGATGAACGCTTAAAAAATGTTTACGTTGACTCGGAGGATATTCCAGTAAGTAAAATCCATTTAATAAATGTTTATTTTACAAGCGATAATCACAACTCATGAAAATTATTTTATTAAAAACTGAATTTCAAAATTCTTTCAAATCATAGATTCCTGAGATGAAGCCAAATCCAGACAGGCCTTTGCCAAAGTTAACAAGACTCGCTAACGATTTTGAATATGGTTTTTGGGAACCGAAACAAGCATCTGAAGGTCATTGCACTCTACGGACAGTCTTCACTTTTATGACGGAAAATATGAAGGATCCGGTGAAAAATTCACCCAAAGAAATAGCCACAAAATACAAATTGAATGAAGAGGACGTTTGTGAGTTGATTTACTCGATAATTAAAAAAATCATTTTTTGTTAAATGCAATGATTAATCAAAATTGAATTTGTTGAATTACTCTTTGTTGACACACTTTTTACACACTGGGTCAATTTGACCCGAAGCATAACCAATCCATCCGTCACCAGCAAACTTTCGTTCAGCTTTTTACAATAAAAATCAAGAGTATGCTTTGGACAATCCTGATTAAGTGCCCAACATGAAAATTTCGATAATATGCTTTTGACAATTTGCAGAGAAATTAGCTTTAGAAATTTTTACAAATTAGTGAAAAAATATGAAATTCCCAATTACTCGAGAAATATGATGAAATTGTTTTAATGTTTTTTTTTCAGCTAATTTGTTAGAGTACTATAGAGTGTACAAGTTCGTTTTGCCAGAACGTCCAGAGGAGGACTTGACTGCAGATCGAATGACAATACCAGCAGAAGCAACGAAACGAACTAAAAAATGAACCAAACAAATACACGATTTTTAGGAACAAAATTATTTGTTAATTGTCGAATGACAAAATTCTGTACCATTTTTAATCTCACGTTGTAAATATTACAATAAAAAATAGTCGAAGTAATGGCGTCTCGAAAAATCGACATTTCGGCTCCGTTTGCAGAAAAATTGTTTTTTTTTTTTTGACAAATTGGAGTATTTTAATTTGTGCTCTCGATAAAATGGTGTTTTATTGCAACTGATCAGGACGATGATTTGTCAACGTTTTCGATATTTTCAGATTTTTTATTATTATCATTATTTTCATTTAGAAAATTGTATTTCACTTTAAAAATTGAACAGCTAATAAATTACACTTTTATAAATATCCGTGACATTGTAAAAAAATGATTATAATTAAGTAATGATAAAATCGATTACATTATTTTTGAAATAGCATAAAAACTCTGAAAAGCAAAAAAAAAAAATGAAAAAAACAACATCCTTTCTAACCGACGAGATAGAATCGTGATTCTCATGGCCATATAAGGTAAGAATTGTCGTCGCAACCGGTCTCTTGCATCAACAACGTCCATTTTAGTTGGATGATCGAAAATCTCCGTTTATCTCGGCAATTCGTTGCAATGAAAAATTTTACGACCCAAAAAAATTAAAACAGTCAATTGAAATTGAATCAAACAGAAACAAAAGGCCGGTAAATTAAGTTTCGATGTGACTTTGAAGAGGTTCGTGATACATGACTCACACATTAGTTTCACGAAACATTTGACTGTGATGTATTCGGAATTGTCCAATAGGAACAATGAAAAAATGAAATGATCCAATAAAATAAGGAGTTCGAAAATATCACGCCAATCAAGTGGCGCCTTTGAAGAGAAAAGTTTGAACCTCGTCGCCCACACACACACAGAACGAACCTTCTTTTACGAACGCACGCACGAGGTTTCCTGTGCTTGCTCGATTCGCCTCACCCTGTTCTCGTTCGTTTCGTCCGATCTTCGTTCGTTATTTCATCTTGTCCAAGCGAATATCAAAGTAACGTCCCGTTTTCATTATTTTAGATTTTGCCCTGAAAGTACTGAAAATACAACGTACTGTTTGTTCGTTCATTGAAGCGGAAAAATGTCGACTTTAGCGAGTGCTTTAGCCGTAGGCGGTAATCGACAATCCGGAGCTCCGGTCCGCGAACAAAATGGTAAGTCCTCGAATGTGTTTAACCTCCATGAATTCAACGACGCTCGCGTGTTCTTGACAATTTTTTCAATATATCTATATTTACCAAATAATTTCAAAATGTTTATTGATCGTGTCTCTTCGTTTCCTTTAAATTCAAACCAGATAATCGCATTTGGAGACTTGAGATAATATTTTTATTTCCTTCTCACCGATTATTAACGAATAATTATTTTAGGAAATCGGCCCTTTGATATTTCCGAAATATATTTCATCTTCAAATAATTTTCAAGGAATATTTCGAAACAAATTGTAACCGTTATGCATTTTCCATTTAAAGAGAAAATTGTTGCTCGATTAAAATTGAGTAAACCGTAAAAAAATCGCATCAATGTGAAATTCTTTAAAAATACATTTTGACGAATTGACAATTGATAATTTTTTAGCCTCCTTCCATTTCTAACATTTTTCAAATCACCCGCATGCAATAATTATCTTAAAAAATTGAAAAAATTCGTTTTCTCTTCCAAGTTATGGCGGCATGTGCGATCGCCAACATCGTCAAGAGTTCTCTGGGCCCTGTCGGCCTGGACAAAATGATGGTCGATGAAGTTGGGGTAAATATCAATTATTTCTACCCTTTGGTTTCATCAAATTTTTTACTGATGGATATTTGTTTCGATCGATCGAAAAAAACTTTACAAAATTATGATTTTGACATCTTAGGATGTCACAGTGACCAATGACGGTGCAACGATTCTGCGGCTCTTGGACGTCGAACATCCTGCAGCCCGTATACTCGTTGAATTGGCACAACTCCAAGACGAAGAAGTCGGCGATGGCACGACATCCGTTGTACGTACAAATTTTAAAAACAATTGAAGTTAATATCAAACAAAGAAAACAATTGGACAATTAGAAGGCTTCGTAATTCAAGCTGAAGAACAACTTTTTATTTCAACTTTTAGGTAATTATAGCAGCCGAGCTGTTGAAAAATGCGGATGAACTCGTGAAACAAAAGATTCATCCTACGTCGGTGATAAGCGGATACAGGCTAGCCTGCAAGTGAGTATTCATTTTGAAGCAAACTTTGTTCATGAAATTTGATGATTCAAACGCGAAATGATCGATCCATCAAATTTTACAACGTTATATAAAAAAAAATGTGTTCTTTGTTTGATTGTATTTATTGAACTCATTCGTTTCAGGGAAGCCTGCAAATACATTTTGGAACATTTAACCGTGTCCGTTGACGAACTAGGAAGAGATTGCTTGGTGAACGTTGCAAAAACTTCTATGTCCAGTAAAATTATTGGAGCGTATCCTTTTTGAAGCTAGAATATTAATTTTGCTGTTATTATGGATAAAAAGAATGAAAAAAGTTACTTTTCATGAGGCTGATTAAAAGAGATTACAAGATTCTTCGACTCGGATTTTGGTCGAAAACTCGAGGCAATATTTTAAATTATAAAAGTCATGCGAACTGATGCTCTTTTTGATAAAATTTTCCCTTCGATTTTCACTCAATTTGGAATCACGATTAAACTCATGAAAAATATTGATAATAATTTTCCTTAATGTAATACTTTTGCGAATGAAGTGATGCTAATTTCTTCGGAAACATGGTCGTGGATGCAGCGAACGCGGTAAAGATCAACGATGGAAAAGGAGGACATTTGTATCCTGTCAAAGCTGTGAACGTTCTCAAAGCTCATGGAAAAAGTGTTCGGGAGTCCGTTCTCGTGCACGGTTACGCATTGAATTGTACCGTAGCTTCACAAGCTATGCCGAAAAAGATAACAAACGCAAAAATCGCCTGTCTTGATTTTTCTCTCCAAAAAGCTAAAATGAAGTTGGGAGTTGAGGTCCTTATCACAGACCCAGAGAAACTTGACGGTGTTCGTCAGCGTGAAGCTGACATCACGAAAGAACGCATTCAGAAGATTCTGGCTGCTGGAACGAACGTTGTTCTTCTTTCTGGTGGAATTGACGATTTGTGTCTCAAGGTAAAATTATCCAAATCGATATTATGTACAGAAAATTTATCAATAAGACTGTCTGCATTCCTTTTTTTCTTCAATTCAACGTAACAACAAAAAAATCCTCTCTTTTCAATGCACAAAAATAATCATTTTTTCTATATTTCAGTACTTCGTCGAAGCCGGCGCAATGGCAGTACGCAGATGCAAAAAAGCGGATCTCAAACGTATCGCCAAAGCGACTGGAGCTCATTTCCTCACTTCGCTCTCGAACATGGAAGGTGATGAAAGTTTTGACGCCAATTTACTCGGTGAAGCTGCTGAAGTTGTTCAGGAATATGTTTGCGATGACGAACTCCTTTTAATCAAAGGGTAATTTTATAATGATCAATTATTTATCTTTCTCAATTAACAAAAGCAAATTTTTCTCATGTTTTCCAATTGACCAAATTTTTGTTCTAATTTACAGACCGAAAGCAAGGACCGCAAGCTCGATTATTCTTCGTGGACCAAATGACTACTACTGTGACGAAATGGAACGATCAGTTCACGACGCCTTGTGCGTAGTGAAGCGCGTGTTGGAGAGCAAAAATGTGGTTTCCGGTGGAGGCAGTGTCGAAGCTGCTCTCTCAATCTATCTCGAGAACTTTGCGACCTCTCTAAGCTCCAGAGAACAATTGGCAATTGCTGAATTTGCGCGATCTCTCCTCGTCATACCGAAAACACTCGCGGTCAATGCTGCTCAGGATGCCACTGACCTTGTCGCCAAGTTGCGAGCTTATCACAATTCCAGCCAAACTACGGTCGACCATGCTAATCTCAAGTGGTAATTAATATTTTCCATTGAAAGATAATAAACCATAGTAATTAATCACTTTCTTAATTCTCTATTTGGGAAAAATTAAAAACTACCATCAATGATGCTAATTTTTGTCGAGAATTTTCATTTTTTGTATTTTTTTTTTTTCAACAGATTTATAATTATTCTTTAAATTTCTCTTTGTTTTATAAAAACCAGGGTTGGTCTCGACTTGGTGGACGGAACAGTGAAGGATAACAGGAAGGCTGGAGTTTTGGAGCCAGCAATTTCTAAGATAAAAGCTTTGAAGTTTGCAACGGAAGCAGCAATCACGATTCTCCGAATTGACGACCTGATTAAATTGAATCCTGATCGTCAAGGTGGCAAATCTTATCAGGATGCATGTGCAGCTGGCGAATTGGACGGCTGAGTTGTTCAATCGTTATTGTTCCATAAAATCGCATTTTTATTACTCCTCAAACCACTGTTCTCATTCATCAAAGATCTCCGACGTAGAACGAAAGGTGATCGACACAAAAGTTATATTTTTTTCTCACTCGTTAAATTGTTCCAATTTTTTTCTTTTCCAAAGGCATTAACGATGAATAATAACAATGTACGTGTTAATTTTACCGGATCCAATATGTCGGTATCGTCGCAACTGGCACATTCGAATTTCATCGCTATTTCATATTTATGATACTCGTTTTGACGAGAACTTGCGCAAAAGAAATAAAGCTTTTTCACCGTAAAATTGTCTCTGCGTTGTTTTTTTTTTAACCTTCTAGAATTCTATTACTTTTTTATCCTGCAAAATTTCAAGGAAACAACAATCAATGTCGTTTATTCGAATTGTCATAAAAACAGCAAAAAAATCTTCGGGTTGAGAAGGAATTGCAGAAAAATTAAATCGTTAGGAAGGGAATTTGTTGTCCAGGAACACAATAACTCTTATTTTTCACTACTTTGATTTGTCAGAACTTATGTTTTTTTCTTGTTCATAATATATTACATTTACGGATTTTTTTTTGTGTGAACTATTCTACATTAGCTGGTACGTAATTTTACATATATAATATATAAATCATTCAAATGTAACGAGGTCATTTGTTCAATGATGATGAAAATGATTTTTTTTATAATCTAGCACTATGCAACATAACTCGTGTATTTTTTTTTCCCTCTTTTGTTTCCGTTACTTCTTACAGACGCAACTCAATTATCCAGTTTTCAATATATGTACGTAAAATTTTGTAGAATACATACCACCTCTAACCCTTGTACTCATGTGTTTTTTTATTTTTTATTTTTTATGGGAATTAATTAGTGTCAAATCAGAACGACATTTTATTGCAAGTTGTCAAAACTCGAACAAGTCGTTCCTTTTATTCAATTTCTTTATCGTTTAGTTATCATCCATAAAATCTGCAATTTTTCTTTATCCCGTTCAAAATAACGTTTTCCCTTTAAGACTATTTTGAAGGGGGTACATCGAAATGTCAAAAAAATCGATGTAACCCCTCAAAAAATACCGAGTCGTTTTAAACGATATGGAATTTTGTGTATTGATCACTTTTGATTTTTAACATGCTCGTAAATGTGGTAGTATTAAAAAAAACGGATCATTTTTTTTTTGGAGGAAACACAATTCGAACTCAAAATGTCGAAACTTTTGTTTTTTGCATTGTTAGAGAGCTTGTGGTGGATTTTTCAAAATATGTTGAAAGTAAGTGATTGATTCGACATTCAAAACGTTGATTCCACTAGAAAAATAATTTGTGGATCGATTCGATGTTGAAACTAATTGAAAAACACTTTGTGGATTCATAAACATTTGGAGACTCAATCCCAGAAAGAGAGTTTAAAAATCTCTTTGTGGGACCGAGGGTTTGGGTATTTTTGACAATTCTCCCAATCTTCTCAAAGTCGTTTTTCTTCGTTTCCGCGATCATAACTCTAAAGAAGTGATATGTATTCGAGATCCTAGTACACATAACTTTGATGCTGGAAAAAATTTAGAAGGCATCTCCGACTACATCGATAGAAAAGTTGTTGACAAAATCGCAATTGTTACACGCACTCAGTTTGTCTCTGTTTTTTTTTTCAATGATGAATGCAAGGAAAAAACATTCACGCGCGCACACAACAACGCTCGTTCTGCGATCTCGCAGACAGAGGTAAGAAAAATTCCGTCATTCCTCGTAGAAGAATTTTTAATCGACATTATGTAGAAATATAATCTTTTAGTTCTTTTTGTTTTAATTTCTTTTTACCATTTTTCCCCTAGTACCTCCCAACTTTCTCAATATTTTCAGCCTTAAAGACTACTTTTGTAAATTTGTTTTTTTGTTTTTCTTTCGTTTAAAGCGATTTCAAATAAGGAATAATAAAATAAAATATTACATTGAATATGAAATAAATATTCGCGCAATATGTTCTTCGTTTGTATCTTTTCGAAAGCAAAATCTATCTCGTTATACTCATCGTCTCTCTTCCATCTTCCCATTTGTCCATAATCAACACTCGAACAGCACTGTTAACGTTTTTTTTCACCCTTATTTTCATATTTACTCAAAGTGCCCATCAAAATTAATGTGAAATAATAATCCTTAATATTCTTACGCTGCCTATATCCTGTTTTTTCTTCTTTATCTTTTTTTATAACGATGGGTTCTCCCACTTGGGTCCTTTGGTAACCATGATGTCGGCGTACGAGCATTCTTGATTCAATTCCAACACTTGGAATTTTTTTAGGACTAATAACGTATAAAACTTTTGGGCAGCCTGAAATTTCAAAGAGAAATTGATTAATAAAGATAAATTATCCATAAATTTAATGAAAATTGACGTTTCTTCATTTTACTTTCGTCGTATTCATCAATAACTTTCCTTCTTATGAGACAGTCAATGAAAAATTCTCATTCATATAATTATTTATAAAATTGTGATTTTAAGGAAAAATAAAATTATCACCAAAAAGACAATAAATACCTGTTTGCGATTATTTTTGTACGCCATGTCAGCCAGCGTCAATCTATCCTTGCCGTCTAATTTGCTCTTGATCACGTGATACATATGTGCTGCCCTTTTATTGAGAACACGTTCTTCGAATTGTTCATACGTTTCATCCATTTGTTGCTCCTCTTGCTGTAATCACATTATAAAAATAATAAATAACAATGGATGATTTAATAAGAGAAAAAAAAGTGAATTCTGTCAAAAATTGAAGGGCAAATAATTTATTTTGATAAGGAAAATGAGCTTTACCGGTCCAACGGAAGGAGGAAACTCGTAATCCTCGTGATTCCACGGCGTAGCTGGTCCTCTTTCGGATATCGCGCCAGGCGTGTGTGCTGGTGGATGTTGAAGGTCTTCGTATCCCATATACGATACTTGGTGCTGTGCCTAATGACGAAAAAACGAAGTAATATAAAATGAATCCTTCATCTTTATGGTAATAATCGTCGGAAAAAAAAAATTTATAACCGGGGCAGGAATAATAAAAATGATAGTGTCATCATTTTTCTTTCAAATCGTTTTCGTGTTCAAAGATACACAAATTCATGGGCAGTGAATATGACAGTTTATAGACGTCCCTGAATTTTATGAATTTATACTGAACATCGTAGTATTCCCTGATTGTTCTTATTTCGTAATTATAAAAATTTGTAAACAAAAAGAACATTTCGTCAGAAGGAGTAGAGTTTGTTTTACTGTTTGAGTGAAAATGATCGTTTTGTATAATTCTACCAAGTGTTTCCCGAGTTACTTTGAAAATTGAAATGTTTGGGCAAAAACACTACAATTTTAACGGATAATCTTGTTAAACGTGTGATATTATGATTTTTGATTGAAAAATAGCAACAAATGAAAAATCAAACTCACCTGATCGTAACCCATATTTTCCATCTGCGGAAGTTCGGAACTAGGCAAAATAGGTACATCAACTTCCGGTTGAACGGAAGCCGGTGGTTGGATTTCTTCTTCGGGTGGAACACCAAGAAGATTGGTGACGTCGGCTGGAGGTATTTGTGGCATTTCTGTCGGCAACGAGGGCGCCTCCTCTGTGGGTGGAACGTGCATTTCCGAACTTTCGACCGAAGGGAGAATGCTGCTGATATCTCCCACCGAAGGCTCAGCCGGAACGGAGACGTCCGGTTGTGGCAACGATTCCTCCGCTGGTGCAGGCGTCGCGGGTATTAATTGTGATGTTTCTTGTGTCTCCGCTGATACCGAGGCTGGTTGTTCGTCGAGAGAAGGTATTTGTGACGTCGATAAAACTGGCGGTATACTGGGTTGCTGCGAAAGTAGGAAAAACAATCATGAAAACTTCAGTTACGAGAAGATCTTAGTGTTTTTTTTGTATTTGCTGTATCGATTTTGATGCAATTAGAAACAAAGTATTTCTTTTGTCATAAAGCTGAAAAAAAGAAATAAATGCACGATAATAAAGAGGTGGAAAAAAAGGTTTACCTCATCCTGTGCTTTCCTCTTTCTACCCATTCTCTTGGCGAGCAAACTCTGCTCGAAAGGCCCCAAATCTGCGTCAGGCGCGTCACGCACCTGTTCCAAAGGCATACCATCTTCTTCAACACCGAGGCGACCGAAGTCCTCGTGATCGTAAGATTTGCTCGTCAAGTGTCGTTGATAATTCTGCACAGAACAAAACCATGGCAATTAATAAATTGAGTCTAATGAATCCAATTGGACGAGAATTCAAAACACGAATAGCATTTTTTCTGCATAAAATATTGTCCGGATAACAACCTTGAACAAAACACGAGCAGGTAATGGTCTGCCAGGGAGGGCGAAGAGTTTTTCGACGCCACCAGTTTCCTTCCAGTGCATCAGTCTTTTCGTCGGTGGAGCGAGATCCAATGTCGTAATAATATCACTCGTGTCAGAAAGCTGGGCCTTCATTTCTTCGCCCGATATGTTTTTCACTTCGTCGACAATGAGTTTACGTTTACGTTTTGCTTTCGTGAATCCTAGAGAAAAGAATAATCGTTTCAGGTTCATTTAATATTCCAGTTTTTTCATAAAAGCTTTCGTCGATAATAACGATCATTTCAATTCGAACCTTTCAATGCCGAAGCATCAACTGGCGCGAGAGCGAAACTCTCTTCTTCGTCGTGAAGCAAGGTCGTTTGATCCTGAAGAGGCGGTGGCTCTTCAGCCACATCCATTGGATGCTCCTCCGGAATAGCCGGTGGTGCTGGGGTAAATCGACGACTGGCAACGCTCGCTCTACCTTCCATTTCTTCACCGGGAGCGAGTGGCGTTGGCGGCCTCGAACCATCGGTACTGCTGCAGAGAAAAGAGAAAGAATACGGAATCGTGATTATTGCCAAATTAATCGATTTAATTAAACGCGGATAATTATACTCTGCAATTACGTTTTCACTGGATAAAAAAAATAATTCATTTCTTTTTTCCTGTAATTTATTCAATATTTAAGAAAATAATTACCTCATGCCACCCATCGGTGATGTGGGGCCACCGCCAAAATGGTCGCCCATGTCCTCGTCAGAGTCTTCGTGTGCAGAGGGTGCCGCACCCGTCGTCGCAGCTGGTTCTTGTGCCTCACCGAGAGTACTAACTTCCGGCACAGGAACTTCGCCCATTGGTGCTTCGTCGAAAAGTCCTCCCTCGAAAAGACCACCCGCTGTTTACCAAAGAATCGAATAATTTGTTTAGTCGTTAACTTATTAATTAACGTAATTAATGAGTGGAATAAATCAACGAATTATCGTGTTTTCATTTTTCATCGAAATCTTACATATCATATCTTGTCCGAGGTTTCCACCAAAACCATCGTCCCTGATTGGCGTGTCTATGTCCATTGGTTGTGATGTTGATGACGTTCCTGCTACTGGCTCTTTTTCCTTTTGCTCAAGTTGCGTTTCTATTTCTGGTCCGTCACTGAATAACATGTGAGTCTGAAAAATACGTTGATTGAATTAATTCATTTAAGAATATATATAAATTCGATTAACTCATTTTATGATGACTCGAAATCCTCATGAAATTTCCGATTTTATAATATTTCGGCTGTTGTTGAATGGATGTTAATTCCTTTTCTTTTTGTTTCTCATAAACAAACATGTTTTTTGTAGTCACCTGATCGAGAGACGGTTCCATCGCACTTCCATGACGCATCAATTCTGGTGGTTCTGCATCAAAACTCATGTCGCCAAAGCCTTGATCGTGGGTCACCAGCGAAAGGCTGCCGTAATCTTCTCGCATTGTTATTTCCTCAGCTCTCGATTGATTCAAACTAAACTGAGCTTCGATGTCCACATCCCTTTGAATAAAAAATTTAGACTATTTTGAGTATATCTCTCAGGAAGAAGTGGAAAAAACTAAATTATCGTTGGAAAATATCTGAACAGTCAAATTTCCCGCAATTTTTTCCAGTGGAAACTCTTCAATTCCATTCTTTCAAAACTTTTTCTCTTTTTGTGCAGTTTTCATCATTAATTGTGCCCTTAATGTGACTTTATCATACGCCAGTCTTCTTGTTATCAAAAAATGTCGAATTACAAAATCTTACGATTGCATAAATGATATATTTTAGGCTAAAATAAGATTCAGTTTGTTCTCGAAACTTGTTGTGTGGTTTTTGCTCGGAAATACAAATTCCAGGACCTTGGGGTCATCTCAAAAGGCTCGAGAACTATTCATAGGTTGAATAAAAACTGTATGTACTCACTTTAATTCTGGCATTGCTGTGTCAAAATCGTGAAAAACTTCTGGCAGCGTGATCGCATTGACGGCGGCTTCTCTGTGTTCTTCAGGTAAATCAACCATTCCAGGGCGAAAAGCCATTTTGATTTTGACAAAAGCTTCGTTACAATCTGCCAGAAGATATTTTGCTTTCCTCGAATATATTCTGACAACTCCGAGCAGAAGATGGCCCGACGTTCGTAAAGCCATCTTTACCTAAGTAAATAAAATGAAATGATTGAAGCAATGAGAAATGGCGATTAAACTGTCAGAAATGTGAAACAATAGCTGGGGAATTCGTTTGATATATAATTAGATGAAAAAAATTATGTTTATTAATGATAATTACCTTTGGTTGTAAAATACCATCGACAGATTTTTCGATATTAGTTTCAAAGACATGAGCTTTGGTGAGTTTTTTGTCCCAGTGGGCGGCGAGCCAAATTCTGGCCAGCGGGCCCTTTTTGGCCAAGACGAAATGCGCGTAAAACATGTTGCGACAATTTGTTTATCGTTCTGTAAAGTCATCAATAACGACGAAACATAAATAAACGGTTATAAACAAACGTGTATGTTGTTCGAAAATCATGAAAATAACGCCACGTTATGGGTTAATTGAAAAACGCGCGATAAACAGGAACACCGAATAGCCTTAGAAAATAATTGTTTGATTGAAAAATTCACGTGGGTAAAGAGTTGCAAGCGAGAATCATCCGAAACGCATTATTTCGTAACGAAAAACAAATGTTTTAACGAAGTATGTGATTGTTTTCTAAACGTAACAGGCGTTATTGTCAACAAAAACTTCCCAAGATGGCGTCTCGGGTCGTAATTTTTGGCGGTTACAGATGCGAAATGTACATGTTGAAAGGAACTGAACTTGTCGTTTTTCAATGATCTTCACTTACCGCGTTTAAAATGAATTAGTCACGTCAAAGAGCGATTCGTAGTAACATTTTTTTCTTCCACCACACTACACAAGTCGCGATTTATTTACCGTTTTTACTTTTATTCCGTTAACGAAGAGAAATAAAAAAACAGAAGCACTCAACGACGAGGCGTCTCGATCGGAGCGCTTAGCTTGTGTGTCCTTTTCTCTCCGACCCCTCGCCCCGGACCACCCGCGAATTGTGCTCCCTCCACAAAAGTGTTCGCAAAGCCACCGGAAGAGGGGAGGCGTTCCATCTTCCAAAAGGTCAAAAAAGACAACCCTATTTTATCGACGGCGCAAGATTTTGAAAGCTCGGTAATTTCCCGTACACTGAGATGTATTTACTGAAGTGTGCGGTGTTAGGTTGACGATTAAATGATAAAAAAAAATTGATATTCACCCCTCAAGAAGGTTCTAAACTGTGAAATAGTAAAATTATTTTTTGAATTCTCTTCGATTTGCATTCACAACGTCGAAAACCGTTTGACGAAAATTCAAAATATCGTGGAGCGCTGGTGCATGGGTCTGAAAAATTGCTACGCGTGCGCGTATCAAGGCGGGATTGTGCGCGGGGAGCGGAGAAGAGAAATACCGGCGAACGAGCAGCGACAAGAATATTAGAGCCGTTAAATTCCCAAAAAAGCACGTGTTTCGCACTTCACCCCGCGCTCGAACAGTTTCGCATTAGTTTCTTCGTGATTTTTCAAAAGAGAACAAAAGACAATTTTTAATAATCAATGTGTTGTTACAATATCGAAAATAATGCCGCGTAACGTTAAAGAATCGGACGATGAGTGTGAAAGCAAGGGTGGTACGTACAAATGTTCATTTTTCTTTTCGTGTCTTTTCTCGCCATGTGTTTTCTTATTCGCAATCTCTCATCGGAGCCGTAACGGTTTTTTTTTATAATCAAAGTATTTAACGAAATTCCTTATTTTTCCATTTTATTTATTTGTCGATAGAAACACCGCAATTTCCAACTCTAATTCTATCATTTTTTTCCTTCGAATTAGTTTCCAGAGTTTTCATTCCTTTATTCTCTTTCAAAACAACAATCGTAATACCGAGTAAATCAATAATTGTTAAATTCCTTCAAATTCGAATTTTCCAGCAACATTCTCGAGCGCGATCGTTTTTTTTAATCTGAATAAAAATAAGGACCGAACCAAGATAAAAATCAAATTTTAAAAAACAAAATATTTTTCCTCAACTCTGTAATAACCGTCCATATCATTATTTCTGCCACAGGACGTAGAACAAGAACGATGCTCAATCCCTCGATCCTCGATTCCCCACTAAGAAGAAGCTCCAGAATACGCCAGCCGGTCGCTCAAAATGATTTGTCGCCGGAATACAATAGCGACGTGTCGAGTGCAAGTGGAACTAAAAGCACAAGACGTCGTACAACGGCTCTTGATACTATCAACCCTGAAACACAGAGAAATTTAAGAACAAGACGCAACTCTGCAGCTTCGGACATCAGCGAACTTGCGGAAAATGACTCTGCAACGGAGTCGACGACCAAACGAATCACTAGACGCAGTATCGCAACTGTTCCCTCTGTCGAAGCTCCTTCCAAATTGCCACCCAAAACAAGGTACTCCTTCGAAATAGAATTAATAAACAATTTCAACTGTAATGAAGAATTGATTAGAAAGAAAAATTCTGTTCTGTTCCATTTGTTCAAAAACTTATCTTTCGATTAATCTCTTTGTTGCTTTTGCCTTGCGGATATTTTTGGAGCAATAGTTCGTGAAATCTAGAAGAATTATTCAGAATAATTCCCACCAGTTTTGCATTTTCTATTTTTCGTGAAATATTATTCAAAAATTAGAAAAAAATTGAAAGAGTGGTAAATTTTTGCTACTTATTTGGATTCCTCCGTTTTTATCTTTTTATTACTAATAATTGTTGCGACATTGAATTAAGAACGAAGTGGGTAAATGAACTGAAGAGTTTATGTTTTTTTGAAAAAATGACACTTCTCCATAATGAAAATCGGAGCTAGTTGGAACGAAACGAAATTTTCCACGAATTCGCAAAAATCATGATTTCTTTTTCGTTTTTTCTAAAGACGAGCTACCAGGGCTGGATCAGAAACGAAATCAACTCCTCCGGTAGGCAGAGTCACTCGTAGAACTCGAGCGAGCTCCATGGAACCGGAAGTAGGAGAAGATGCGAGAAGTCACAGAGCCGATACTCCTTCAAAGTCGAGGAAACGAGCATCGGTAATGCCATCCGAACCGGCAGTTGCCGAAGAATCGGAGGATTCACGAATCGATAAAAGTGTCTTCGACATTGACGAGGATGAATCCGGTAAGTAATTCTTTGTTTTTCTCTATAACAAAAGTTAATTGGTTATTTTCTTCAATTCAAAAGGAATATTCGATTTTCGAGCCACGTGACGACGTTTTACTTTGAATTGCAGAAACTTCTCCCGAGGTCCCGAAATCTCAGCGCCGGAAGTCGAAAGGCAACGTGGTAGAAGATGAAAAAATGGAAGTCGATGAAACTCCTGGTAAGAAATTATCACCCAATTTTCCTTTCAATTTGGCATTATTTGTCACCTTTATTCCCTTCACAAAAGATTATTCAAAGGAATATTTGTCCCTGATTTGTGAAGCCCTGGTGGAAATTCATGACGATACGAAATTTCGGTATCAATTTTTTTCAGTCCTCACACGAAATGGAATCAAGTATTGTTCATTCATGTGTCAAAATTAGTCATAGTTCATTCATTTGAAATCTTATTCGAGTATTTTTTGTAAATCGTTGATTCGCATGTGAAAAATAATGGTTTCGAATCGTTTGGAAATAATTATAGCAGCACGTATTTCTTCGTGGCTTAAAAAGCATTCTATTTGGGGAAAAGTATATTTGAAAAAAGAAAAAAAAGAAAACAAATATTCAACAAACATCAGAATTTTTTTCCCCCGTACGTCAGAAAACAAAAAATAAAAAGTTAGACTTCTTTCTTCTTTTTTTAAAGTCTTTTGTCGTATTTTCCTCCTCAAATAATAATTTGAGAAACTGTAAATTTAAAAAGGCACGGCATACTATTTGTAGACAATTGATTTTTTTAAAATAATTGGACTGATCAGCCTTTAGAGTACACTGCGCTATAATTACTTCAAAATTTTCATCCAGGGCACAAAATAAAAGTATTTATATACGAAAAAAATGTATCTATGACAGTTGTGGAATCTGAGGTTGATACGAGCGATAAATCGTACGCCGAGAAAACGGAGGATTCGTGTGAGATCAGCGTGTCGAGTGTTACAAAGATATTGCAGAACGAAGAAGAGACGTTGGCTGTGCCGGAGATCGTAGGAAGCAACGAGAAGTTTCCAAGACGTAAAAGTATTTCGAGTCTTCCTAAGGGCTCGTCTTATACGATTGAAAATTTGTTGCCCAAGAGTCCAGAGCCGGAAGAAGAAAGTCCGAGTAACAAGGAGAATGAAATATCGAACACGAGTTCTCGCGCGCCATCAAAAACCAGCGAAGCCTTAGGAGGCCAAGTTTCACCGAAGAAATCATTGAATGCGTCGTTCACGAAAATTACTGAAAGACGTTGCTCGGTCACTCTCGATAACGAGCTCGTGTCTGTTTATCAAGAAACAAAAATGATAGCGAAGGCCCAAGAAAGTGTTACAACCGATACGGTTTCGACGAACCAAGCTTTCAATCAAAAAGATTATTCTTTAGACGCTAAATGCGTCGTTGTGATCGAGCCAATAGACGTTGAGCAAATGACGACATCGAAAGTCGAATTGTCAAAAATGGGCGAAAAGCAGCAGCCTCTGAACGAGGAAGAGAAACAAGAAGAAAAAGAAGATCGAAAAATGTGCAACAAGGAAGCGGAGGACCACGAGAGTAGCGCCAATGAAATTTGCGTCACGAAAATAATAGACGTCATTGATTTAGAGAAAGAAAAATTGAAAGAAGAAAAAATCGATGATGCAGACGATTTGCAAATAAATGAAGTCACCGATTCGAGCCAAAGCGTTAACAATTCTAGAGTCTTTGGAAAAGTGCCTGAAAATGAGCAAATGATCGAAGGATCCTCGACTACTGAACCAAGCGAAGAGTTGATGGTCTCCGAATCGTTGACCGACGGAGAATCCTCGATAAAATTGGCAGATTCGGAAGGAAACGATGAAATAATATTTTGTGACGAAACAACGAGTGACAGCACTGTAACGTTCGTTCGTGATCAATCACTGGAAAAAAAATCCGCAAACGATTCCCAAGGGAACGTAGAAATTTCGTGCGAAACAGTAACAACAACAATAATCCCTGAGGCCTGCGAAAATGAAGTAAATTCATCGAAGCTCGAGGAAGAAGTTTCGTCGAAGCTCGAAGAAGAAATAGCATCGAAGCCTGAAGAAGAAATAGTCTCGAAGCCCGAGGACGAAATAGAATGTTGTAAAATCGCGAGTCCTATCGCGAGCTCAATAAACAATAGAGTTTCGTCAGACATTGAAATACCGAAAGAATGTGCAGACAATGATGAAATTGCCAAAATCATTGACGAATCGCTTAAAGATCGAAACTCTTCCATTGTTACAGAATCGCCGGTGAGGGGAACGAACGCTGAGGAGTCTTCGAAGGAACCTGATGTCACAGAAAAAAGAAGGTCAGTTGGTAAATCAGGTGGCGAGCAAGCGGAGAATAAGAAAAATGTGGAGGAAAGTGAGGAAAACGATGGAATGCGAGTTTTCGAAACCGACGATGAGAGCGAGTCCATCGTTTGTCCATCTTTCAAAGACATTCCTGCGGACGAGTGGACCGAGCGTGAAAATGTCGAAGAAAATGTGAAATCGAACGCAGACCGAGATTCCATTCATTCTTACTCGACCGAAAGGAACGAGAGCGAATGCGAAATTGCTCTCGTCGAAAAAGACCCATGGCAACCGGCAGCAAGAATCGCGAGAAAAAGTCTCGGCGAAAACACGAATTCCGATTCGGACGATACGATCATTGCTAAATTCGATAAAGAATCTAACGTTTTCGTTGAAATTGGCGGTAAACGCGTCGATGGTAGAAAACTCAGCGAGGATGAGCTCCTCAACGAGGATGAGATTCTCAACGAGGATGAGATTCTCAACGAGGATGAGCTTCTCAACGAGGACGAGCTCCTCAACGAGGAAACACCGATGGACGTTTCGAGCGACTCCATCGATGACAACGAGCAAGAAGAATCCAACGTGTCCAAGAAATCGCCGAAAAAACGTGCGAGCCTGGACAATTCGATGAAAAATCGTAATGAAAATGAGACAATTTTGGAAAAACGTGCTACAAAGTCTCCGAACGTTTCTAGACGCAAATCTCTTTTGGACAATGACGCGAACGCCGTAGAACCGAAAATAAATTTGTCCAACAAATCTCCGAACAACTCAGTGAGAAAACGGAGCTTAAATGCTTCCCAACAAAATGATAACCTCGGCGATGACGAGTCTGTCGTTGACTTGAACGAGTCTAAAAAGTCTCCAAAACCTGACTCAAGAAAATCGCTCCCTGGTTCAGCCAAAAAATCCAATTCTTCTGTTCTTGACACGAGCAAATCTGAGAATCGTAAATCTTTGAATAATTCTCGCCTCGATTCGCAAGAAACCGAGGAGCCGGCGACTGAGGAGAATGAGAAAAAATCCAGGCGATCAGAAAGCAAGAGAAACTCTTTGAATCGCTCAAAAGTCGAGGCCGCGAGCATGGACTTTGATGATGAGGAAGAAAATGATTCGTCGGAAACATTGAACAAATCTTCCAAGTCTGAAAGCAGCCGGAAATCTTTGAATGACAGAAGAAACTCGAGAAACGCCGAGGACACTGCTAATTTGTCGGAAAACTTAAACAAATCGTCGAAGTCTGAGAGCAACCGGAATTCTCTAAACGGCAGAAGGAACTCAAAAAATTCTGAAGAAATTGCCGAGCCGTCGGAAAATTTAAACAAATCCTCGAAAGCTGACAGCAGCATTCGGGAGCCGTTAGACAACGAAAAAGACTCGGAGGTCGAACTCGAAAGTTCAGGTTCTGAAGTCGAGAAATATGAGAATTTGCTACAAAAACTGAACGAGTCGACGAAATCTACAAAAACTCGTAAATCGTTGAACAACAAAAATAGTTCAAAAATCCAAGAACAAAGTTCGGATTCAGAAACAGAAGAAACGGATTCTCAGGCAAAATTGAACCAGTCGTCGAAATCTATGGGCGATCGTAAATCGTTGAACAACAAAAATGCTTCGAAAATTCAGGAACAAAGTTCAGAATCGGAAATCGAGGAAGAAACATCCAAATTGAACCGATCCTCGAAATCGACGGGCGATCGTAAGTCGTTGAACAACAAAAATGCTTCGAAAATTCAGGAACAAAGTTCTGAATCAGAAATAGAGGAAGAAAATTCTAATTTGAACCGATCGTCAAAGTCGAAGAGCGATCGTAAGTCGTTGAACAATAAAAATGCTTCGAAAATTCAGGAACAAAGTTCGGAATCAGGGATGGAGGGAGAAAATGATTCCCCGACTAAATTGAACCGATCGTCGAAATCTCCGAAGGATCGTAAATCGTTGAACAACAAAAATACTTCAAAAATCCAGGAACAGAGTTCCGACTTAGAAATTGAGAAAGAAAACAATTCCCCTACTAAATTGAACCGATCGTTGAAATCCCCGAAGGACCGTAAATCGTTGGACAACAAAAATACTTCGAGAATTCAGGAACCAAGTTCTGAATCAGAAATGGAGGCGGAAAACGATTCCCCGACTAAATTGAACCGATCGTCAAAATCTCCGAAAGAGCGTAAATCGTTGAACAACAAAAATACTTCGAGAGTTCAGGCACCAAGTTCCGAATCAGAAATGGAGGAAGAAAACGATTCCCCGACTAAATTGAACCGATCGTCGAAATCCCCGAAGGATCGTAAATCGTTGAACAACAAAAATACTTCAAAAATCCAGGAAGAAGATGTCAATTCAGAAACTGATGAAAAGAACAACTCCCAACCTCCAAAATCAACGAGGAAATCATTGAACAAGAGTAATCGTTCGCTCAAAGAGCCGGTCGAGTCCGAGTCTGACAGTTCGGACAACGAGGACAACTCGAGCCAAAAACTGCCGCTATTTTTGTACGAGGGAAATACAGATAGCGAAGATACGGAGGAGAGTATCGATGGGGACGTCGTAAACGATATGAATTTGCATGGCAAGACTGATCTCGCATATTCGGACGACGATGTCCCGGGTGACGATTGTATGGCGACGGAATCGGAATCGAATGATTCGGAGAACGACGATGGTGAAGATTTGAAGGATTTCGTAGTGAACGACGACGAGTACGACAGCGAAGAAGATGGGGAATTGGAGTTGGGGGATGACGAGCGAGAGTCATCGAACAGCGCACGTAAATTCAAAAATAAAAAGCGAAAGAGAATCATTCCAAGGCCAGAAAGAGAATCCGATTCGTCGGACAGCGAGGACGAGAAAGAAACGAGTAAATCGTCGAAAACTGCTTTCACTAAAGACGACTCTTTAAAACAAATAAAAACACCGAAGAATAAGAAGCTCAGCGAATCATTGAAATCAAAGAAAAACAAATCTCCTGCCGGTTCGTCAAGCCTGGAAAGTGACGAAAATTCAAAAAGTTTCGAAGTTACATCGAGCAGCCCTGAAAAATCAGAATCCTCGAAGAGCCCAAAAAGTTCGAAGAAAACGAATGATTCGATTCAAATAATCGAAGAGGTGATCGATTTGAACGAATCTGTCCAGGGGCCAACGAAAAAGATGCAAAAACTGTTGTCTCATAGCAGCACGCCAAAATTGTCGCCACAAAAGAAAACACTGGAACAATTGAATTCCTCTAAATCTGCGAGCCTCGATAAATCAAAGCTGGAAACATCGAAGAAGTCTTCAAAATCCGAGACCATTCCAATGATCGCCACACCAGGGAAACTATCGATGAGTTTCAAAGAAACGAAAACTCCAAAAACGAAGAAATCGGACTTGCACACGAGTCTTCCAACCGACCTCAATGTTTCCGGGGATAAAACGGTTTTGTCGAAGGTCAAATCACCGAAATTGTCAGCACTTCATCAAACCATGACAACGATCGTTACCGATACGTCAGAAACGAGATTCCTTATGAAAGAAAAATTGAATGAGAGTTTGCCGGCGTTGAAATTGGCGCAGAAAGCGAAAGAATTGAGAAGAAGCGTTGCGGAGAAGCTCCGGGAAGTGGAGAATCTGGAGGAAGAAGAAAACATGGAAGAAAATGTGGCGACGACCGGGGAACGTTCGATAATCGAAGAAATTGTTGAAACGGAAGTTGTGAACGTAGAGAAGAAGAAGAAAAAGAAGAAGAAGAATAAGGGAGTTGTGGATGACGAGCTGGAAAATTCATCCGAGGCCCTGTCGAAGGAAACTCACGTTTCTACCGAGAGCCAAGAACCTCTCGAACCGGAAGTGGCATCGAAGAAATCGAAGAAACGTAAGGGAAATAAGAAACAAGTGGAAACTATGGAAGTTGAAGAACCGGAAGAAATGCCAACGAAGAAGAAAAAGCAGAAAAAGTCTGAATTAGAATCGAATGAAGAAATCGTGCAGGAAGTTGTGACCGAGAAAAAGAATAAGAAGAAACAAAAGTCAAACGTGGTGGAAGAAATAATTGAAGAAGCAGAGAACGTCGAGAAGAAAAAGAAGAAGAAAAATAATAAAAAACAGGTGACGATCGTCGAACCGGAAGTTACGATCGAAAATTTGAGTAAACCAACGAAAAAATCGAAAGAAGCAAGCTCGAAAATAGTTTCAAGTGAAACTGGCGAAAATTCCGGAACATTACCGACCAGAATAAAACGACTTCCTGAGGATGTCCTCGAGAGTCTGTCACAAAGTACTGAGAGGCCGAAAAAACGAAGGAAAATCGTAAAGGAAGAACAAATATTACCCTCGAAAAGAATGTTCAGCCCTGGTGGCAAAACTGCAAGCAATATCGCCGTCGAGGACGACTACATATCGCTTAGCTCGTTCGGTGGTACGACGCAATTTGAAAGTGTCGATCTTAGTAAATTAACGAAAAAATCAAACAAAAAATCGTCTGCCGTTCAAAGCTTTCGGGACCGAATGTTGTCGAGAAATCCGCGACAACCGATCTCTGCTTATCTTATGTATCAACAGAAACAAAAAGCTGCGGGCAAAAGTAATTGTCATTGATATTTGTAAAAAAAAATAACGAAAAACAACATTGTAAACGTCGCTGTATTTTTTGTTCGTTCCAATAGTTTAATTTACAAGTATCGCTGTTTTTTAAAACTAGTTTCTCGCGTCTCGATAATAAAGATCGGTCAAATTTGACTACAACATCGATTTCAGTTTAGCTCAAATATTGCTCGGTTGAATAAACGAAATAATTATCAAAATATAAAAAAAGTAATGAAGCTCCTAAAAAACATTTATTTACTAACGAGTCATAATGGTTTCCTGGTATTTTGGTTGTTTTCGAAATCGTATTTTTTTCTTCAGAAACGAAGATTGAATTTTCACAATTGTTAGAAAACACGACTAATAATATTCACTCTAAACTCTGCAAAAAGTATCAAAAGGAATGTATTTTTTAATTCCAAAATATAACAAGTGTTCAATTTTGTAAATTCATTGCATGGCAGTTACTCTAAACTCGCGATTTAATTACTCAAATTTGTTGACAGCGAAGAAA
Organism: Campoletis sonorensis; assembly: GCA_013761285.1. Taxonomy (NCBI): domain Eukaryota; kingdom Metazoa; phylum Arthropoda; class Insecta; order Hymenoptera; family Ichneumonidae; genus Campoletis; species Campoletis sonorensis. Next base: position 238,972 of record JACEOJ010000070.1, read on the forward strand.
CGAATATTCGACCAAATATTTGTAAAAATTTTCTTGTTTTCCAATATTTTCCAAATGTTTTGTATCACGTTTTGATAAAAATCCGACATTGTCACCGTTTAAATATTCAATTGAACAGTTCTGATATTTTGGTCTTTTTTTTTGTTTTACTCAATATTGTCTCAGTACCGAAAAACTGTAGAATAATTCGCGACTTTATAAAACGAGACTCGTTATGAAATATTTTGTGGCTAATCGGTATTTTTTCGTGAGCATTGAACTGAAGTTGCACGGAAGGTTCTCTTCGAAGAGCTGGTTTCAAGAAAAACACGTGGCTGTTTAGTTCACGTCGAAAGCCCTTTAATTTAAAACGTTCATCTATAATTTTAAGCATTTAAAAATTTCGGACTGATTGATATCAACGAGCGGCAAAAAAAAAAAAAAAACAAGAACAGCCCAATTTCAAGATGAAAAAAGAGCCACGAACGGAGATTTTTCATTTTTCTGACAATTTATCGTCAAATTTCATAGCTTTTTTTAAATCTTCTATTAAAAAGAAGAAAAAAAAGAAAAAATTTGGAAATCTATTCGCCTCAGTGTCGAACTGTTGGCATAAACGATGAATTAATTAATAAAATGATACACCGTTTATTCCCATAGCTCGACACTTTTTTATATACTGTGAAAAAAGAAAAACTCGTGCATATGTACAGATGAAATAAATATTTGCCGATTACAACAAAGGCGATTAATCCCAAGGTCAGAATACAGACGTTTTGTAAAGATACGAAAGATGGGTGTGCTGAGCTCAACCCTTAATTATAAATTCATACGTAATTCAGACTCATCGGAATTTGAATGATATTTCTTTTTTTTTTACTTGCGAATGTAGATGAAGTTTTTGTTGTTTAAGGATGTAAACTTGTGGGAAAAATAATGTTATCCCCTTAATGAGTTAGTTATTAGAATAATCAACAAAGTGCATTGTCTCATCAGTGACGATTATTCGAAAAGGCCAATCTGTTAATGTTTAAATGAATGGGATAATATACTGCTTTGAAAATGAAAATCGAAGTCTTATTTCATTCATCCATTTTCTCCAAACGTCCAACTCCATCGCTTTCCATCCCATTTTTTAATTTCAAATCAGATAAATATGGCGCATTGGAGCATCTGTATTTGCTATTTAAATGGAAAAATTCGTTGACGTCTCGGATCAAAAATGATTCGTCGAACATCTGCTCCGTAAAAAGCTATCAACGTTACGAAAATCCGATGAATACCAATGTCAATACAAAATTATCGTATTTGGGAATAAAATTTTCCGTTCGAGTCGATTTTTACGATAAAACGTAAATTATTGCATCAGAAATGACTGGGATTTTGTCTTAATTGCGAGACACAAGAGGAAAAGAATATTTTGCAAATATTATTGGTCATTAACTGACTTTTATGAGACTCAATATTTTCTAAAATTCTTCTGCAGTCGAAACATTTGTTTTGAGCAAATATCGGTGGCGTCATTAAAACCGTGAATCGGAAAGAAAAATTTGGAGAGTCCTTCGATTGTAAAAAAACAAATCGAACATTATTTCGTCGATATAAATGGTAAAAAGAGGGCCCAAAGATAGGTTGAGGTTGATTCAGAAGTTGAATGGACTTCATAATTAATACAAAATATGTAATTGCCGAACGCGAAAAAAGAAATAATTGCGAAAAAAGAAAAATTAATAATTGTAAGCCAATATTTCTTTCAACGCAATTTTTCCGCACAACAAATAAAACGTGCAGTAAATAGAGTAGTTCAAAAATCGTTCCGAATTAATCAGCATCTCCTATTTTCATATAAATGAATTCCTTTCATTTCGTGATAAAGGGTTCGTTCGATAAAAAAACTCTTTTTCAGGAAGTTCTAATAAAAATAATGAGTCCTCCAAACTTCATAATCAGCTGTCCAGTACAGTAGGTGACAAATAATATGAAGTGTTCACCATTTTTTCAACACCCTGTAGATTCAAACTTCAAACAACTCGGATCACTGATCTATATTATTTGCTTCCATCAATTACCGATTATTTTTGTGGTAATCCATATATTTTCTCTCTTGTCCCAATAATATTTGATTAACGTTTTTTTATATGTCGCAATAATACGTCGTTGGAATGAAAAATTCGTTGGGTTGGTGATGAATGTAAGAGGAAATGGTCAATGTGTTGCGAAAATATCCGACTGAAATTCCGGTTTCGTTGAACTGTAATTTCGTATTGAATGACAAAGTGAATAAAATCAGCATTACACCGATTTTCTAGAATTTTGACAAAAGTTACAGTGTTTTGCAAATATTTTTTATCGTAAACCGATTATGAGACTAAATATTATTCAAATCCTTCCCCTCTACTGTTGTCACATTTGGCTTGAGCAAGTATCGATGGCGTAATAAAAACGCTAATTAAACCATCTTAATTAAAAATCGAGTCCTCCAGCTGTAAAAAGACAACAAGTCGAACTCCTTTTTCCTCAATACAATCTGTACAATTCTTTGTAATAATATTTAAACACTCGTTCGTATATAACAAGTTGTGTTTCGTTATTGCTACAGCACATTCAGTCGAATTATCAATCAGAACGTCGCTGCACAGTATTTCTTCAAAATGTTATTAAAAAATATACTTTTCGTCGCTTTCGTTGTAACAGCGAATCTTAGAGGTATTCGAGCCCATGGGAAAGTAATGGACCCGGTGCATCGTGGTTCTGCTTGGCGATTGGGTTTTAATACACCCAAAAATTGGAACGACATGGGTAATTTTTGTGGTGGAATTGCGGTAAGTTTTGTTTTCTCCAAAATTCTACATTTTCTCGATCTTTTCGTATTTTTTTTCTTCGAGTGAATTCATTTATAAAATCCTAATGTTAGTGTAAATAAGTTTTCAGCATTTCCCTTTTTTTTTAAACCAGAATCCATTCGATGAAAAGTTATTCAATAAGTCATTTATTTTTTTTTTTTTTATTATTAAAATTTTAATTATAGACTCAACATACTTTGAACGGTGGAAAATGCGGTTTGTGTGGTGACAATTATGCTGATCCTGTGCCCAGGGAGAATGAAAATGGTGGAAAATATGGTACCGGAACCATAGTCAAAACGTAAGTACTATTTTTTGACAACGTTCGCACAAAAATGCTTCCCTGTTAATAACTTCGAAACATATTAAATGTGTGGACAATAATTAAAAAAAAAAAATCGATATTCTTAAGAAATATCATCAAACGAAATAGCTCGTGCCAAATTTCTGCAAATACGAAAGCTTACAATTCCTTTTTTTTTCAAAATGACGATTTAGTGCGATTTGCACAAATTCTTTTGACACTTTTCACGTTTTTACTGACTCTTGTCAAACCAATTAAAATGGCGGACATTTTTGATGAATTTTAAGATACAAAGCCGGCCAAGAAATCAGTGTTGATGTCGAGATCACGGCATCGCATCTTGGACATTTTGAGTTTTATTTGTGCCCGTTGAAGTCATCGACTGATCGCGAAACTGAGGAATGTTTCAATCAGCACAAACTCAAAATCGCCGGCGGTGGATATGAATACGGTGGAATTAATGAGCCGAAACATTACCACGTGAAGGTCATTCTTCCGAAAAATGTCACTTGCAAACATTGTGTATTCCGTTGGGATTATCGCACTGCCAATGTGTGGGGCTTCTGCGATGGCGGGTATGGAGGAAAACAAGGTCTTGGCTGTGGACCACAAGAACTTTACCGAACCTGTTCAGATATCACAATCGTTTGATTCTCATTCATTTTCACCCCCCACACAATTCATTATCATAAAACGAGCCATTGTTCGCCATTATTTTTGTACATAATGTAAGAAACGTCTATTTAAAATAAAATATATTTTATTCATGAAAATCATGGCGTTTTTGTTTTTTTTTTCGCTGTTTCATTTATTTTCAACCCTTCGTCCCATGCGTTGTGATCAAAATTTCGTTCTTTTCGCTTTTTCATTGATCAACAAAAAATGGTAAATGATTAATTCGTGATTATTAAAGTGTTTCTTCATTTTTATTTTTTTTATTAGTGAAAGGCAATGGAACAAAAATTCATAAGTGGGTTTTATTTTGATAAATATTCAATAATAATAAATAATTAGCCGTGATTCGTGTAGCGATTTGTGTCATTTTCTGATCTTTTCTTATTCCAAAAAATACGAATGAACACAATAAACGAATATTATGGATCAATAAATATTAGACATTGAAAGCATAGGACGAAGTTTGAAAATATGTGAATTTTGGAGGAAAAACATCGGTTAAAAATATAAAAAATATTGTTTAGAAGAAATATTTTATTTATTTATGTCACTTGCCGAACAAAATATTTCACAATGTTTCAATAAAAACGAAGAATAGAAAAACAAGACCGAATTTACTGAATTTTGATATCGGAACACGTTCGAAAAGTTTCCTGTAGGCCACAGCCCGGGCGACCACTACCGTCTGGACAAAAGCCCCAGTTATTTCCAGCTGTATATTGCCATCGAAAAACACAATGTTCGCAAGTCAGACCTCCAGGAAGACGAAGCGGGACCAAGAAATGTCCGGGTTTCGGGCTTGAAACTTTATATTTGTATCCACCGCCGACGAGTTCAATTTTATGCTTGTCGAAGCACTCTTCGGTTTCCAATTCCTTTTCGCCTTTCAATGGACACAGTGAAAATTCAAAGAAACCCAAATGATTAGCAGTTATTTCAACATCTGCGACGATCTCCGATCCGGCCTTGTAACTTAAAGGGAAAAACAATCATTTGATAATTATTTCTTAATATTCAAACGAATAAATTTAATTAATAAAATAATGATAACTTACCTTTTAACGATCACTCCACGTCCATATTTTCCACCATTTTCGTTTGGTCGTGGCTGAGCTAAGGCGTAATTATCACCACACACACCGCATTTTACTCCATTTTTTCTAAATACCTTAAAATCGAATGAATTCGCGATTAATTAGATTTTTCGAGTGACTCATGTTGACTGATTAATCTTGTGACAAATGAACTTCTGTGTTATGTTAAAAAATGCAAAAAAAAAAGAAAGATTTTTTTACTTCTATTCCTCCACAGTAGTTTTCATTGTCGTTGTAATTCGCGGGGGTATGAAAACCCTTTCTAAAGGCACTACCCCGATTCACAGGATCCATCAGTCTTCCATGAGCTGAGGTTTCACTAAAGTTGTTGACCATCAGGAACACGGTGAGAGCAAAACTCTTGACGAAAATCATGATTTTTCAAATTGCTCGATTCCTTACTGAAGTTAAAAAAAATTGGGCTGTTGCTGGATGTGCTGCTGAATAACAGGATCTATTTTTTCGTATTTTACCTCACGGCATATTTATATCGATAGATCAGAGTCATCTCTCATTTTAGACATTACCCTTTAACAATGAAATATCATGTCGTTTATCAGGTTCAAATTTCTTCAAAGCTCATATTTCTTTCAACGCACATTTCTCAGACAATAAATAAAACGGCCAGTAAACAGAGTAGTTCAAAAATCGTTCCGAATCAATCGGCAACTCCAGTTTCGATGTAAATGAATTCCTTTCATTTCGTGATAAAGGGTTCGTTCGAAAAAAAAATCTTTTTCAGGAAGTCCTAATAAAAATAATGAGTCCTCCAAACTTCATAATCAGCTGTCCAGTACAGTAGGTGACAAACAATATGAAGTGGTCACCATTTTTTGAACACCCTGTAGATTCAAACTTCAAACAACTCGGATCACTGATCTATATTATTTGCTTCCATCAATTACCGATTACTTTCGTGGTAATCCATATATTTTCTCTCTCGTCCCAATAATATTTGATTAACGTTTTTTTATATGTCGCAATAATACGTCGTTGGAATGAAAAATTCGTTTGGTTGGTGATGAATGTAAGAGGAAATCGTCAATGTGTTGCGAAAGTGTTCGACTGAAAATCTGGTTTCGTTGAACTGTAAAAATAATGAATCCTTCGAATGACATAATTAGTTTTTTAGTTCAGCAGCAGATGACAAATAACATGAAGTGTTCACCATTTTTTGTACACCCATTATATTCAATGTGCAAACGGATTAATTTCGTTTGAACTTCCGTTATCTTTGATCAACGTTTTTTATACGTCGCAATAATACGTCGGTTAAATGAAAAATTTGTTTGATGTGCGTGAAAAAAAATTAGAGGACATCGATAATGTGTTGCGAAAAATTTCAACAGAAAATTTAGTTTCTTTGAACTCAAGTTTTTTATTGATGCGAAAAAAATAAATATTACAATGGTATGCGTGTTAGGATTCTATTGGTTTTATCGAATCTTGATGTCGGAGCATGTTCTGAATGTTTCCTGAGGTCCACAGCCAAGAGCTCCTCTGCCATCGTCACATATGCCCCAGTTATTGCCAGCAGTATATTGCCACCGTAAAACACAATGTTCACAAGTTAAGCCAAGAGGAAGTCGTAGTCCAACCAAATATTCTCCAACTCGTGGAGTGTCCACGAAATATTTGTATCCACCATCCACGAGTTCGAGTTTGAAAGCATCGAAGCACTCTTCGGTCTCAAGATCATACGAATTCGACAATGGGCAGAGATGGAACGTAAAGTAGCCGAAATGATTGGCAGTTATTTCAACGGTTGCCAGTATATCAGATCCACTTTCGTATCTAATAATAACCATGATTCATCATTTTTCGGCATTTCCAAATGATAAGAAATTTATATCAAAAGTGTTTGGTTGCATAATAACTCGAAGCGATGTACTCGATCAAGTTTATCATTTTGACTTTATTTTTTAATTAAGACCCTGTTATTTTCGTCCAGAACGTCATTTTCGATGAGGATTTCAGGAAAGCAAAAAAAAAGGATCAACGTCTTGAAAAAGGCTTTCTCAAAAAACCCTTTTTCAATTAGCACACGTCTTTTTTTTGGATCCGTAAAAAATCTGGAAGTCTGGTTACCAAAGAGAAGAATTTTTTTCCTGCTCAATTCTACTAAATGATAAAAAACTATGAGATAACATATTTTTATCTCTTCTATCAAACATCTGGATTCGTAAAACACGAACGCACGAAATTGGGGAAAAAAGTGGAATCATTTGAAACACATTCTACGAAGAAAACCATCTCTGAAAACGTCATTCTCACAAAACAACACGGCCTTGAAATAAATATTTATAGACAAACTTACACTGCAACAATGGTACCGGTACCGTATTTTCCACCATTTTCATTGTCCCTTGGACGGCTGTCCGCATAATTGTCACCACATTCACCGCACAATCCGTTGTTTGGCCCGTGCTGAATCTGAAGAAGGAAAAAATGAAAAACTTACAATTTTCCTAAGTTACATTTTTTTTGTTTCGTGTTCGAAAATGCGCGTAAAAATTATTTAAAAAAGAGAAGAGACACGATCAGAGTATTCTTATTTTTTTTTGGTTCATTTTCAGAATTCACGAAACGCCGGAATTGGCAAGTTGAATTGAATAAAAAGTCATTCGTTTCCAAATAGCGAAAAGTAGAGAGCGTCATTAGAAACAACATTTCAGACATCGTGATGTCTTAGAGTCTAATTTGACAGATTTGTATGACGTCATTGGAAAATCTCGAAAAATGTCTCGAAAGACTTATTTCTGATGACTTCTACATCTTTTTGCTGTCTGGATTGTTCCGCACCCCGTAGCCGCCGCAATAATTTGCCATGTCGTTCCAATTCTGAGGGGTTTCAAATCCTTTCCTAAACGCACTACCCCTATTTACGGGATCCATGAGCCTCCCATGAGCATTTATTCCAGAAAGATTGATCAGGATGACAGCAACGAGAACGAGATCCTTGACGACGGTCATCATTATTTTTAAACAATAAACTAATTGCAATGAACTATTAAAAAAAAAAAAACAACTCTCAATATGAGAACGTAAGAAAATTGTACAATGGAATGGCAATCCGCTAACAAACTGATTCGTCGTCGTCTCGAGAATTCAATTTATATCCGATACCTTATCTTCCACCCCATGAAATTTCGACTATAAGTGATTAAGGTCGATATCGTAATTCAAGGTTCAAGTAGCGCTACGAGTTTTTGTTGTTGTTACGAGAGTGCAAATCGTCAACAAAACAATTGATCGTTATTGTTTCATAGGAAACTATTGTCCATGAGGAATAAATACACTTTTGAGAAATTGCACGGAAATCTCAAGATTGTTATTGTGTAAAATGTTCCTACAGCATGTAGGTTCTGCGAAAAATGAATAATCGCAAGCGCTTTGATGATTAATCGTTTTATTATTGTTCAGTATTTGTATAGAACTTTTTTTTTTCAATTGTTCTAATAAATATGAAAAAGAGAAAAATAAAGTGATTGGCCACATCCTTGACAACCAACCTATCCTGTGAACAAAACTTTCAGTTGTTATCAGCGTTGCATTGACATCAGAAAACGCAATGATGTCAAAATGGATCTCAAGGAAAGCTAAACTTTTAATTTTTCGGTTCTTTGACCTCTGATTCGTTTTGTTGACGGTTTTGAACGAAATATTGATTTCTGTATTCATCTTAAGAATTCATCAGGACACACGCGCATCTCATTTGTTTAAATCAGTCACTTTATTTTCTCACTATCAAAACAAGTGCGATGAAATATTCGCGACAAAACATCTGTGACTCATAACATTTTCGGTCTTAAATAATATGCTTTGATACCGAAACACAGGCGTGGTTCGAACCAGGGGTGACAGTATAAACAACGGCGCAGCATTCGTCATTTCTTCTTTCCCAAGACCCTGACTCATCATGCAGAATTGAAAGACTCGCCGATAATGCACCACAGTGGAAAATCGTATCAAGAGACTCGGTAGAGTCTCCGGACAAGAAACTCGAATCATTGATAATTTTTTGTTTCCATCAATTTCTGATTACTTTCGTCGTAACCTATGAACTTGCTCGCTAGTCTCAACAGTATTTTATTAACATTTCGTATTTGTTACAATGATTCGTCGACGAAATACAAATTTTTTGTAGAGCGTGACCAAAATAAGAGAGGAATAAAAATGTGTTGGAGAAATTCTCGAAAAAAAATCTGGTTCCTTTGAACTGTAATTTTTTATTGAATGTCAAGGTGAATGATAGCAATGCTGTGCAATTAATACTTTTTTTGACGGAATCTTGATAATTTACGAAGTATATTAATGCTTTTTGTTCATTTCATTAAATCTCGATGTCAGAGAATGTTCCGAAAGATTCCTGATCCCTGAACTCATTGACGTAGGAATCCAACATTAGGATGAGGACTTGAAAAATGTTTGGAAATGAAAAAACCTTTCTACTAAAGTAACAAATATTTTTATTGTCATCACAAATAGTACGAATTTGTAAAGAAATCCAAGTTTCAGAACAACGTATCAAAAACTATGGAAGATTACAGTAATTTCATTCGATTTTGATGTCCGAGCATGTTCTGAAAGTTTCCTGATCGCCACAGCCGATCGCTCCTGTGCCATCTTCGCATATACCCCAGGAATTGCCAGCAGTGTATTGCCACCGTAACACACAATGTTCGCAAGTTAAGCCACGAGGAAGTCGCAGTTTAACCAAATATTCTCCAACTCGTGGAGTGTCCACGAAATATTCGTATCCACCATCCACAAGTTCGAGTTTAAAAGCATCGAAACACTCTTCGGTCTCAAGATCATACGAATTCGATAATGGGCAGAGATGGAACGTAAAGTAGCCGAAATGATTGGCAGTTATTTCAACGTTTGCCAGTAAATCAGACCCAGTTTTGTATCTACAATAATAAATAACAAAACATCATTATTCTTCCTCGTTTCCAAATGACAAGAAATTCATGTCCCTTTAATTTTCACTAAATAGCAATAATCATGGACGAACTTACGTTTGAACAATTATACCAGTTCCGTATTTTCCACCATTTTCATTTGCTCTTGGCTGCTTGTCTGCATAATTGTCACCACATACACCGCATGATCCATTATTTTGTCCGTACTGAACCTGTAGAATAAATGAATTAACAATTTCAAACTTTTGTATTTTATGTTATTTCCTTTCGTCCGTAAAATAGCCACCAAAACGTTGCAAAAATAAAGGTACAGAGAATTATTTGGAAAATCAATCGTTTTTTCCGCACCATGAAACCGCCGCAATAGTTTCCATCGTCATCATAATTCACGGGGGTGGGAAATCCTTTTCTGAACGCACTACCCCTATTTACAGGATCCATGAGTCTCCCATGAGCTTCTATTCCAGAAAGTTTGATCAGGAAGAACGCAGCAAGAACGAGACACTTGACGAAAGTCATTGTAGTTTTCTCGGCAATAAATTGATCGCTATTATTTACTGATCAAGATAAAAGCAGAGCGAAATTGTTGAGCAGATTGGCTATTAAACAACAGACTGATTCCTCGTCGTCTTGAGATTTCAATTTATATCTGATAACTTATCTGCCACCCCATGAATTTCCGACTGAGCAATCGAGGTCGAATCGTAATAACTCAAGTTTCAAGTGCCACTGCAAGTTTTGTTTCTATGAAAGTGCATATCGTCAACAAAACAACTGATCATTATTGTTTCATGAGAAACTATTGTCAATGAACAATAAATACACTTTCAAGAAAATGAATAATGTTAATCTCGAATTTGCCAGGATATAAAATCTTTCTGGACAAGTGAGTTCTGAGAAAAATGAATAATCCCAGGTTTTTTGATGATCAATCATTTTATCTGTTTACAAATAATTCGAATTTCACAAACTGTTACTGTAATATTCCAGGACGCAAAAAATATAGACTGTTTATCATTTTCTGCTAAAATATTTACTAAGTTTAATATTTTGTAATATATCATTATTTGTAGAAATCAAGTTTTTGCTAATGTTTGTTCGAAAAAAACTGAGAAAGAATGCAATTAAAAATGGTAAATAAAATAAGGGAGTTAGAATTATTTTTAATCAAATGTTAAGGCGAATAATAAAACTGTTGTGTAATAAATATATTTATTTTGGATTATTTTTATATTTTTATAAATTATTATAACCTAAATGATGGCATTGTTTCAATTTTATTCAATTTTGATGTCTGAGCATGTTCTGAAAGTTTCCTGATTGCCACAGCCCATACCTCCTCTGCCATCGTTGCACACACCCCATGAATTTCCAGTGGTGTAATGCCATCGAAAAACACAATGTTCACAAGTCAACCCTTCGGGAAGACGAAGTTTGATCAAATAATCTCCTTCTCTTGGCGTATCAACAAAGTATTTGTAACCTCCTTTAACAATTTCGACTTTATGTTCGTCGAAACATTCTTCGGTTTCCAGATCCGTTGAATTTTTCAACGGGCATATATTGAACGTGAAGTAACCGAAGTGATTTGCCGTTATTTCAACGTTTACCAGGATTTCGGATCCGGCTTTGTATCTAATAAAAATAAATGATCAAAGTTCATCATTTTTAAATGTTTAAAAATATCTAAAAATTAGTCGAATATAAAGAAAATGTATGTTTTGTTAACTCGTGACAAATGGTCAATAAATAAATCAAGTTTTACACAAACTTACGTTTCAACAATTACTCCCGATCCGTATTTTCCACCATTTTCGTTGGCTCTTGGCTGCTCGTCGGCAAAATTGTCACCGCAAACGCCGCACGATCCATTGTTTTTTTCGTACTGAACCTGAAGAGAAAATAAATAGTTGATATGCCATTTTGAAGTTGTATCTTCGGGGAAACCGTTTGTCAAGTGTCATTCAATGTTTTTCAAGAAAATTTGCAATGCCAAGTGTTTTCATTCTTAAACAAAGTCGTGATTCGATTTAACAAGAAATTCCGAATAAAGTGGATCGAATGTGAAGAAAAATAATATGATTTTCGCACCGCCCAACCACCGCAGTAATTTCCAGCATCGTCGTAATTCGCAGTAGTGTTGAATCCCTTTCTGAAGGCACTGCCTCTATTTACGGGATCCATGAGTCTCCCATGAGCCTCTATTCCCGAAAGATTGATCAAAGCCAAAGCAAGACACGCGAGACATTTGACGAAAGCCATTATTTATTGATTAGATCGAAAACGCGACAAATAATAAAATTGAAATTAAATAAAAATGAAGAGGACAAAAGTGCTCAAAAATAATTCTGTACTTTATCGGATATTAAGTCTCAGACTGTTAAAATACATCAGGACGGGATACTTTTATATCCAGCTGTCCATCATTTTTTATTTAAAAGCTCCATCGAATTATTCGTACTCATGGTCGCGAGCATGGTCGTGGCGTCGATACACATTAAATGTGTAAATATCGTTTCGTTTGCATAAAAGTGCAAGTCAAACAGTGGCGCCTGCTTGCATCATCCAAAAAATCTTAATTGCAATTAATTAGAGTGATTCAATCATCCATACGGTATTAAAACGATTACGTTTTTTCTTTACATCTAGCCGTTCTTGCCCGTTTGGGCTCAACAATATCACAGCATTCTCTTTTTTATTATTCTATTCTACTGAGACACCACAGAAAAAAATTTTGGGCACGAATTTTGTGAAGGTGGAGTCTGAACAATTCGAGATTGCAGTAAAAACATTTGAAAAGAAAAACAGAAATACTCGAAAACAATGGAAGATAAAACTAAATTGATTTTCGTGTTAACTATTTTTATTCCTCATCAATTTTCACGCTTCTCGATAATTGCATTTTCTAATCTTTCTTCCTTTTTCTTTCGTAACAAAACTCTTCGTAGTAATCTTATCGGTTTTCATTATTACTCCATTACGTCATCGTAGTGTTTTATCAAAGCACGATACTTTACGGTATCAGTACAAATACTAGTAAAAATAATATTTGTACAGGTGTAAGAGAAAGCGAATAATTGATGCAAAGATTTGCGAACATATTTCACTTCAAGAGCGTTCGTTAACGAATTTTAATTATCTGCACATTCCACATCGAAGAGACGGGCCTCTTTTTTATCGAAAGCAAAAAAAAAAACCTCGAAAGTCGATCAATCACTTGGAACATTCTTCACTATTTACCATTTACGTAAATGTTACGAAAAATGTCCAAATTTACTTGGTCAATAAGGATAAAAACTCAAAATTTTTAATTTATTATTAAAAGTTTATCAATAACAAATGTTGATCGATTATTCAATACGGCACCTGCATGGTTTTTCAAATTTTGAAAAATGCTTAAAATTCTTAAATTCAGAGAATGAAAAATAATTTAAAAAAACTGTGTCTATACAATAAGCACAGTTGTTGAAGAAATAAAAGTCAAATATATGAAAATAAATGTTTGGATTATCTGGTAAAGAATATGTTCGAATAATTTTCTGTCGTTGCCTCAAGATGGTTTTTATGCCCTTAATAAATTAATTACTTAGAGAGTTATTAGACTAAATTGACATGCTTGTGGACATGTCACAGCTTCAAGTCAAGCAAACCAATCAAAATGGATCCTTGATATTTTTAATCCACTTATCCTCAGGGATATCATTTTTTAGTAATCTTTTTTACCAGCTTCATTTTGTCATTTGGCATGATCCTACGTTACCAACGATCGAAGAATTTTATAAAATGATTGCTGACTTGTAGACTGAGGAAAGGAAGAAAACTTCAATCTTCAGTTAAAATGAATTTTATCTTCATTCATTAAATTCGTATTTCGTGATTGAATAATTCTAAACGTTGTTTTTGTAAATTTGCATTATATTAATTTTCCGTGAATCCATTTTTTGTAATTTAATAAATCATCAAGAGTAGTACAAATTTGGGAAGAAATAAAGATCGGAATTTTCGATTTCCATTGGCTATTCCATCGTCCATGATTCATTTGTTGAGCAAAACAAGTTTTTTAAGTTATTCACAACTTTGAATTCAAGAACGACTATAATATACCGGCAGCTCTAATCCATACAGGTCAGCAGTGCAGAAAGACAACTTTTACCTCATGAATGATTTCTCCAACTACCTCAAAAGACCTGAGATCTTCACCGGTCTTCCAGACTTGAGATTTTCCAATCTCGTTGTCTTTCACGATCGATTTTTCTTTCTACTTCTAATCTTTCATTCCCCCCTTCCTGGCTTTTTGTTTAATGAAATATATTGTGAAAACTGATCGAAATTTTCAGTGTTAATGTCAACTAATAAATTCCGCGATCCAAGGAACTGATTCTGAAGCTCATTCGAAGAAAATGAATCCCAAAAGAAAAAAAATGATGATGGATCGAATCGGCAGGGTGCATCCGGTTTTTTAATACTCGAGGCCCAAATCAAGGTCATGGGTAGAAAGAGAAATCGTAATCAAAGCAATGACGAACGATTGATTGCAACCGATTTCTCAGCATTGGTGGCGAAACAGAAAACACATTTTTTGAAAATGTGACGTGCGTCGATTAATTTGGACCAGGATCTATCGAAGTTCGTTGAAACCGTATGAAGTTCCGGTTGAAATTCGAGCGTAGAGACATGTCTTGTGCGGGTGACATCGTTCAGGGTCGCCGGAAAGAGAAACTTTCCCGGATTTCTACATTGATGTCCATAATTTTATTAAATGTTCACGCACCGGGTTATTCCGAATTACACATTATCAATAGCTGCTTTATTCCAAACATCCTCATTCAACATCAGAAAAAAAATCGGAGCATGCAAAACGTTGCGTAACGCCGCGATAGAAACGTGTTGAAATCCATTTGCAAGCCCTGCAATTATCATTTATGTATATATTTCCTCGGTTCTTTTTACTTTTCCCCATCGAGGGAATTTCCACTTGATTCTGCAACGATTAAAATTCAGTTCCATGTTTCCGCATATCACAGATTATTGCCATGCATTTTTACAACAATGAATAATTTATTAAAATCGTTTTATCATTTATAAATATTGTAACAGAACTGGGCCCACATCTAGAATAAAAATTTCAGTCATTATCTCATGTAATTAACCACAGAAGTTATTTAATAAATGACCCAATAATTACAGGTTAATCCCCAGATAAGCAAAGTGAATTGTGTTGAGTAATTCTTCCCGGCAACGATGAATACACAAGGAATTGATGCTCCTCAAAGTTCCGAGGGCTAAGAATCTTGTACCGGGAATTATAATTCCCGAGCTGTTCTGTAAACGTACAGGGTGGTTAGGTCGAGAAAGAAGGAAAAATCAACGATTCGGAATCCCTGAAAAAAGAGTGATTGCTCCCATAGAATTCCTCATGAATAATGGAACCCATACTTTAGACGAAAAAAAAACTCAGCACTCCGCATCGATAGTCTTCAAATCATTGACCCAACTTCTGAACGTCCTTAGAGGCAGGTTCCTGGACACCCTGTAGATCAAGATGAGTAGCAATAGAAAAGAGATGATCCTCTCGAACCCAATGCTCCATGGAGAGCTACAAGCATCTCCGTCTCCTTCTTTCTACCTCACGAAAGAACCTGTAGCTCGTTACCAATACGTGGAGCAAGAGAGGATCAGGTACACACGTAACAATCTACGTGGTACAAGTGGGGAATGGAGATGAAGGAAGGGAAGTCCATAGAGAAAAGGAAAGGTGGATGAGAGGCAGACTGAGAATGTTTGTGAAGAGAAGTTCGTGGTAAATATGTAATGGAAAATCCAAAGTTTCTACAGGATTTATCAAAAAATCTCGTATACTTTTTCAGCCTTTTACTGGTAGAAACTTCTTGCCCTAAATTTCATCATTTGAGTTGATGATTAATGATCGTTGTTGCCAAAAACAATTGGCTGAGCATGAAGAAGCATTTTTGACTATTCCGTTGCTTTGTTCACCTGTTGGAAAATATATAAACAGGGTTATTTATCAGGAGGATTGAAGCTTGATGTTAGGAGAGTTCGAATTAGGACTGTTCAGCTATTTTCTTAGCCATACAAAAAGGCTCGAGTAAAGAATTTCCAGTTTTTGGTTGATCCTGTAGTGGGCTTTGAGGAAGAAAGAGATAAGGAACGTGGGAGGATGGTGAGAAGAAGAGAGAGAAATAAGCGAGGTAGAAAAGAGAATTCAGTCGGTGTTGTCCGATGCCGGAGTCCTCCAGGTCCGTGGTCACCGGTCAGAAGAGGAAGAGTGCAAAGGGAGATAGTCTCGGGTGGGCAGGAGGGAAGGGGAGGGGGAGCGGGCAGGAGAAGGAGGGAAGCATTGGTGGGATAGTGGAGAAGGAACGAGAGGGAGAAACTTGAAAGGCTCAGGAAGGCAGCTAGCTTGGGAAGACTGGTAAGGCCCGATCGTGTGCTGTTGCTCTCCTCTCTGCACACTAGTTCGGGGCTTGAGGTACGAGAAATAGCTGGCGTGCAAAGTCCCGCTTTATAGTTCTCCGTCACTTCACCTCCGAGCTCCTCGTAACTAGAGGGAAACACCGCGATATTTCAGACGAGTCGTTCTTTCTCGCGGTCGCGGTGCTACGAAAACGGTCCCACAGCTTTGGTTTGTCCCCAGTGACGTCATTCACTAGATTAGCCGGTTTGGCATTTCAAATTGTTTGTTAGTGCGCCGGAAGTGGTTGGCAAATGATTAAATCGCTTTTGAATCCAGTGTCGTTTCGAGTTTCCAACTGATTTGAAGTTTCGTGTGTTCAATTTGATTTTTTCACTCGCTACTGCACGTGACCGTTGAAGAACCGAGTGAATTGTGATTTGTTTTGGAAATTAGTGTGTGCATCTTTAGAGTTTCCACAAATTTTTCTCCTCCATTTAGCAACAAAGGATAAAATAATAAAACGACCTACGAAATCTAACAGTTTCATTTTGGATACGAGTCCGTGTGTGATTGCCAAACTCAAAGAAGAAGAAGAATGCGGTAGGATGCGCATCAACGAAAGATGCTACGTTGGTCGCGTCGCGGTGGGACTCTTGCTCCTTTCTTGGATCACGCTCTCATCGGGCGTGGACCACAAACAACAAACTCAAGGAGTTACTACCCCAACCACCATTCTCCCGACCACCGCTTATTATTCTAACAACAATTCAACCACTTCGGAGTCCTCGTTGTTGGTAACCACCGGTGAGTCCAACTTTTTTGACATCTTTACATCACATCTCATATTTACTCTACGACCTTTTTTTCTTTTATTTTATGACATACTTGCAGATCTTCAAAGTCACAAGATCTCATTTATTCTTTTTTCGTTCTATTTCTGGATTTTAAATAATAAATAATTAGAGAGAAAGTATACACCATCTTCGATTTGAAAAAAATCAACTGTCGAATCATCTCGTCAAAAGTTTTTGTTGTTGCAATCAATAATGTTGACATTTGTAAAATAGCAGTTTTCCTGGTTAGCAAAATCAATAATATTGGCTAATTATCGCACTAATTTGTAATTATAAAAATTCGACACGCAAATTTTTGTTTTAAAACTCTGCTGTCGACATTTTTTCAATACTTTCCTCGGCTGAATGAGTAAATTGATATTTTTTGTTGGCACATATAAGCAATGAGCAGGAAGACGAGGGAATTAAGTAAATTCCTGTTTAATGGTACAGAAATGGTAAAATGAACGAAAGCGTGTAAATATAAATATATCCGTAAAGGTATAAGAAATGCTGTAAAAATAACGGTAAATTGATTGTGCGAGTCATCCGGTCATGAGTTCATCCGTTTCGAGTATGTTAAAAACGGGAATCTGTGTCCTCAAATCCGCGATAATATTTCTCATGAAATTTCGAAAGAAGGTCAACGTGGGAAGTTTCCGGTTAAAGAAAATCGTCGCTGCTCAATAAAGAAGTAACAAAAATCTTGTTTTTTATCTCATTTTTTTTCGAAAAATGCATCGTAACGAATGTTGTGATCGTTTGCTGTCGCGTTGACAATCTCATTGGTATCATTGAGAACGTCTTAAGCCTTTGGTACTGGAAAGTTAGTCGTCGTTGGTTGTCGCCCGTGCGCGCGCTGCATAGAGAGGATTCCACAGGGGAAATCGAGTCTGCAGGGCAGTAACCGCGTTCTCGTGTGGTATTTCGACCTGGCGGCGATGCCGGTTTGGCGATCTGCGTGATTGACGCTGTGCTATTTCACGAGAATGCTTTTTTTATTCTTTAGGATAATTCGAGTTAAGAAAATGCCGGATTATTCGAATTGAATTGATTTTTTCGGTCTTTATTGTCATCAATTATTATCGGAATCGTTGGTTTTTGAGAAAAATGTCAATGAATGACGCAAATTAAAGAAATTGGGACAAAATAGAGTTTATCTTTCATTTCTCCGAGTCGAGTATCTTTTGGAATAGTTATTGAACTACTTAATTAAAAAAATAATCAGATAAAGAATCGAGATTGACTACATGGTGGTTTCGGTGGATTGAATCCGTTCGCGATTCACTGCTTTCGATTGGAAGCGATCGGTTTGAATCTTGCCAGTTGGCTGGTTGCTCTTCGAGCACCATTAAAAAAATGAAAGAACAATGGGTGATTGTTTCGTGAACAAAATATAAAACCATTTGTTAATAATGATACAGGGTGGTTGAGATTCTTCAGGATATTTTCATGGGAGTGTTAATTATTATTGAATGTGAAACGATGACTTGAATGAATAGGATCAATTAGGAAGAGATATTTTACTTGCGCTATGGGAAACAATAATAAATAGTTATGGGTGAACCCAGCAATAAACAAATTAACGAATCATTCAGTGAAATAATGCGAGTGCGTAGTTTCCTTACCAAGTTTCAGTAAAGCTTCATAGCAAAGATAATAAAA
Organism: Campoletis sonorensis; assembly: GCA_013761285.1. NCBI lineage: Eukaryota > Metazoa > Arthropoda > Insecta > Hymenoptera > Ichneumonidae > Campoletis > Campoletis sonorensis. The sequence goes on from JACEOJ010000070.1 coordinate 257,705, forward strand.
AATGTTGCAAACGATTTAAAAAAACGATTTTTTCACGAGGAGAATTGAAACGACTTTGCAAAAGCTTTCAGCAGCGTTAGGTTCGATTGGTACGTGAGGAAAGAAAGTTCCGTTTCATTTTGTTGCTCCTCGACATGGTCATGTGACTAAGAGTATATGTGACGTTTGACGCGACGAACCATTGACTCATGCTTCTTTGCATGTTGGGTGGCCATCTACATAACAATGAAGTACAAAATTTATACGGAAAAACCCACACAATAACGTATTTAATGATTATAAGATTATTGATGTGGATTCGAAGGAAAAATTACAGGTTTAATACTTCGTCGGTCGAAAAAAGAGAACTTAAAAAATATTGAGATTAAGACGTTTGTAGAAACCTTCCAACAGGTCAAGGGCTCGATTTGGAATTTTGGAGGCTCTAGAAATATTTTCTGAACATCAAAATTCATCCACTTAATTCCCTCGTCATTTTATCTCCCCTCGTAAGTGATTTTTCTCACTCCAACTAATTCTAGTGTCAAGGATATCTTGAGTAAAGCGTTTCGATGGAGTTTCCACTATCCACGAATCGATCGAAAGGAAAAAAGAGGATCTTCGTATACTCTCTATTGTAATTATTTTCCTCTCTGTCTCTTCTCCTTCTTCATAATCATCAATGACTCTTCTACTGATTTTTTATCTGCCTCAATCCATATTCTTCTCCTTCCTCTTCTTATTCTTATTATTATCGTTATTATTATTATTCTCTTTTGACAATTAATATTCCGGCGAGGTCAGATCTCCACAACTACACAATTTTTCACCGACTCATCCCGGTGTTGTTGATCATCAGATTAAATCGGAGAACACTGCGGTTACCTAACCCAATCTACAAGATTCGACGTTCAAATACCCATAATTAATATAATGACTTTGGAATTTTGATAATCCTTTTTTTTACTTCTAATGAATCGTTCAAGCATTCGGTAATGTTCGGTTTGAGGCACGTAGGAACATTCTTCCAAAGGTTTTGGAACTTTCAGTGACATTTTTGTGCATTTCATTCGTCGGTGCATGATTTTTCATGGCGTCACATATGTAAGAGGAAATACCTTAACGGTGTTGGGTGCTCCACTTTTTTACGCTTCCTTTCTCTTGCGTAGCTTCAGAGTTTCCGAAGATACACAGTGGTAACCTCGTCATATTTTTCCTTTCGGCCTTAAACAAACTTGTTCCCTCTCACTCTGCTTTTCTCATCTCCTCAGAAAATAAAGACGAGTGCACGTGGCACTAGCGCAAATAACGGATTAAATAATTAAGCCGAAACAATAATAAGTTCACAGGAGAATTCAATCGAAAACGAACACACGCTTCGTAACTCGACTCACATTCAACCTCGTGGATAACACGCCGTAACTTCTTCATTTTTTATGTCGCATGACAGACATACCCACTTGTTTCCATCTCAAACACGTATATCTAGGTGATTAGAAAAAAAATTGAAAAAAAAATTTGAAAAAAACGAGCTTCTATTTGGAGGGTATGTCGATCACTTAAAACACTGAAGAGATGACGATCTTTAAGATTCTCTTCTGAAACGTGAAAGTCGCGTTGTTCTGCCTATTTTTTTATTGTTACAATTTTGAGATTGAGAAATTACTATTTTAACAACAAATGAAATTATTATTATTATTTTAATAACAATCTGAAAAAATAAATGAAGAAAATGAATTTCAATTTTTGTTTAAATGTCAAGTCAACTGCAAGTAAAGATAAATTTATGGTTCAAATAGTTGATTAATTAGCGAAGACTAGAATCTGGAGCATTGTGGACAGATGTGAGGTGAGATTTTGCTCCGCCCTCCGAGGTTCGTCACTCCCATTATTCAGTGTTATCATAAATCATTGAAAATATCTCACAATCGTAGTTCTCTAGACGAAAATTGCTGGAAAGATTTTTTTTTCGGGATTCCCTTATCGAGTATTCTCCAAATGTAAATCGTAGCTTTTGAGGCATCCTGTACATATACGGGCTGTTTTTTTTTATATGTACGTATTATTTTACCAGTGAGCGTGGGAAATTCATTCATGTTTATTATTGTTGAATCACTCCACCATAGCGTACCAACAAAATGAGATTCTATCTTTATCGTAATGTCGTCTTCACGCTATCTTGGATGATCATCATTTACGGTCCATAGTATTCAAGATTTATATTTTGTTCTATTTTTTTGCAACGAGTTTTTAATTTGGAACTTGAGTCTTGATAAATTAATGGAACAGTGGATAACGTTACGATATAAATTTCGTTGTTATCACGCTCATTAATTCTTTATACGTTTTAATTCGACTCGTTGCTTGGCTTCAAAATAAGAAATCTTTGTGAATAAGATCGTACATTCTAGTAGATTTTTCTTTCACATTAAAGAGAATCTCACATCGCTAAACTGATTTTTAAAGAATCTATATTTATCCAATTTTTATAATTTGATTCAGCAATAACTTCCCTGTACTTTATGGCAACAACAAACTCATCAATATCATGTTTTTTTTTTGCTGAAGAAACTTTTTGAGAATATGCAATTATAGCACCAATCAGAATCATGAAAAAAAAACGTGTTTTTAAACAACTCTGATTTTCGTAATTACACGTATGTTTACCACGCACCCATCACCTCGAACATAAATAATAATAAATCAAGACTGAGAAGCTGCGAACGCAGATTATTTTATTCTCTCTTATTCTTCATCCTCATCCTCACACTGGTGTGCTCCGGCGTGCTCACGACTTTTACGTAAACACGAACGCTTCTCGTGGGAGTCGTTGACTCGAGTGCAGTTTATGTATAAATTACATATATATATACATATATATGTGTGTATATAAACACTCGGGTTCCATAGGTTCTGATGTATCCAAGCAATTGCAAAATCTTACTTTATTATATAGTACTTGTTGGATCAGCCGAGGTGCATTAAAGCAGAATTGTAGAAATAATATACTAATGTGTGAATAACGCCTCGCTCAAATAGACAAGTGGAAATAGAACCAAGTTATACATTGAAAAAACAATGGCTAATGAAATCGACAATGCTCTAATAACACGCGAGTATTTATTAAGCTCTCAACTTTTAGTCTCTTATTTTCTCATGCTTGTTTATTCATATCAATTTTCATTTGAAATTCAACATTTTTTAAATAAACCTACAAATTCTAAAAACGATTAAAATTGAGTGCATTGATGGGACCAAAAAAATTTTGAGAAAAATCTGGATGTAATGTTTTATTGGCTCAGAATTCTTTTACTTTGCATTTTCGCTACTAATTATCGATTAGGGACAGAAATAAATCTGTTTTGCTGAACTATTTGTGACCCTTAAACCCCACATTGGGTCGATGGGACCCGTAATACCGAGAAATAATTTCTCAAGACTCAGAAAAGTGGTGTCTCCGTTTCCATGAATCGAGAATATCGTGTTTCCTAATTTTTTATACGTTTTTCAAAACTTGAAGTAGAAAAAAATTGATTTCCTGAAACAAGAATTTGTCTCTCATTCAGTGAAACCTTGTTTCCAATTCCCGTTACTTTTATGATACCCGGAAATGGTAATCGAGAAAGATTATTGTTAAGTATATTTATGTATTGTGCGTTGAATAACACCGATAATATTTATGACAAAATTTAAATAATTCCGCGGCACTTTCGCTCGACAGCAATTCTCTTCGCGATTTAACAACGTCGTAAAATAAACGTGTGAAATATTATTTTAAATAAGATAGATATGGAATTTTACATGCATACCCTTATCGGGTTTTTACATGGGTGGTATTGCTCACAATTTTTCCTCTTTACTCCTCTCCTCTTTCCCACATTTTTTCCACAATTCCATATTACCACCTGGACCTACATTTTTACGTGGATTCCGAACCACGGATATTATTTTAAATAAATAAAAACTATGAATAACAATTATTAACAACAATAACAACAAAAATGTCAACTAAAATAAATATTTCGATACACGATACGAAACTCGTAAGAATTAAATATGCATTGACTAATGCATAATATTATTTTATTGTATTTATACGAAGTATAAAACGATTGAAAAGTATGTCACACTTGAAGCATAGGAATCCGTTCGTCCTTCGATTTATCAAGTTGTACTGTTGTGTCGAGAAAGGTGAAGATATATATTTCTGGCTTGCTCGAAGTTGAAGGAGGAGCAGCTCCGTGCAGTGACATGTTCGTTTCCTTTCACACTCGCATTTTGCTGTTATTTTTTTTTCCCGTTTTTTTGTACGGTGAAATCGATCGCGATACAGATTCGCATGACCTGCTTTTCACTCGGCTCTCTTTTAGAATCGAATTGGTATTTTTAATTCGGTCGGATATGAAGGTCATTGACGGTACAATGGTGAAGATTTTTTGAGATGGTGAATTATTAAAGAAATATTAAAAAACAAGTCCGGGTTAAAAAATAAATAAAAAGAATTCAGCTAAACGCGATTCGAGTTTCACTTTCTGGACTGATACCAAGTGTTTTTAGTTTTCATGACGTGCAAGGGCAAAATAAAATGACGGATATGGTGGTGCTAACGTTTTCTTTTTTTCACTGCAACTCCGGTCTCGACTGTCGTAAATGCGGAATATCGATGTGTGAAAGTACGCACGATAAAAGAAAATGAATCGGCGGAAGTTTTATGACAGGTTGATCGGCTACGACAACTTTTTACTTATATATTTCCTTATGGCTTCGACACAAATCGTTTTTTGTGTGTTCAGTATTTTTGTTCTCTGTAGACTGAACAACAAACTCTGAAATGTCAGAGGTAAAATTAATTGATTTAAAAAAAAGTCATATAATTACAAATACGAATAGAATTGAAGATATAAAAAAAGAAATATAAATATCTAAGAGAAGAGAAAAACACTTGAGAAGAAAGAAACTCGGAAAAATGGTGGTGTTCAAAAATTCATAGTGCTGATTAATTATTCGATGATATTGTAGCTTCGAGTTGTTGTTACAAAGGAACAAAGAACCTGTGTATAAATGTACTGTACCAGAAAGCGAGGGAGATAGAGAGAATGAAAAGATAGAAAAAGAATAGAAGAGAGAAAGAGAGAGAGAGAGAGGGAGGGAGCGTGATGGAAGCCGATTACGAGATATCGCGGTCGATCGCGTACCACCAACGCGAAAGAGAGTCGGTGTCCCTCGTGGATCCAGGTAATAACATTGTGCCAGGTAGAAGTGGAGGTGGGGTCGATCGTGCAATAGGATGCTCGGCGTGAGAGGTATAAGAATCCTCGGGCGCGTGATCTTCGCGGTTCGTATCGTTCTTGGAAGACTTCTTCTCCGTCTTTTCTCTCTTCTTCTTCTTCTTCTTCTTCTTTTCCTCTTCGTCTCGTGGAGCAAACAATCGTTGCCTATAGGCTCCTGTTACATCGTTTATTCCTTCGAGAATTCGCACCAAGCTCGAAGCACTGCTCTCAACTTTATAATAGTCGCGAACACCTTAAGCTCAATCGCCTGGAACACAACACTGGAATTTCGATGTCAAACTAAGTCACCAGGTGTTTTTTTTTTCTTTTTTTTTCAACCACAAGCAATTCAGGAGATTTGTCAGAGTTTTATTATCTTTGCTGGACATTTGAAGGTGCAATTAATCAATTTAAGTACTTGGAACTTTACTGTGTATGGGGAGAAATCGTCCTTGTAATTAATCGATTGTTTGCGGTCATTTAATGCTTTGGAGAAAATTGTTTTTTCGTTGTGGTGCATCGAGGGCGCATTTCTCACCGTTGGAGGCTAGGAACGTCATTTTTCTTTCGCAATCATTTTCGATTTAATTAATTGAATCGATTTTTCATCAATTTAAACCAAAAAAATGATTATTGCTGGTGGGAATTAATTTCTTTCCTTAACTTAATAATTACTGACTGTTTCTCTATAATTTTTAACGTCTGCAAATTGCTAAAACGTACGCTTTACTCTAATAAATTGTTTATTATGTTTCATTCATTTTTATAGACGAGAGAAATAAAGTTTCCCATATAAATGAGAAATTTCACTCTCAATGTGTTTTATATTCAGTTGTTAGAATAATTTTTACTGAGTCGTTATGAAGGAGAAATGAAAGAAAAAATATAAAAATTAACATAGTCTCTCGGGTTCCACAAAGAAACGACAGGTGGGCCAAATTTATTGACTCTTAAACCATGAAGATATTGCGTTACCTTGGAAGTGAAATTCATAGTTTTCCAGAACGTTTGAAAAAATCATTTCCTACCCTTCGAATACTTTAATTCGGTTTCAAAATTTTTTTTTTACAAACAACGTTTCTTCAATTTTGCCCACCACAAAACTATAAACAATTGAACATATTTTTCCACTTATTTCGTAAAATTCTCAATAAATATTCATCTTCCTCAAAACTATTGTTTTTTTGGGCGAAATATTCTCTTAAAAAATCAACAGTTTATCTGAAGTATTTTAAGTGTTTTTTTTTCAATTGACATTCGTTTCATATTCTGGAGTATTTAAATTCTGATCGATTGAAACTTTCAGTTCAGAATGTACGGAATGCTTAATTTTCAACGGATCAGCAGTCCCGTTGCTCAATTCTCATATAGTCATTTAACCATAAGTACGAGTGCTCACGTACATAGTGGGACAATAACGATGTATCCTGTACATTAAGTAGGAAAACTAATTTGAGCGATTTTTCATTTCTAACTATTTGTGCCTCGCTACTTGAGGCCTCAAGTGTTTTTTAATTATCTTAAGATTAATTACGATAATTAACATGATAAAGTTGGTGTAGTTCAAGCATCAAAAACAATCAATAAACCGATTATATTTTGATGAGCAGTTGAAGAAAAAGTTGATCTTATTTTACTTGTTATTAATGATGGGTTCATGCGTCTTAATTGCGACAGTAGTTTATTACAAAGGAAAATTTATTGACACGAATGGATATTCATGAGAGCGAACTCGTTTCTCTTTCGATCAAGTTTTTTCTTCCAAGCCCTCTGGATACTTTCTCAAGAATTACTCAGCATGATGTATCATCAAAGATAGCAAAGAATTCGGGAGGTTTGTGGTTCACATACATCGAGGAATATTCTAAATAGATCCGCAAAAGAAAGTACTTGTTTGGGTCTCACGTTCACACGGTTGACTTTTTAATTGTTCAATGGCAAACAAAAGCCACGAAAGTTTGAGCCACTAAATACGATTAGTTACTTATTATTCGTGATAATTATCACGTGTTACTATAGAGTTCGTGAAATTTTATACAAGGCCAAGAGAAGATTCTTCGGTTTAAAAAAAAAAAAGGAAAAAATTGGCAATTTTTTCGTCTGGTTATAAAATTTCGTTTATTCACTATAAAAATAACAAATTAATTCATGAATATTGATCTGTTTCGGTTATTGAGACTGTAAAAAAGTAACAAATACACTTCTGATGAAAATCCACAACGAAGAGGGACCAAAAAAACACTGTGCAGTATTTACAGAAATTTGAACAAAAAATCGAAAATATTTGAATGGACGTTTTTTTTTTTACCAAGCGTCAATTTTTTTTTACTCGATGGGAATTACACCTGCGACGATGGCTCAGAAATTTATGGTTGAATGCCCACAGATCCATCAATTACTGATGCTGTCTCATGCACAATGAGAAGGTTCTTTCTCCCTCGTATGTCAAATTATAGGAATATTTGAAGAGCTGCCATTAGTTCCAATTTGTTTCACCGTTAATTTTATTTGAGGTATAGTTGAACGAATTTTTTTTTTTTTTTTTTTTTTTTTCAAATTTCGTCTTCCTTTTCTTCGTTGTCTTGTGAATAGTAACGGGGAACAAGAATGCTGTTGAGGTATTGAACTCTCAACACACGCGTACGGATCGCTTCAACGTTTATTTTTCTTCTTCTCGCTTATTTGTATATTCAAACTATTTGCAATGTGGATTTGTCTCGGTCGGGGAAACGAATTTGTACTGTTGCCGGTTAAGTGAAGATTTAAAAGGAAAGCAAAAAGCATCGTATCGTGGTAAACAGATGTCACGAACACGTGTCTCCTCTTTATGCACTTTTTAAATTCCGTTATCAACTACTCGAGCTTTCCAGATTGTTTAACGGATCTTCACCGATACAGCAATGTAATCTCAGCGAATAAGGCGAATATGCGATTAGCCCTATTTACTCGCGACCTTGTCTCGATCACAGATTTACCAGATGTAATGCAGTTATGATACCTGCTATTTTAAATACATACAGTTATGATTGAATGACTAACAACTATGCGAATGACCCTCTTATGTACTTTCTAAAGTCACTCGTTCCTCGTTCCCCTCGCCGAATAATTCATCTTTTTAACTAATCGACTCAGCAATTGGTTTTTTTCTTTTTTCTTTTTTAAAGAACTCATTCGTGTTCGATTTACAAAAAATAATTGAATGCCAATTTGTTATTTTTTGCACAAATATCTTTTGAAAATTTCTTAATCTTTAAATATCTTTAAAAATCTCTCTAAAATTGTTTATCTTTTTTTCTTTTCCTCGATAAAATTCGTACGTGTCTCTATAGGTTCTAAATTTATTCTATTACTCAAAGAAATAAATTGAGCGAAAAAAAACAAATGATTTTGTTGTAGAAAGGTTGAGTTCTCTTCGAATAAATGCGATTTTTGTAGTCTTTCGAGAAGATTAATTTGTATCTGGTATCTTTCTTTACCGAAAAATCCTTGTTCCGGAATAAAAAAATGTTAAGAGCGCGTGTCGTCAGGATTTACTGTGCTATAATTGATGGGAGTATGAAGTGAGGAAGAGAAAGAAAGGAGTCCGAACCGCTAACCACGATGTTAAAAAAAAAAAAAATGTATAAAAAGAATGAAAAAATAACTGCGAGTCGTTCGCTCGCGATTTAATCTGGCTCGAGGCTGCGAGTGTTCCCAATCCCTTTCCCGCTCTCTTCTTGGACATTTATTTCATTTTTTAATCTCAACCGGTACAACGTAACGTTACACCGCATTGAAAACAACCTTCGATCGATTTTAATAACGATTTTTATCTAAATTGGTCAAATTTGTCGAGGAAAATACGATTTAATATTTATTTTTAACTTCTCAATCCCTGGTTCATCGTTTTATGAATCAGACTCTATGGACGAGAGTCTCATTAACGAATTCGATTTAAAAAAAATAATGGTAACGAAGAATAATTTTAATGACGATCATTTGCAGCCTGCATTATAATCAGAAAAATTGTTACACAACATTGAGCACGCTTGCAACGTGTTTTATATTTCCAAACAGTACTATTTATTTCTCAATCTCGCTGGCACTCACTTGTCTTCATTCTAAAAAGACATATGAACGAACTGTCTCGTTATAATGGCTTATAAAACATTTGTTTTGCTGCAAGCGAGTAAACCCACGCAAATGAGGTGTCTGCTTCGTACACAATATCAACGAAACAATGGAGCAACGATTTCCTAGATCTCCAGGTCGTTAGTTTAATTTTGGTTCTCAAGTTCTCTGAATGCTGGATCTTTGCGTATCCTCGAGTACACAAAGAATTGAATTTTTTTTCCTATTCAAAATTTTGATCGAATGAAGATTGAAAGTCATCGAATGAAAATAAACTGGACGATTATTAATCGATTCAGCATCGAATCAATGAAAATTCATATTTATTTATTGACAATAGCAATTTAGTGGAGCATTAAAAAACGCGTAATAATGGCAATGTCTTTTGATAAAGACGTTTAGACTCGCTGACAAATGTACGAGAGCACGAAGCATAAAATGTGTTAACCAGAAAACGTTCAGCCAAGTTGCAATCACATTTGTGCGGTTTTTTTTTTCTTTTATTCTCGAGCATATCAAAGTGGGTAGTAAACACGTGACGAGTGTGTATATAGTTTACATGTAAAAGTGCGTTACAGCCCTGAGAGCGTATCTAAAAGTTATGGCAAGTAAACGCCGCAGGAGTTGTTCCGCAGCCATGTTCTCGTATTCCAACTCGCGAATGTCGCGCGTTTGATCGGTCAAACGTAACGCACGAGATATAAAATTGCGAAGTACATACGCTCGGCTATACACATTTTTTTTTTCTTGGCAAACTACTATCTTGTGACTATGCAACTCGCCACTAAAACCCAACTGCTGCGTGCAATTTGTAATATTTTATAAGCTGCACACATGCTACGAGATAACTTTTGTGAGATGCTGCGGTTCTCTCCTAGTCATCGAATTATTTATTGCAGTTATGTATTCTCCTTTATTACCTTTCGTGAATTGTTACAATTTCTATTTTATACCAAAAAAAAAAAAAAAATCATTAATAAGTCGCGATTTCATTAAGTAGTGAAAAAATGTATTATTTCCAATTTTTCCCTAGTTCATAGGATTCGAAATTTTCGTTAATTACAAGATCTCTATTAAAAGTTTCAATGTCACAATCTATCGAGTGGATTTTATGTAAATAATAGTGGAAAAAAGAATTGTGCAAAAGTTTAAACGGAAACTCGTTCAAATGAGCACCAAACATTCTAAAGTGGTTGAAAAAAGTGGAGACTAATGTGTAACGAAGTTAATTTTCCTTGTTTCGCAAACAATGCCTCAATTTGGAATGCAATAACTCACAAGAAAGTCTCTTTTCGGTTGAGTTTTGGTAAATGTTGGCACTTTTATGTGTCATATCGTACATGACCGTGGATAGGACTTCCGGTGAGCAGACAAACACTCTGGGAGCAAACGAAGCGAAGATCCTCTATTTAGTATTCTGTTATCGTCACGTGGTATTTTATCAGGTATCAACAACCTCGTATTTTCCGCCTACGCACGTTTCGCTCTTCGCACCTTACCCAATCTGCCACAAAAAACCTTACATTCCCTATAATCTCGTTGTCATTTCGTCATTCCTCGTTGTAGCTGAAAGATCGTTGTCTGATGTAACGTGGACTTTGTTGCAGAATTCATCATTTTCATTAACAGAAATACGAGAATTATTGCACGTTACCATTTCAAGATACAGTTTTGAAGCAATAAATAATTGATTACTTAGAATATTCAATCACAGAAAAAACACAGTACAACTTTCGAAACACTGAATATTTTACGATTTTTTTCAATTCTCTCGATAAAGTTTAAATTTTGGAGAAAACAAATTTTTTTAGTAGAAGCAGGCCCAAAGAATAATTTTGTGGAGTTGACTAAACATTTTACAAAACGAAATGATTTTTGTTTTGCATTATTTCTTCATGCTATCAATTTTCATCGAATCCAAAATTTATTTTGAGTAGACAACACAATCATTTTATGGATAAAGCTTAGATTAGCTCGATTAGAATGTACAATATTTGTGATGTAAAGTGTTATTTTGGGCGAAAGCCAAGGTTAGTAAGACTCCGAAATTTATTGATCGCGAGAAGAATAATGATTCTTCGTCTCAGCTTATTTCTGTTGACTACAAAGAACGTACCGTTAATCCCAAAATCCCCCTAAGTAATAGGAAACCAAATATGGGGGCTTTGAAAAAAAAGATTCGAGTAAAAAGTTTAACTTGTCAGCGCCGAGATTTACGAGTAAATATTCTTGCACCCAGGGAACTTGGTTTATCTTTATATATTCAACTCTACGCGCGTTGGCTCATTCTCACGCATAAATTAATTGCGGAATGGTGAAAGAAGATTGTTGTTGTGTCGGGAGAGTGCATCCTCACGAGGAAGACTCTCGCCTCAACTTATCGCTCGATTCTTCCCTCTTTTAAAGTACCGTTTAGTGAAATGAACGATGTCCAATGATTAATACACCTTTTGGTAAAACAAGTTGTGCCCAAGGCGTCACCTGTGGCAAAATATCAAAGTTTAGTTATTAAAAATTACGAGAGATGTACAAATTTTTCATCAATGGACGAAAATCAACTTTTTTTCTATTCAAAATTAAACTCTCAGTCACCATTCAATTTCTTCGTTTTTAAATTATCTTTGAATTAGTAATCCATGTTTGTTTTTTTGACTAACAATTATGAACTAATTAATCAATTGTGCGTATTCAAAAGTGTCCAAATTGTCAAATTTTGCATGAATTCACAAAAATGCTCGGTAATGAATTTCGGTAACAAATAAATTCATTCTACTTAGCGACCGAACACATTTTTGCAGTTAGAGCTGAATATGTATTCGTGAGTGTGTCCGTGTGTTAAAACTTTTGATGCGGAAATAAAAATCTCGTGGGATATTCCCTCGTACTCTACACGTTCTGTGAAAAAGCCGCTCTATTCTTCTCTCGAACTTCTTCATCGACATGTAAACTCCATAAAGATAGATTTCCCATAAAATATTCTACGACTTTCGTTCGTCGGTGCGTTTTATAGTAATTAATATAATTTATATCATGTCGTAGCAATAGTGATAAGTTCTTTCTGTTTTTATAAAATAAAAATAAATGATGATTTTTCTGTTTTTCCTAATTTTACAGAAAAAGAAAATGAAGTGCCAAACGTTGTCTCACTGGAGACAAAATCAACTGATGAAGAAAGCTCATCGAAAAAAAATCCGCTCGAAATTCCAACTGATAGTACAAAACAAGGGCATTCAGTAAAGGATTTAGTTTCCAAAACTCCTACTGATGGAAAGAAAAAGCTCGTGACTGAATTCAAGCAAAAAACAGAATCAAAATACCAAAAAGTAAAAGACGATGAAAAATCAAACGATCCAATGAAAACGAGCTTCGTCGATTCGATGATGACAACGACACCCATTTCCAGCATCGAAAAAATTTCAGAAATTCAAAATTCTAGCCAATTCCTAAATATTCCTTTACTTGTACGCGGTGAACCGATAAGCAATAAAACTCAAGAATCTAACGCTGGCTCGCGTGGCCGGGCTTTGAATATATCAGCTTCCGAGCCGACAAATTCCCTGCACGCAAATCTAACGGATCTTAGCGATGTTAGTATGGATGATGAGGACAAGGAAGTCGAAGGTAAGAACCATAATATTATTCAACGACGATAAAACCTTATGGGCCATTCTTACATATTATTACACTCAGTCAATAGTTATTGCGATTAAACACAAATTGTTTCTTATCCAAGTCAAAAAAACACCTTAACATTCCTCAAATATTTTTAAGGTGGTTTTATCGTTAGATTGTTTTCTTAAGATTTTGTTGAAAATTTGGATAAATGTTCTTTAAAAAAATTCAGATATTTACTGATGGTAAAAATCAAACTAGTTGCTCGAAAATTGCTCATTTTTCTGTTAATACATTCCTTTGTAAACAAACAAACAAAATTTTTGATAGAGAAGTCAACATTCCGTTTATTCAAAAAAAAAAAATGTATATGTAAATAAAATTCGAATAAGAAATGTAGCGATAAAATAAAAAGATGTGAATTGATGAAAATTAATTGAAATAGGTGGAGACTACGTGGCATCTAAAAACCGAACAAACATGAATATAACTTTGCTGCCAATCGTATTGCCAGTATGTATGGAAGGGAACAAGAGTTATGCAGTTGGCGAAGAAATTTCGAGAGGATGCGACGAAACCTGCGTTTGTAGTGACACAGGAAAAATCACAAATTGTCAGCCTAAATGTGTTACTCCAAAGTTTCGAGCAGGTCGAAATAAGGATCCTTATTGCAGTGAGCAATTAGTCGAGGGTGACGAATGCTGTGCCTTTTTGGTGTGTGCGGACTCAGGTATGAAAATTCCTGATGTTTACACGAGTCTACATTTCGAAAACGATCGGAAATAGTTCAAAAGAAAGAAAAAAAAGAACTCTGGACTTGAGAACTTTATTTATTTACATTTTTTCATCCCATTCGTCCTTAACGTGATAATTTTTTTTTTGTTCTTTGGACGAAGAAAAAGTTTCCTAATGTTTGAAAAAAATTCTAGAACCCGAACCCGACGAGACTTGTGTAGTAGGAAATCAAACATACGCGAGAGGACAACGCGTGGAACACGGTTGTTCGCAAGTTTGCATTTGTGAAGCAGGTGGTACATTAAAATGTCAACCGAGATGTCCACCAAACGAAACAACGTCTGGAGTTAATCAACACGATCGCTGCGTCGCTTTGACCGATCCCAGGTAATTTAATTAATACGAAAAACAAGTTTTCGTCGAATTGAAAGATTACAACATTTCCTTGAATTCATAATCAACGCAGAGTTGATTAATATTCATGAAAATTTCAAAAACTGATCCAATTTTAAGGAACTGGGAAAAATAAGGTGAAAAACTTAATGAAAATTCATTTGCAGAGATCCTTGTTGTACGATAACATTGTGTGACGTTACTCTGGGAGACCACGAAATAAAGGCCGAAAATTCAGCCGATTTATCAGTCAATTTGACCAACATAAAAGTTCTCAATTCAACGGCAATTAAATTGAAATTATCGTCAGATTTGTCGGGTGATGCTGTAGTCGAAATATCGGAAAATAATCACGTGTGGAGGCAGCAAAAGCCTGACAAAAGTGAGTGGACCATGAAAAGTGTTGATTAACAATCATTAACTTTCATAATTGATAAATAAATTTGAAAATAATTGAATATTTTGAGTTTTCAATGACACTTTTTGATTTTCAATCCTTTGTTTTTTCATTAGGTGGCATTATAACAAACTTGGAACCAGCTCACAGTTACTTCGTCCGCATAACCGAAGGAGGTCGTACGGGACCGGCTCTTCAAGTTATTCTTCCGGCCGAAGTGATAAAGACGAACATAACGGAAAAGGTCGACAAGAATTCGTGCAGTCATCGGGGTAAAACTTACAAAATTGGTGCTCAATGGTACGACGAATGTATATCTTTATGCGTTTGTGGCGAAGGTGCCAAAACGGAATGCATTACAATCGAATGTCCGTGGGACTTTGGACTCGATGTACTAAATCCTCATTGTCTTGATTGGGAAACCGTACCGTCTAATTTTGCGCCGAAAGCTCCAAACTGTTGTCCAGAGGTAAAATTTAAACACACAATATGATTTTCCAAATAAATCAAAATGTTAAAAAAAAAACAATTAAATCAAAAGTGATTAGTTTGATTAATTTTGTTTGATTATTTTGTTCTTGGTGTGTCACATGGACAAATATCAAAATTTCGTAATGATTGGCTATAATTCGTATTAAAAAATACTCTCATTTTTGGAAATAAAATAAATTCCGTTCTGACTGATTGCCAGGAGATTAATGAGCCCTGGAGTTTAAAGAGACGATAAAAATGATTTTCAGGAGGTACGCTGCAGAAATAATGGATCGTGTCTTTACGAAGGAGTAACCTATGACAATTGGAGCGAGTTGCCTAGCAATATCACAGGATGTGACCAAAGATGCTATTGTGACATGGGCAATGTGTCCTGTCAAGCTGCCTGCCCACCGGTTACTGCTCTACCACCAACCAACTTGCCATGTCCCTCTGATCAGGCTGTTTTGGCTAAACTTTCGGAGGATGATTGCTGCTCGCATTGGGTTTGTGATCATTCGATGACCCATTCATCCAGCGGTGAGTTTGTTTTTGTTTTATCGTCTGGGACCATTTTTCGAAATTGGAATGATTCGTTTATTTGTTTACCACTAATCAATTGTTTCGAATGTGGCCACTGGAATAATTAACCTGGACTAAGGTTTTATTTAGAGGAGTAATTTTTTGTTTATTTTGCATAAAATTAACGATAATTGCATGAGGGCTCATTGGTAACGTGATGGGCACATTTTTCTTTACTTTTCAAATGTTCTCCACGACTGATAAATGCATAAAGATCATGTAACTTGAATCTTTGTAACTCATTGGACCTCGGATAATTCTGATGTCAAATTTTGAAGAATTTTTTCAAATTATTATATTCCGAGGATACTGGGTTTTTTTTATTTTTATTTTACGAATTTCGATGACTGGAGAACACTTTGAAAATGAACATAATACACACTAATAACTGATCGAGAAACCAGAAATAGGAAAAGTGTAATTTGGATGAGAATCTACAACTAAACATCTCTCTGGTGGAGCTAAAGGGACTTTTTAGTGTGAAGGGAGTTTTTACGAATGAACTGCGGACCTGACTGGAAATAATGGAGATTATTGTACATTTTTCCATGTTATATTGTGGTTGGAAAATTGTGCAACGTTTACAGGAACGAAAAGTCGTTTTTGTCTTTAATTCAATCGGTAGCGAGGGACTGAAAAACGCGATTGAGGAATGTAAAGGATTTCGGAGGATTTGGCAGCTTAAATGATTTGATTTCGAACTTAATTTGTGACTGAGCTGATTGCGCATGAAAAACGGTCGTCCTTCTGTAAACAGGAGAATTATTGTCGATCTTTGCCCTTAATTAACCCTTGTAAATATTGATAGACGTGCATGGACGTTTGGACGAATGTTGGACCGATGAAAAAAAAGAATCATGTTTTTTTTTTGACATTCATATACTGCGACGATCATTATCATGACAATGGACTTTACTATAATTGCAGGAATGGACGTGACGACCGCGTATCCCGGCCCCTTAGCCACAGACAATACGATCATCGATAACACCGAAAGAACGACTGTCAAACCGTTGACAGTGAAAAACATTAGCGAAGCGTCAACAACAAGCATCGTAACAACCACAGTGTCAAATTATTTCGAAACTACTCAAGTTCCTAATCACGAGTTCCATTATCCAATGGACCCTGGTCATCCAACGACCGTATATAACGGCCCATACAGTCCCGATTACAAGCCAACACAAGCGAATATCGATCAAGTATTTCATTTGTCACCGCACACGGAAAAGCCCACGCAAAAAGAAAAAACAAAATCAAAAACGGACGCGAAAAAGCCTCTGGAACCGGTGAAACCCCACAAAGAAATAAACACTCAACAGCTATACGGCGTCAAGAACGAGGATCAACAATTCTCAGGTCAACGGTTCCCTGGTCCTTTGGCACCCGAAAAATTCCCCCAGCCAAAACTCCCACCGAGTCCTACGCGAACTAAAATCATTGAGAATCCAAATATGACGGGTTCGACGAACAAATTACCACCGATTGAGAAAACCGGTCATCCCTCTGAACAACCACAATTCATACCCCTTAAGCCTTACACCGACGTTCCCGAAGGGCCATTCGTGTTTGTACCAACCAACGGCGAGAACATACCACCGACACATTTCGTAAATCAATATGAAAATCCTGATGCGGGTCCACCTTACGGAGGTCCTGCTCTACGACCTGATTATCGTGACCCCAACTTTGTTTCGCCACCGGTACCAAAGAAGAAAACAACCCCGGCTGATTCTTACGTCGACGATTATAAAAACAAACCCGGACAAATGACCCCAGGAAAAAGCAAACCTCCGCCACATAGAAATCCCCAGGAACAAGAGATTCTACCGGAAGAATTGTATCATTTGATTCAACAACAACATCCGGGCCTTACACATTTGGAACATGCACCACCCCCGGGTCATCCTGACCTTTACGATATTCATCGACAGATCGCAGCTCAAAAAGACCCAAATAATTATTTCGGCCAAGCCTCACCACCTGCTCTTACCAATAACAATAAAAAGAATAATAAACAACCACCACCCAGGCCCCCTCACATCGTCTCCCAGAAGGACGAAAACGGACAAACCACTTATCACGTACATACCTCCGAAGTTCCAAATTCACCGCAACAAATCGAAGAACTTTTGGCACACATTAGTCAACACGATTCTAATCTCGGCCCCTTCCAACGCTATCCCGGACAAAATCCTATCACTCACACTTACCAAACCGCCCCAGGCCCACCACCAACGCATTTACATCCTGGCATTGATCTTCGCTTACCCGATTCGTCGGCCACGTCACACTTGAATCATCCGTTTGCCGCACAAGCTTCGCCCAACCAGTCAGGTTCGTTTCCCTTTCTGCCATCAAACAACAACTCTAAAACACTCAATCATGAATTTAACACTATTTCATTACAAACATTTGATTCCGTAGAAATTTCCGAACTTGGCAGATTCAGAAGAGTTCTTTTCTGGGACGGTATCTCTTTAGCTTTTTCACAATATTCTTATGGAAAAATACGATGTTTTTAAAATTTTAACGATGATTGAACTGCAAAGTTTTGGAAATTCTGATATTCTGAAATTTTTGGCTGTCAGACGTGTGTCATGGATCCTTAATCGATATTTTCGATTCATCACACAATTTTTCTGATTCTTAAAAATCGTCATTTGGTATGATGGGTCCCCCAGACCCAGCGGTGGTTGCGTGGGTCACAAATAGTTCTAACGCCATTTGAGAGAAAGCTGTTCAGCGTTGGGATACAGGAAACAGAATTATTTTCATCTGTAATCAATTAATAGAGGACGACAGAGAATGGTCGGATTGTAACGACTTCAACTGGATTGTAACTCAAATAATCGATATTTGATTCTTTGACTGTTCCGTTTCTCTTCTCTTTCAATACACGCCATTTAGCTGCACAGTAGAGCACGTAGAACAAATGTTTTAAATAATTTTATTCTGTTTATTTTCAAGAATATAAATTATTTAAACAGGTGGCACTGAATATGAGCACAGATTTATAATTGGAGTAGAAAGAACGAAGAACCCCTACACGATATCCATGAAAGTTTAAAAATGGTTTGAAGGGTGCCAGAAGTTAATAATTCAACTGTCATTAATAAATAAAAAGTATTTTTTTACATGCACTTAATCATTCGTAACGATGTTTCATCGGGAGTTTTAACAGTCTTACAACTAAATATCCATTAATTAAAGTCTTTCCAATTAATTGAATGTTTTTAAACTTTCTTTACTTCTGTAATTGACAAAAATCGAAGAAAACGGCAGATTTTTTTGTATTTATTTATAATTGCACATTAACGGCGACCATTGTAAAATAATGTGTTGAAAATTTTCAACAAAAATTGTTTCATTCCAATTGGGCACTCTCATGTGGCGTTTGAACTGAAAAATGCTTGAATGCGTGAATGATTAAAGTGCTGAGAACTAATTAACGTTCGAATGAGACATTTGTGTCTCACTTTCTAATGGAAAATGACCGAAACAACATTTTTCTCGAAATATATTAATTTTTTCAATCTATCATAGTTATGGATCATCACAATGTCCCACCAGGATTTTCAATACTCGGTGGTATTCCTGGCTTCCCCGGAGTCAATCAAGGGCATCAAACTCCACAGGATGAAGTTTCAGTAAAAGCTTTGGAAGCTCTTGATGACGGCACGATTCGCATTGTTTTTACTGTACCGCCAGTTTTCGTAGGACTTCAAGCTCGAGTCGAGTTGCGATACACAAGTGACAAATCGTAAGTTAATAAAGTGGGTTTTAAACAGAATATTTTTAAATATATACGAAAAATCTGTAAAAGAAAATTCGTGTTGAAAAAAATACTTTGAAAATTTGGGTCGTGGGGAATTTTGATAAATCGATAATTTCTTATCATTCGATTGATAAAATTAAGTAAAATCATTTGTTCCGGGAGTAGCGAAAAATAAGAAAATTGGGAGTTGCAAAAAATCCATTCGTAAGCAGTTGATAAGAGAACGAGTCGGAAATTCAAGGGAATAATAACTGAAATGATGTTTTTACTCATATTTTATGAACATTGAATGAAAAAAACACATTTGATTTACTTTCTAAAGGAATCCTGACCCTTCAACCTGGAAGTCACAGATCTTCATACCACCGAACGATTTGATAGCAACTCCGCAATTGGAATTCGAATTGGACGGTTTAGAGCCGTCGACGGATTACAAAGTTCGTGTGACCGTGAATTTGCGCGGTCTTGCGAACAGTCCAAGCAGTAAAATCTATAGCGTACGTACGTTGGACAGACACGAAGAGATTCCAACATTGCCACCACAAATTCCAGTCGACGCTGAGCTCCGAGTCGTCGAAACAAATTCTACCTGGATTAATCTTATGTGGAAGAAATTCACCGAATACGAGATGCAATTTATCGATGGTGTACAATTGCGTTACAAGGAACACGACAGCAAAGTATACGCTGCAACTCCACTCATTCATCGTGCTGTTACTAATTATGTTATCGAGGATCTTAAACCAGCAACTAATTATGAAATTGGAATTTCCATTATTCCATTCCCTGGACAAACTACTGAACTCATTAGTGAAAAAACTGTAAGTTCATTCAAAATAAACCGTAATGGATATACAAATTTATAAAAGTGTGAATAAATTCATAAATCATTTGATTGATTACTTATATAAATAATAAGAAATCAAACAGTAATAAAAACGAAGATTCTTCATGGTTAATTAAAAATCTAATTAATCTGGAGAACTAAAAAATTGATAACAGTGTTCAAAGCGATTTTTAGGTGATTGATAATGTGTTTTTGATTCCAGATTCAAGTGATCACAGCAGTCGAACCAGATCCTTATGCATTTGACGTTAAAGTCGAAATAAAATCGATCAAATCAACCGCAGTCGAGGTTTCATGGACAGGAGTACCTTATCCGGAAGACAAACATGTGAACATTTATCGAGCTATCTATCAGAGTGACAGTGGCAAAGAGGACACTAGTACGTTTAAAATTGCCAAGAGAGACTCTCCAGCAAAAACAGTCATTACCGATCTTAAGCCTGGTACTCGTTATCGATTATGGATCGAGGTTTACCTGACCAATGGCCGAATAAAAAAGAGCAACGTTCAAGACTTTGTCACTAAACCCGGAGTCGTGTTGCCAGCTGGAGTTTCTCAACAAGGTAATTTTTATCTCGTCATTTTTGAAATCCCTACTGATTTGAAATTCGTGAAACTACAACATTTTGGGTACGAATGGATTTATCATTTCATAATATTTCGATAAAATCGTTTTTCGAAATCGAGAAACATTTCTATTTAGCGAAAATCTACCTCAAAAATTCACAATTAACATTTGAATGATTCTCCCTTTTTTCGAATGTCACAATTAAATTCCCACTAAATTCGCATTAAATAAAACGGTTTTTCATGATCTGTCTTTCGTGTTGCAGGCAAATTAGCATCGATACCACTCCACGAAGGTGATTACTACGGTCCTCTGGTAATAGTGGCAATTGTAGCTTCCCTGTCGATACTTTCCACCCTGATTTTACTGATGATGTTAATGAAAAGGAGGTCAAGTAGCAAAGCTGACATATCACCGAGAAAAACCACCGCTGCTTATGACAATCCATCCTACAAGGTAGAAATCCAACAAGAAACTATGGGTAATTTATATTATCTACTTGTCAATTATTTCGCCATTTTTTTCACGTAATAATTCCTATTCTGAATTTTTTTTTCAAAAATGGTGAAGGATAAACGAAAATATGCAATAATTGATTGAGAAAAATGACATTTTATCATTTCAGACTTGTGAAGACGCTGGACCAATTACGAATGGTCGAAACAAAAGTACTGATCACGAAATGGCCACGATCAATGAAAACTCCGTTGCCAAGGAGACTGCCTAAATTTTGTGAACTATTAAGCTCGCATGAACATAGAATTTATTTATAATTGGAACGAAACGCTTTTTTTTTATTGATTATCAAAAAGATGAATTTTATTGACGTTTAAAAAACGTGCCTCTTATTTACTTTCATCGTTATTTCATCAGAATCGTCATTCAATATTTTATTATTTTATTTTTAACAATTATTCACGAGAAAAGCAAAAAAGAGTTTGAATATATAGTCAAAAAGAAATATTTGAAAAAACTCCGAATCACAATACGAAATAATTAGAGTTTTTTATACTTCGAAAACAACATCGATGATTGGTCTTTCGAATTAAAATATATTGTATGAAAGTTTTGTACATAGGATTCTTGTGCAATAAGCTAGTATCTACAGCACAGAATAAAACAACAGAAAAGATTTAAAAAGAAGAAAAAAAAAACTGTAGGGAAACCCCAAGTGTGTCTCTTGGTCAGGTGAAAATGTTGACTATTTTGAAAAATCCATAATTTCAAGAAATAAAGCATTTTTTTGTATTTTCACTAAACGTTTCGACGAAAAAACATTTGTTTGTTTCCTGCTTTCTTTCATTTCGAGATTTTTCAACTTCTTCTTCAACTTCTTTACTTTGACAGTAAATGAAAAAAAAATCGAAATCCATAGTATGTAATTGAAGGAAAAATCGATGTCCTCGAAGTGATGGAATTTTCAAAATTGTAAATATATTTAACCTGATTTAAATAGAGTGGAAATGCCTCGGAAAAATCTGTATCGTAATTTTGAATAATACGATTGGGAGGGGGCTGTATTTAATTGCCATTCGTGAAATTTCCGAAAAGAAATTGCGATGCGAAATAATAAAGGAGAATCGAAAATCGAGATTATATTAATGTTACGAAGGAGGAATGAGAAGAAAAAGAAGAATATTTATAAATGCACTATATACAGATACATCAAATTTCCTGATAATCCTAATCCACATTATTCTCAATAACGACTCTATTAAGGGATGATAAATGTTATGTATGAATATATATATAAATATATTTCTATTCGATGTAATTTAATATCAATAAGTTAACTCAGAGATTCCTTCGTGAATCAATAATTTGTACAGTAAACCTTTTTTGTATTAATGAAAATTAGAAAATAAATATTATAGATCGATTTTTTGTGCCATCAAATTCATATTTAATCCTCGTCGTTTCTCCCTCATTTCAATTCTTTCTCTCCTCACAACGAACAACCATAATATCCTTCAACTTCTTCAAATTATTTGTAGAAAAATATGACATTAAGTTCCTGATGACAAAAATCATGAATTATTTATTCTGTCAAAGATTTTATCAAGAAAAAATCCTATGCTGCGTCATAAATTAATTTTTATGTTCCAGATTTCAGACTCAAAGACGGACTTGAAAATTTTCAAGGTCCACCACTGACCGGTTCTATAAACTGTTCTAAAGAATTCTGGATTTCTTGTCAAACGTTTACTTTGCATATTACTCGGTGAAAAAAAAACTTGTTTCATTTTCGGATAATAAAGTCGATTGAAAAAGAAACATTCTAGTCGAAAGTTTTCAAGTTTGTATTTCATTAGTAAAACTATAATTATTTTATGTTACATGAGTTTTTTTGTTGTTGAGTATTTCCGTTACAGTATTGAATGTTACGAGAAAATCGATGCTTTAAAAAACTGGGTATTATTTTTCTTTCTATGAATAGGCGTGAACACTGAGTATTGCAATTTATATTGAATAATTGTGAAATATAAAGTGATTACAAGAACAAGAGATTATTTTCCAAACAATGGATCAGTCACTGCTCGACCGGAAACTTTAATAAAAATCAATTGCCTCAACATGAAAACTTGTGGAAAGAACAAGAAATACGAATCCATATTTCCTGACTATAAAAAACGTGTATAAAAAACACGAAATTCAAATGAAGGAGCTTATTTCGAAATATTCTTAACGGAAAGTCCATTATTTGCAATAATTGCGACTTAAAATTATTCTCTACAATAAAAAAAACGACAAGCATCGATTCTCAAGTCTTGCGGCGTTGAATCAGTGACTCAGAAGTAAGAGTTGAGAGTATCTTCGAAAGAGAAGGGTTCGGTGGTTGGAGAGAAACGTGAAACGACGTGGCCATTTTTGTCAACGATGAATTTGGAGAAATTCCACTTGATATCATCGGTGATGAATCCACCGGATTGTTTTTTCAGCCATTTCCAAAGAGGATGAGCGGTGTCGCCATTGACATCGACTTTTTCAAACAAGTCAAATTGAACATTGTACTGTTTGACAAATTTCAATATATCCGCAGAAGTTCCAGGCTCTTGATTGGCGAATTGGTTGGATGGGAAAGCCAAAATTTTCAGACCTTTCGAAGGTCCATATTTTTCGTACAATGATTCCAATTGCTGGTAATTCGTTTGGGTCAATCCACAATTGCTTGCCACATTCACCACTACAAGAACGTGTCCTTTATATTTATCCAACGAAAGGTCATTGCCATGGATGTCATTCGCATGGAACTGATAAATCGACGTTGCTTTTTCCCAGTCAACGTCTTGATTAAACTTCTCTGTTCTTTCACCAACTACATTTTGACAGTCGTCAGACTTTTCAGTCGAACAATTCTCTGCCAAAACACTCAGTGACACCAGCGACAATATTATTATCCCTTTGCCTGCAACATTTTTCCCACTATATTTATCACAATATCGTTTACTTTTATTTCTAGAATTATTTTGCCAAAACCATTTCCCAGGGTTTTTTCTAGAAATGGAAAAAAGTCTTTTATAGAACTAGGATCTGTGGAATATTCTCGGAAAAGGTTAAGCCCACATTTGAAAATCTAAGTTTTTATTATTGATAATTTTTTTCAATATGTTGCGAAAGGTTTTTGGATTTCTCAAATGTTCTGTTTGTGAAGGAAATTTTGGCTCGTGGAAGAACGTATTTTGAGGTTTAAGCAAAATGCGTTTTCATTAATTTATTAATTTCATGTCACTAAATAATGACAAACACATGAAAAACCGAACATGAATGTTTGGTAAAACAATCCTTTTTTACGAAAACCGATTAAAGACAATTGAAAGAAAAAATGTTGATACAATTTTGTACAAAATTGTGCTTTTTTCGAATACCGGTAAACGAAAGAAAATTCCGATTTGTTAGCAAAAACCAATGAAAACCGAGAAGAGAACGAAAACAAAAACTTACGCGCAAACATTGACCGAGGTATACGAATGAAAACCTGTCACTAAAGTTAGGCTGACAAGTAATTGAGAGTGAAACAATGTTTATAATTACTTACCCCACATTATCGATGAATTGCAGAATCGTGAAAATATTAATAATCAGCTTTCAATTCTGTTAATAAAATGATCTCTTTCAGTAGTCGCTGCGAGCCCGCGCGGGTATGTTTCGGTACACGGAGTCAGATTGCTAACGCCAATGGTCGCAACGTCGTAGTTCCCTTCGTATATATATGAATACTGTGCTAGAGTATGACCTTTGGACTGGTCGAAACGAGACTTTTTGCAAACTTTTTGTCCTACGATGCGCTTTTAATCTTCCCGACCTTGTCCGCAAAGCCGGTTTCGAGTGCGCGAGAACATATTCACGGTCGGTAAACATTCCTACCGGCATTTTTATTGAAAAATTGAGATTATCAATATTTTTAACACGAAAATACGAGAAACTCGTGACCTGCGTCTCCAGATGAAGGCCACATTTTTTTAACCATCGATGGGAATATCTTTATTTCTATAAATAAATGAGATATTTCTAGAAACGCGACCCCGCCAGAGTTCAATGAATTCCGACATATACACAAACGTTGTTGACAAGCTCAAGGTGTTCAAGGACAGTCAAGAACAAGGCAGTTTCGCACCATTTTTATATGATGCAGGTTCTCGAACGTCGTCATTTTTCGGTATTTCAGTTAAAATCATCGAATTGATTTTCATTTGTGTTCAAAACACCGCGTAAAAATGTTGAATATTAAAAAGAAAACTCACTGAACTGTCGACCACCTCTTCACTTTCATACGACGCGCTCCGCGTTCCATCGAAACTGGCGGCCATCTTGATTCGCAGTTCTTCCATGTTTTGATTTTCGACGGTAAATAAAAACTTTTTGGAACACATTATCGAGCAATTGCATGAAATATGATATATTTTCTTTTTTCACGTAGAATTTGAATAAAATCTCGAAAGCGTCATGGTTGATCGATCGATCGAGCGAAAAAAGTTTGTAGCTATTACAATTATTTATGCAACTATTTTGTAACAAATGGGATCTGGGAAAGATTTATACGAAATCACATTTATCGTGACGTTCACGTAAGCGATCGTTTTCCTATCGTTGAAAATGCACAAAAAACTGGAACGCAAATAGTGACAATTTTATTTGTATTTTGTTTTGTTTTGTTTTTTTTTGTTTTTAATCATCCATCTTCCGGCGACGACAAAACTGTGGATTATCGCTGTTTCGTTATTACAAAGCAAGTTGATCATTCATCAGCATTAATCTCATACGAACATCACTCGTTAATTTTTTGTTTTTTTTTTCATCGCTTATAAATAATAATAATACGGATAGCATACAAACGCACAAAACTGTGAAATAAGAAATATTATTAAATAAATATAACACACATGGCGACCCGTATTAATTCGGGCGAATTGCGAAAACTCAATCGACAATATTACACAAAAAAAGAAAACAAAAATGGAAAAAAGAAACAAAAAACATACAGTACGAACAAAAGAGTGGCTTTTTTTCAATCAATTATGAAAATGGTAACGCGCGCAACATATTTGTTTGCTATAGAATAATTCTTAAGGTCCTTTGATCAAATCACACACCGGCAAGTCGATATTTCGACGAAACGTTCAAATTATCATCTCATAATCGCGACACTTGGATTTTCCGATTTTTTTTGTTATGTTTTCTTCTTGTTTTTTTGTTTTTTTTTTTTAAATCTTATACGTATATTTATTTAAACACACACTCGCTCATCACTTTGCTACGGTCCTTAAATGTATTCTTCTTTCTCGTGTAACCCACGCTGATTCATCGACGCTATTACAACATTCTTGCAAGCGATACACTCTCGATTATTAAATTAATTAATTAATTGCGATATATTCATGGATATATCGTCGAATGAAATTCCATTTAAAATCACAACTTATCTTACATCATTTGTGTACGATAAGGTGAAATAGGTTTTATACACTTCTGAGACTTCGCCTCGCGCAATCAACGTCAATAATTCATTGATTATATAATTATTAAATACACGTCGAATTATAAACCATTTGGGTTGTTTCTTATCGATTTTCTATTCATTTTTTCAAACAAGCATTTCGTCTTCTTAGATTTTCAAGTTTGTTTTTTCTCGTTCCTTCACACTTTATTTTTATCTTGGTTTTGCCTCTTCTCGTCGCCTATTTTGTATTTAATAAAAACGACTTAGTTTTAGATCGACCCGTTATTAAAGATTATTCCTATTTTTTTTTTACTGTTTTTTTCTTGCGTCACCTCTCATTTCTTCTTTGCGAACTTCTTCTCGGTTTCAATCGTTTTTTTTCAGTTCTATCCCTTTTCTCACACTGTGGAAAACGTCACTTGAGAAAAAATGATTCAAGCATTATCATCCCGTGGAAATTATACGTTGAAGCTTCTTCAGTTTTCTTTTCCCTTAATTATTAGTTTAGAGACAATGAAAGTCCTTGAATCGAAGATATGAATAACGAACGCGTTTTACGCTGGGGAAGAAATAACGGATCAATGGCTGGCTGTTTGTTTGTTCAGAAAACGATGCAAACTCCACGAGTTCTCTTCCGCCCCATTTTTTTCTTGCTTCGTTTGGTTTCTTGGATGAAAGACGATTTAGAATGTGTGCGCGTTTCGGCAAATTCCACAACCGAGAGCAAATTCTTCACCGGTTGGCGGATGTTTCACGTGCAATGGACACTCGTCACCTTCCAGCTGTTTTCCTTTTGGTCCTGAAGAAATAATTAACGGGATTTAGTGAATTTGAATTTCATGAAAATAATTCTCAATTCAGACGGATGAAATAAATTTCAAAATAGAATAATGAAGACGTAAAGACAAAAGAGTAAAATCATTGTTAAAAAAGTAACAGAAAAAATAGAAGAACTGCTGAATTATTTTACCAGCAGGACACGATGGTAATTCGCTTTTTGGTATAGTGGTGACACGTTGGAAATCGTCGTGGCATGGATTGCAGAAGTGAGTTGTTCCGAAGCAGAAGAAGACGGCTGTCGAGCAACAATAACGACATTTGTACTCGAGAAAGTCAGCTCCGTGCTTTGGACACATCTGAGCCCTTGCCACGTCGCTGCAACCACCGCATACCAATTCAGTGGGATCGAATGATTCGCCACCGATTTGAGCGTCGCATCTTGCCTCTCCGCCGTAATAAGCCTTCTGGCATTTGTAGCAAACGTAATAGGCGTAACGATCCATTGCGTACGCAGCAGGATCTTGATAGTAACGACCACCAACAGCTGTAACTGCATCGGCTCTGAAAGAAGAAAAAATTAGAATTGATAAAATGTACTTTAACAACGCAATTTGCAACGCAACAACGCATTTCGAATTACGAGAAACAATAAAAAATCATATTTTGAGATTGAACAGAGAATGAAACAAAATTCATTTGCAGAATAAATCAAATTGTTGTATGGAAGATTGGTGTTTTTTTCTTCAAATTACTCTCAAAGTGTATGTTTATATATTTATTGAATGAATTTAACTTAAAAATGTAACTTTTTTATCGTGGTCAGAAAAAAAATAGGCGATTCTTACTTGTGCAGGCCTTCGTACTCCAATCGCATGAGTGCCTTTCTTCTGACATCGGCATAAAGGTCAAGAATGGTGGCCAAATTGTCAGAAAGTGTAGGATGTTCCATGGGTACTTTGCATATAGGACAGAGAGAGAAACCAAAAGTAATTCTGGGTCCAGCCCACATTTTTAATAAAACGTTGCGACAGCAGTGGAGGTGAAAGACATGGCCGCATTGGAGTTGAATTGCAGGAGCACAGGAGAGTGCTTCGGTGAAGCAAATCATGCACATGTCATCAGCATCTTGTTTGAGATCAGCACTCGGTGAGCATCTGTGCAGACAAGGTAAACAATTCTTTTCGCCTTTGACACCCCCGCAAATATGACCGCAAAGATGAGTTTTGCTGCAAGCGTTTTTCGCATGTTCTTGACAATCGTGATCCGAACATATGTTCCCAATAGCCAAGAGTCCTGTGTTTCCTGTCGTTCCACAAAAACGACACACACCCGAGGATGCACCGATCGGTTTCCTCGGTGAACCGTCACGAAATTCAACCAAAGCTTTCAACGTTCGACTATCGGCTAAAGCCAAAATCCAGAACAATTTTGTCCTGCCACAACCCTCGTGAAGGTCAACCCTTATCGCTTCTTCTTCCTCCTTGCAAACTTGACGCACGTGCAGACGCGTACGACGGTGAAGGTGAAGTACTCGATCACAATCCGCACACAAATTCCCACAAACGTTACATTGGATTATTGCCGTTGTCTCACCGTCGTCGTGATTGCTACAAGTCGGCTGTAAACATAAATCAGCATTTTTATTCGTGCACATTACAGTATCTCATTGATTCTTGTACCGAGAATTTTTTAATCAACAATTGAAAAGCAAAAGTTGCCATCAAACTTCTTTATTCTTGTTAAGAGCGAATATAAAAGTGTTTTTCTAAATATTTGAAAGAGAGATTCCATCCTCATCGGGATTCTTTCTTAAAACTTATGTAGATGGTTTTTGTTCATTTTGTCCCAAAATGTTTAGAAAATGATGAGTCATCAGCTCATAAATTTGAAAATGATAAAAAAGTCATGTCGTACTCTGGGTGGAGGTGGTTGACCGTCCATCGCGTTCCATTGACCGGAAGACAGTCTCTCGACATGATCAGAGTCTAAAACGCAGAGGGAAGACAGAGCTAGCCAAAGAGCTGGAGTACGTAAACATTCCGTGGGATCTCTGCTTTTCTCGTCGAGTCTCGTCAAATTTAAAATATTTTCAGCGATCGCAGCTTTCGTAACCGCAGCCCAAGCATCAGACAATTTTCCCTGTGAACATGGTAATAGTCATAAAAATTTTGAAAACAATTTATACTTAATCAACTCTCAACGATATTTACCGAAGCCATGTCCTTGAGGAGCTGAATAATAACTTCGGCAAGTTTGCGAGTCATGCATCCTCTGAGCCACCATCTTGGGCCGACGAAGCTTTTTGGATGAATGCTCGTGGCAAGAGAGACAGTTTGAAGTGCTTTTCCATTATTATCCTTAGCTTTTAATTTGACTTGCACGGAGAGAGCTTTGGCGATGCAGCTGAGAAAAACGTCGAGAATACCGGGCGAGTGTTCGTCGAAATCTTTGGATTGAGCATAGCCGCTATTGGCAACGGAAACAATACTGAAATCCGAAGGTGGAAGTCTCTCGAGACTGACGACATTGGCCAAAGTTTCGGGTTTTATTTCCGGCAGTATTCTGCGCAGCAGGGACGTTACTTGACGTTGAACACGGGCTGATCCAGTGTGTAAAAGACTCAAAAGATCCTTGAGCAAACCGTACTGATGAGACAAATAATTTCTCCCCACAGCACTGCCGCTTAGAGCCAGCACCATTGACAACATTTCGAAACAATAAGTGTCAGCTGCTTTTGGCAAATCACTGTTGTCGCTCAATAAACTATTCGCTGGTGTTGGAGAGCACAACAGTGTTTCCCACTCCTCCCGCAATCTTATGCTCTCTTTTCTTATAGCCTGAACAATGTGAGTGCAAACTTGTTTCTGCAAATGTGTTAATTTACTACGACTGAACAGAATTCCGACCATGTGCTCACGAAGGTCGTGACTGTCTTCGAGCTCATCGTTACTCGCTTCTCCGGTGTCCATTGTCTGTTGCTGCTCTCCTTGAATCAGTTTCCCAAATACCTGAACAAAAATTCGTTTAAACGTGAGGATGATATTGACTGCGAAACAAAAACGACGCGATTAAATGATTTTTTTTTTCCATTTTACCTGAGATGTTATCAATCGGAACACTTTCAAAGTCTCCGCTTCGCAATTTCTCTGTTGTATCGCTGCAGCATTCAATTGTTTACCAATTTTCAATGATTCTCCTTCGATCTCACCCAATACTCTTATCTGACGTACTCGCAATGAATTATCGGGTCCTTTCAGCTCTAGACTAACAACCACGTGTCGTGAATCTGTTATCGGACAATTTACCCATCCAGCGGATCTACTTTCGATCTCCACGAGTCTTAGCTTTACCATCTCGTCGATGTTTGCACCAGAATGAAAAGTTACGCTGGAGACTTTGTGCTGAAATCACAATCAGATATGTTAGTTACAAGTTCGGTGCGAAAAACCGTCGAACGGTATTTCCTATTGTGACTTCCACGATTCAAAAATTTCTTTCAACTGTCTAAGGTTTTACAAGTGAAATATTTGATTGTCATAATAAAATTAATGAATCTATGAAGAAAAAAAATGAAAAAACTTAGACACTTGAATTGATTTATCTAAATTTTGCCATTTTCAATTTTTACGACTTACCGTCAAGTCCCGACAATTATCAATGTGAATATAAACCATTCGAGGAAAAGTATGAGCACCACAGATGAGAGTGATAGTTTTTGTTTTGTTGCGATCCTCGTCACCGGATTCCCAAAACGTTTCAGTCGAATTGTTGGTAAGATGACCGATCATGGCTTGTCGACTGGAGGCTTTAATTTCGATACTGGTTGTCAAGTCTTTGAGTGATTCGACACATGTTGTTATCTGTTGTGAATAAGTGGACTGATGACTCTCGTGCATGCTGATAGTTCCATCCTCTTCTTCCTCGGAGCGCGATAAAATTTTGCTTATGTTGCTGAATACGTGACTACGATGAAGGAACATGTGGTCAGCTGAAGTGAAGCGTATGCCCCAGCATCTGACAGCTGCTTGTTGTAAAGGTGATCCAGGCGGTGGCAAAAGCATCAAGTCAGCAATCGTTTGTAATAATGTGTGAAATGCTGTTGGCAAAGGATTTGCTGCTTCGCCAGCGATCACCAAATCGCTCAAGGGATGTTCGCATACTCCGATCGTATCCTTAAAATAACAATCGATATATTAATCATTTATTCATTAACATTATAATTAATCTCTCAGGTTTTTCTACGTACATGATCATCCTTCCGTTCCGTCCTGTTGTCATCCTCATTAACATCTAAATTTTCATGGGTGACAGGCGTCAGAGATCCAACGAACCACCATAAAAGATCGTGCAGGCAAATCGGCTGTGTGACACTTCGAAGCAGCCAATTAAGTGCTTGCATCGCGTAAACTCGACAGGCTGCTCTCCTCAAAGCCTGTTTCATAGCCAACTGCAAATGTTGTAAATTGTGCTGTTGAAGAACGAAGAGCATCACGGGTCTCATGAGTATTTCGACTCTGTCGTTCGTTGGAACTTCGATCTGACTTGTGGAAACGATTGCTGACTGATCCATCGAAGGTACCAATTTTTGAAGAGCCGCTGATGGGTAGCAGAGAAGCGACGAGCCCGCATCTAATTTTGTACATTTAAGGAGACAAATTAGAAAACGGAAATTAGATGTTTCTTCATGATTTTCTTTTTATTTTACAAACAAAAGAGGTTCCGTCATATTCTTTTGCACTATGTTACCGTTGTTCATTTCACTGCTACTGTTGTTTCTCTTTCGCATCATAACGACTCGACCATCGTTACTATTCTTAGCCCAAGGTGCACCCGTCGACATTGATACCGATCTGTGAAAAATTCCTCGTCCTTTGCCACCATCACTGTCGCTGTCGCTCATAGGGCATTCGGAAAGAGGCTGTGAGGAAACAGAGATACACAGAAATTATAGAATATTCCCACATCAATTGGATAATCGCTATGTATTTTTTACTTTGCTAGAAAATTCTAAAACTATCTACAAATTTTGTCGACATTCTGCAACTTCAGATGTTATCTTTTTTATTGTTGAAATTTCTAGAAAGTTCTCATTTCAAGCAAGATATTGAAAACCTAGCAACGAAATAAATATCTTTGAACACTTACTCTCCCATTGGCTGCAGTGAAAGCATTATTTCCATCATAAGGATTTGGCTGTCCGTTTTGTCGTCTAAGAGTTTCTTCGTAATAGCGTTCTTCGCTGCTCTGTGAGTGATGAATACCGAGTGCTTGAAGGCATTGGAAGGGCCCAGTGGGTGGGAAAGGTCCGGTAGGTTCGGGAGGGCTGTAATTTTCAGCGACGGATGATAAAGTTTGCGAGGGTCTTCTCTGTTGTTTGGGAATATTTAGACCGGAAGCACTTGATAGATCAAGTAAAAACATAGCGTTATTTTTCATGATAACGTGTGTTTCAGTGCCGCTTGGACTGCTGATGGGTGACAAGAGGCCTTTGTTAGCAGCGCCTTTTCTCCTCGTTACATTGCCAATAAGTTTTTTACCAGCTTTGTTTTTTCTAGCCTTCAAATAATTATCACGACAAGTGTCACAAATGAGATACCAGGAAGTTCCACTAAAATCACCGTCGCCACAGTTTCCAGCCCAACCGGAGAAATAATTTCCACAGCTATTGTATCCCATGCCACCGGAATGCCAGCCACAACCGGGATGCATCATTTTCATGTGATAAGTAACAGGGTGTGGAAACATAAGACCGCACAATTCACATGTTGTCTCGCGTTCGGTGGATCCAGTGGGTGGAGCAGCACCGGGATTCTCAATATTTGGTGAATTCGGTCCACTTTTACCAACGAATTTCCACCATTCTTTCTTTTTCCTATTGCCCTTTTTGTTATCGCGTTCCTTCGGTTTTTCCTCACGATTTTGTGACTTTTCAACAACTTGACGTTTCGTCATTTTCATACTAGTCATCTGGGATATTGGACTGGGTAAAACGGTCTGTTGTTCTATCGCTTGTTGACAATTGTTGCTCAACTCTTCCCAAAGGAACACGAGGCTTTTGAGAGCTGGTGGCAAAATAGCTACAGTATGACACTCCGGCAGTGACGTTAATTTTCCACCGGCTTGACACTCCTCCTTTATCGTCGAATCTTGCTTTTTACGATTCCTATTGGCATTCGCGTTTGCTGCTGATCGCGTAAGTGTTTCCAAAGTGCTCGGTTGGATATGCAAATAGTGTCCGGCGTTAGTAACTTCGACCGAATGCCTCTGTCGCGCGCGTTGTTCCTTCGTTAATTCTTCCTTCGGTTTTTCGCTCGAGGCAACCACAGCCTGTCTCGTCACAACGAGAGCTCCTTGCTTCGGTAAAGTTGGATGAAATTTGAGAAAACTCGCGCAAGCCATCGCGTCGTGGACGATTCCTTCGTGCCATAAAAACGCGGCGAATACCGCGCGAAGGCACTCAGCCACCGAAGGACTCACCGCTTCTTTCACCCTCTCTTTGCTTAGATTCACAGGACGACTTGGATTTGGTCCTTGTTGCGTATTCACTGGCGATATCGCTCGTTTTGTTCGTGTTTTTGGTACCTTTGTGTGCTCTCTTCGTGTCGACAGTTTTGGTGAATGACGCTCCTCCTTACCACCCGATGAACCGATGCTGAAATGACCTTTCATCGCTGTCGCTGCGCTCTCAGGACTCGTCTGCGTTTGGGCTTGCGATACTCTTCGCGGACTGTCCTGGGAATCCTACCACAAGACAATTCAACAAAGAAATCTCTCAATTTTTGCTTATCAACAAAAGAATTACGTTCATTTCGTAATTTTAAAAGATGATATCCTTACACTTCGATCCTTTCGAGGTGTGTCCGGTGGACTAGCCACACTGCCATCCGATCTCATGTGCAATGAACTACAGCTTGGACTAGGCGACAGATCTCGAGTATTTGCTGTTGTACTAATCCCACTCGGAGACTGCGATGGATCTCTCGTAAGACTGCTCACTAAGGCACTTGTGTCACTCTGCGTTGATCCTCGACGATGAGATGTCGCGCTGTCCATCATTCCACCTGAAACTACGAGACAAGCATTCATTATGAAAATACTTATAAGCAAAAAGTGATCATTTTTTGCTCTATATCAATGGTTCTAGTCGCAGAATTCGTTTCATTTTTTTGATCATACTTTTATTGTTATATATTTTTTTAATGAACAATCATATTTGCTGAAGATAGTTCTTTTTCACGTCCCACGACTGATGTCATATAATATCGACTTGAGATTACGATTAATGTGAAAGTCTAGTAATGTTTTTTTAACAGGCTTCCGTTGGGTTGGAAATGGGTAAAGTTGGACGATTGTCATAGTTTTCCCAGCGTATACTTCTGCGAAATGGTTGAAGATAGAGCAAAAGTGCACGAGACCAAGTTTGTGGCTCATAAAATTGACGACAAAAAAGTCTGAGACGACACTTTTTTATCTTCCATAGTTTAGCCCTGAGGGTGAATCGCGAAAATACTGATTTGCCTAGAATCATGCCAACGACTTCTTTGATCAGCTCTCACGACCAAACTACTGAAGATAGAAAAATGCCTCTGAGTACTTTTTTGTAAGAAATTTTATACACTACGAAATTGGTTCTATACACTTTTGGCCTATTTCCAACCGTTTCGATAATATACGCGATGGAAAAAGGCTCATCTGACAATGTTAATAACTCGACAGGACAGAATCTGGTCTGAAAACATTACAAGATTTTTCGGCTTGGATTTCGGTCCTGGACTCGAAGCAACACTTTACTGTACGTTTTAAATAATGTTCTTTGCCAATGTAAGAAGTGATGTACTGTCTCAATCATGCAACAGAAGTGCAAACGTGCGTTTTCGCATTCCCAAAAAGTATGTGGAGTTTCAACGAATAATGTATGTTTAAGCGACGACTCCGGTTATCCGACAGACTGATTGATAGCAAGAAAAAAATGTGCTATCGAAATAAAATTTGTGCAAAGACCTGAGCTATGTTTATGGTTGTTTTTTCGATAATTTTACTTCGCGATGTTAAGGTATTAATTGGTGTTTTAATGGAGGATATTAAGATAAAATACGTGTGTTAGTGAATAATCTTACCTAGAGGGGAGAGGCCGACACTCCGGGGGGAACCGTAGTGCAGAGGGCTGCTACCGGCACTGTCCCCCCCTCCTATCAAACTTCTCCCACCTGACAAGTTTGTTTATTAATCGTGACATGTTTTTCTCTTTCCTTTTTCAATGGCAGTGTTTTTATTTCTTTAAAGCGTGGTGACTAATCGATTATTCGAGCAGACAAATGTGATAGTGAGAAAATAAAAATGCAGTTGAGGTGATTCGGTGCATTGGGTCGAAATAGAAGATTTTTGCAGTGTCTGTGTGGCTTTTTGTGGTTCTTTCAAATGCTTCATGCAACTGCAGAATACGTGAGTAAACCTCAAGATGAAGAGAGACTATTTTTGTACGTTCCCTCGCTCGGGTTCATTTATGTTTTCTTTCTCTGTTCGCGCATTTTTCTCCTCATCTCGAGCCTTCAAAAACAAAATGATAACATTTCTTTTTCTTCTCAGTATGGAAGCAACGAGAGTACCTGCTTGAGCGTTAGCGACGAGAGGAAAGAGGCTATTACCGGAACCAACCGGCTGACGACTGGAACCAGCTAAGACCAACACCACTTTTTTTACCAAATCGAAATAATGGGACGAGTACACGATTTTTGTTTTTTTCATAAGTAGGACAATTCTACCGATGGACGAAAAATCAACAGTGAACATAGACTCTAAAATTTCTTAGGAGTTAAATATATGCGGATTTTTTTTTCATTTTTATTTACTAAGCACATCTGTACAAATTACTGCGTTGTTCATTTTCGCAAGACTATGTGAGACGTTTCACTCCAGGTTTTGAAGCGACACGGAAAAAGTCAGAGCTGAAGAAATTAATAGAATTTAAACGGCTCATTACGGTGTTTCAGCACAAAAATTTACAACTTAATTTTTTTATACTTGTCCAATAAAATATGGTCTATAAATTCTGAGAAAACTGACTGTGTTCCTATACAAATTTCCAATAAGTTCTGTTTCCCGTTGTCTATTTGCGTTTTTTTTAAATTTTTCAATTATTTATTAAGTCAGGAATCTTTAGTAACCCGAACTGTAACACTTACTACACGTCAATTTTCGTGTTTCTATAACGAAAAATGACTCTGGACACTGTTTAGATGTTCGCATGTCAGGGGTTAGAAAAAGAAAGTGAGAGTACACTAATATTTTTTCATTTAGTTTGACATCGTCTCGCGAAAATGTGACAACGCAGTAATCTGACGCTGAATATATTCTCCGTGTAGGGTGGGTGCGTTAGCGAATAATCGATTGTGGAAATTCCGTGTTATGAACTGTTTTTTTCTAACCTGGAAATTGGAAAGATCTGTTGTTACAAAGGATCGATACATAACTGAAAATTTTCTATGTACAAGCGTTTGACGGGGCAGCGAAATTCCAGAATACAGATTTTTAAACACACAGATGAGTTTTTAGGTTTTACACACATATATAGAAAACTAGTCCAGTACGCAAAAGAGCACCCACCCTAAATGCACAATAATGTGCAACAGTTAAGACGAACGAGTACGTACCAGGTATGGGGACCGGACTAGACGAACGGCTGAGAAATCTTGGTGACCCACCTTGAGGATTCTTCGGCGAGGAACTTCTCGACAATCTACGCGGAGTTTCCGGTGGCGTTGCGCCGTTTCCATTTGCTCGACTTTCGCCCATTGCTTTGACCAATTCTTTCACCGATACACCAACGAACTCGGAAAAGTCCCTGTTTTAAAAAAGTACAATTAAAACAAGGGACACCAAAAATAAAATGATGAATTTCATATTTTTAGAAAATTACGGAATTATTATTATTCTCTGCAATCGAAAGTTCATCAGATTATTCAATTTTCAAGTTTTTTTGTCAAAGTAAGTCTTTTTTGTTTGGTTGAACGTAATCAATAGTTCTCACCTGCCAGGGGAACTTTTCTTTTCTCCCTTGTCATCACCCCTCAGCCATTTTTGTAATACACTAAATTTTCCGCCACCTTCGCGTTCTCGTTCTTTTGCTACGCGCTCCTTGGAATGTGGTTTGGTGAATTTTGGCGAAACTTCGTTTTTGTCACTTCCTGCAAATCAATTGGAACCACGATAAAAAAAAGCTAACAAATTGAAACATTTCATTGAGTTTTTATTCATCGATAATAACTCTCAGTTTACTGATTTGCAAAATCTAATTGCCGTTACATTTGGAGTTTCATTTGGACACAATTTTTAGTAATTTTTCTATATTCTCCTTTTTTTTACCTGGAGAACCATGCTGACTGTACGAGCCAAAAACGAAGGGATTTGTCGTGTTACCGCTATCAGCTGATCCAGCTGTGCCCGGGGTGAAATTTGGTGCTGTAAAGTTGAAACCTTCCTGACTTCCGGAGGGCGTTGAAAAGTCGAAACCTTTGATGTTACCGGATGTAAATATATTGTCACCGTTTACGGTCCTCTTATCCATCGTCCCAATTTCGTTCTCTATCGTCTCAGCCTGATCGACTTTCATGTATGCTACACCGTGTTTGTTTATTGCTAATGACCAAGCTGCCCCCTCCGTATTGAAGCAATACTTTCCAGTTGATTCCTCGTCGATTCTCACCCACGTTCCTTCGCTATTTACCAACTACAAGAAAAAAATATCATTTACAAAATTACGTTACAACGGTTATTGGTTAAAAAAGAATGAAAATGGAAAAAAAGTTATTTTCATCGAATTTCTTTTTCTTCTGATTTATAAGTGTTCGTTTTTTTTGTTTAAAAAAGTGTGGTGATGATAAAAACACATGAGTGACAGCAAATTTAGATTTTGAGACAGGCAACAATAAGTTTTTCAAGTTTTTGAATGTTAAATACAATTAGATCAATTCTTTCGTTTAAAGATGTAAAAAAAATTGTTTTATCGTAATAGATATGTAGAAAAGTGAATAATAGTCTTACATATTCTTGAATATTGACAGAATCACCGATAGCGAGCATTCCAACAACAGCAGATTTCAAGGTCGGTTTGCTTCTGATATTGTGTCCTGAAGCCCCGGATTTGATAACGATCATCGGTCTGCCACCATCGACTGTGACTGTTTTCCTCTTGCTGGAACGAGGATACACGCTGAAATAAATCCGTATACAAGATTCCAAAAGATTCTACTCCGAAAAAAAAGCAGCTTTGAGGTTTTTCGAACTCACTCTTCGCTCGCCTCGGTCCTTTTTCTCAAACTCGTTTCTTTCGTTTGTTCAGCATTGTTTTTTGGCTCTGCCACCGGAAGTAAAAGAGTTTTGCCCAAATGCTGATTGTAGCCCAAACACCATGCTTCTGGATGACTGCTGTTGCAATATTTTTTTATTGTCTCTGAATTCAGCCTCAACCATACTCCATCATCGTTGTCGATCTGAAAAATTATTCAACATAAACAACAAGATTCATACAAAGAATAATAAGTTTGATTTTTTCATGAAAATCATTAAAATTTGATCTTAAACTTGTAAAAAAAACATTCCAATAGCATAAAGCACTTATTCAAAACTGCAGTTTTACTTTTATTAGAAAAATTCCATTCCATACAAATTATAAATAAATATTCGGCTGTCAGAACGATTTTTTTTGTGAACTAGTTTTAGTTGTTAAAAAAATAAATAAAATGGAATTATTTTCCTTTAGAATTATACACTTTCTCACCTTATCGACGAAAGTTACAGTCCCATTTACAGCAACAATACCAATTTGTTCACTCTGTAACGAAGGATGGGCTCTGATCCTCAAACCTGCACTATTTTTGGCCACAAATTTTCTCAGTTTGCTGGGTTGGTGTTGAGTTTTTTTGACGATATTCTGAGTTGGTGGCTGCATTCCTTGAGGGGGTTCACGAACCTCCACTTTGTAATTCTGTCATGAACAAAAGATTAACAGCATTTTTGTTGTAAAAATACATTTTTTAAAAATGAATTTGATTGACGTTTGAGACAATGTGAGAAATAATAGAAAATAAAACTTACGTCTTCCATGCTATAACCATCGACGCTAATCATGAAAGAGTACCAGCCCACGGAAGAGGGTGTCCAGGTGGCGCTATAACTTCCATCTCCGTTTGGTCTGACGAGCATGCTCTCGGACGATCTTTTCAAAGCCGGCGACGTAAATCTCAATTCCTCGAACGAATAATTTTGATATGCTTTCATTATAGTTATCGCGTAAAAGCTCATTTTATTGTTAACTGTAACTTCGTATGGTACGTCGAGGCTGGGCTGTGGATGACCACCAAAAGTCATTGGATCTGGTTGTGACACACGACGAATTTTTCTTCCTTGATCGGAATCCGAGATGTCTTTTTTGTCGATTGGTACAGCCTTTACTTCGATCTTTAAAAAAATGATGATTATTGTTTTCAAAAACTTTGGATTTCATTGAATAAAGAATTGAAGATTCTCAAAAAATCCATTGAAAAAATGAGAAAACGCCGGAGCACTGCTGATAAAATGAGTTTTAAAAAAAGTTTAGAATTTATTGTATTACCCTTAGTCCAGGAACGTGAACGACTTCTCCATATTGGTCTCTGGTGAGGACAGTGACGACAGCAGGCCATCCACATTTCATGTCTTCTCGAGAATAAAGAGCTTCGCATTTCGAAGGATCGACGAAATTGTCCGGTTGTAACCATCTGGCTAATCTTCCACCACTTGTACCCGCCGAACAAGAAACGAAGTCCCGAAGAAATAAACGTTCGTTCGAGTGGCAACTGGAAGAGTAAAAAAACCATCATTAGCCCGGGCGAATATTGAAAGAACGTAACAATCAACAATTCTTCCTTCACTTCATTTTTCCAAGGATAATTATATTTCAAACAAAATTTTCAACAAAAAAGAATTAATTTTCGAGATTTCATGACACGTTCCAGTCAAAAAATGATCGTTTCAACTTTTTTTAGATAGAAGAAAAAATATTACATTCATAAACAAAACGAAGAATATCGACAATGATTCTTGCGATCTTTCGATCGTTTTTTGGCTGTTCTTGGGTATAATAATTAATATAATATCCATGAGAAAATGTCTCCAAGAGGTTCTATTTCGTCGTAAGTTACAGATGATCATATCCATCAACTATATATTAGAATAACTATATAGGTATGTAAGTGATAAAAGTCTCGTATCGTTTCAAAACGAGTTTTCCTTTGGCTCGTCGATGCCCCTAATTGGTACTCAACGTGGAGAGATCTTGGATCGAGTACGATCTGGGTAGATCACCCGTAAGCTGTATCGCAGGCTAGAGGACGATGCACCGAGAGCAGAAATCACGATTGCAACCAATCGTCGACAATTCTGAAGCTGGTAAGTTTTTATTTTCATTTCTTGTTATTTTAACGTTGGTGTTTGTACCATATATCGTAGACGTGTCCCTAATAAGGGGGAAACACATTTGCTACCGGTACAGCCAACTCCCTTTGTTGCATGAACCCAAGTACTTCATAAATTTTACTCCGAACCAAGATAATTACTCGAAAACAAATCATAATTCAAAGAACGATCTTAAAATTGCTTGATTCAGATTTACTCATTAGTTCTAAAGACTCAAAAATATTAATAAAATAATAAAACGACAATTTGATAAATTTCTGATCAATTTAAAATTAAAGAACTATACAAATCTAAATGTTCTCGAACATCCAAGTGAGCAAACAATTAGTAAAAAAAATTTCAAAGTATGAAAGAAGAAGAATGTAGATTTCTATGTAGAGAAAAAAGAAATACGGAAAGAAAAATGAGGAGGATAATCAACGATCATTGTGGTTGAGAACTGCATCACTCGGACGTTTCAGCAACTCCCTCAAGTTATAGTATTTTGCCACAGAGCGGTAAAGTAGCTGTGTAGAATAGTTGCTTTTTACTGGAAGATACGCGAGAGCACGTACAAAACATGCTAGAGTGCACCTTGGTGATCCCGTGGGAAATTTGGTCGCTGGTTGCGGGGATCGGACTTTCTCACTTGCCGAGAAGAAAACGTTATATGCGAGTCGGTCACTTGAACTGATCCCGACTAAACGGGAGTCACTTCGTCGTGATCTCTACTACGCCACAATCCACATGAGGTTCAGATCTCTTGGACCTTTGACTATATATATCTACGGACGAAATATTTCAAATGGAAAAGACCTTTGAGTCATCACACAAACACGTTTATTCCCTGTCTCGTACTTGTCGTACTAAGGAATCCATAATTAACCGATTACCAAAAATGTATTTTTCTTATTGTTAATGTTTGTAAAATTGAATTATAAAAGAAGTAGAGTTTAAAGATCGAGGAAGAAAAAATAAATAATAATTGAATTCTATCAAATTAGTCGATTATTATTTCAATCGAATCTTCAAAAAATGACAAAACTTTATCGAGTGCATGTTGAACAACATCGAGAGCCAATTATATTGTTTTTTAGTGACATTCCAATTTATTTTCGTATCACGTATGCTGTGTTGTAATGGGATTTAAAAGTCGGTGTTTTTTTCTTTCTAACATTAATTCCGTATTATAGTTCACGTCGAGTTAATGAACGATTCGAAAAAAAGTCTTCGTGTGAGGCCAAATAAGGCACACACAAATTTCCTTTTGTTCGTTAAATCGTGGATCGAATTTCAAGTATTTACGAGAATATCGAAGTACACATATGTGGCGACGACTGTATATACAACCGAAGAACTTGGTCAAGGCTGATCGTTGAAACCAGAAAAGCTACGCAACTTACGATATGTTTCAAATGTGCCGAAAGATCGGTGAGAATCTGATCGAATGGAAATTTTTTCATCGTACTTTTTCTTCTTGTTGATCAGGCCGAGAGAAGTCTTGGGGAAGTTGATGGCTCGAGGCACTAGGACCTGTTACTCACTGTGTCTCCAGTATAAAATTTAAACCTAAGGGCGTTTCTTGTCAAAGCGAACATCGAATAATCCATCATCGATTTTCGTACTGTCTTTATGAACTTTTTCAAACACAAAACTCTTATTTCTCATTAAAATTCATTTAACGACACGTCATTGAATCTTAACTTTGAATTCTTTTTTTCGCAACAAAACATTGAAAGACTTGTTAATTTTTTTCTTCCAATTTCCAGTCAATTCGTCGGATGGAATTAACGTTTATATGGTTGAAGTTTATAATTATTGGAGATCGATTTTGTGTGAGATGACCTATATGTCGTTCTAACAACGTTCTTCGGGTCCTGAAGCTTCGCGTGTGTCTCTCGCGCGCGGTCTAGAGTCTTTTTTATTCACATCTTG
Organism: Campoletis sonorensis; assembly: GCA_013761285.1. Taxonomy (NCBI): domain Eukaryota; kingdom Metazoa; phylum Arthropoda; class Insecta; order Hymenoptera; family Ichneumonidae; genus Campoletis; species Campoletis sonorensis. The sequence goes on from JACEOJ010000070.1 coordinate 300,531, forward strand.
CTTTTTTCCTGCGTATGTGTATATATATATGTGTGTGTATTTTTTTCAAACTCAAAGAAGGCTGCACACGCTGAGGGAACGAAACGACGACGAGACACGGGTATACATACGGAATAGAGAGGTGGGGGTCTCGAAGGCTTCTGATCGTATGCCACTCTTGCCAGTTCGAAAGCAACCTCCGTCATGATCGCGTCAGCCAGTGTAAAAGGCTAGTAAAACGAGAGCGTGTTAAATCAGTTGGAGTCGAGCAAGGGGACTCTTGATAAAAGCCTAAAAAAAATTTTAAACCGATCGCGTGTTGTAAGCATAATAAAAGTTGATCGAAAAGCCGACATTCCAAGAAGAAAAGAAAACAAAAAAAAACAACGATGTCGAGAAGACGAAGATACCGATCTCCACCGCGAGATTACGAGTGAAAATCGTGAATGCCTTTCTTTCCTCAGTACTAAACGCGGAGGTTTCAAAATGAAATGATCAAAGGAATAAGAAATTTTTTGTAGAACGGAAATCGGGCTGTCAAAATTAATCATCGATCATTAGAATCGATATTTTGATAAATGTTCAAAAATACACAGAGTGCCATTGAAATTTGTGGAAATTTGATAGTAAAAAATGATCGTGTGGCCATCGAAAATCGATGAAAGTTTTGTGATCCATAGATCTCATTAATTGATCGAGATTTAACAACCCCCATATTCGTTCAACGATTTAATCAGCCCAACGAGTTTATAAAAATCGAAATGCCTTTCCATAATAAAAATAATAATAATAACACTAATGATAAGAGGCAAGAATTTGCTTGTAATACCAAAATGGCGACGAGACGCACGCGAGTTTCGAGTGGCCTGAATCCCTTCGGTTGTGTTATATTAGGCTGTTCGACTGTGTTTATAATGTGCCTCATCGTTTTACCCAGTCACGTACAAGGGGCTGGACAAAATTCTGAACCTGGAATATGTTCTATGCTTGGTTGCAACTGTACCGTCATCGCCCATCATTGGATTAACGTCAAGTGCATCTTCTCCGACTATCAGGTGAATGCCAAGGATCAACATGATGTATAAAGTTTAAATGATATAAACTTTCCTACATTCGTTTTAAACTGAATGAAGATATTTTCAAACGTTTTCTCAACTCGGACACGAGTTGAGAAATAAATATCGAACCACCGATCAAACGTTAGATTTGTACATCTTGAGACAAAAAATTGATTCATTTGATTTGATGAAAAAATAACATCTACGAATGGATTTCATTGGAGGGATTAAAGAAAAAAAAAACTTGAAACATTTTTTTTGTTAGTTTTTACTCGAAATTTGAATCGATATTTAGAATAACATTTGCAAACCCATTCAATTTATTTTTGTATCAACGTAAAGTCTTTAATCTATGGATCGTTCGATCGTTTATTTTTCAAGGGGATATATCGATCTGTCGATCCATTGATTGTTTGTTTATCGAATAAATAAATTGATCTATATATGTATATCTATAGATATTTCGTTTATTTGATCAACAATTTTGTTAATTTTGGCACTTCTGCTTTTCGAAGTGTTGGAGGATTTATAAAGCTTATGGTCACGTGTCTGACTCCAGGAAAAGCCTGGGGAGGTAATCCCATGTACCCAGAAATGCGGTCTGGCATACAGAAATTACTTGGCAACGTATATATTCGTTCGTGTATATACGTATAGGAAGCTTCAGTACGATTGAGAATTCGTCTCTGCGAAGTTTCTCTCGGCTCTCGGTAAAACTGGTTATATTATACCAGAGAGATGAGCCAGAACGTGATGCTGCTCAGTATTTTCAGACCTCACTCTCTCGACGTATACAAAAGGAATAAAATATCGATGAAAATGTGAGAAACTGTATATTCAACGAAACAACGACGTAAGACCAAGTCAGAGAGAATAAAACGATCCCTAGATCTCCCCACTCTGTGGCTTCAAAGACCCAACCCCAGAAAGGTAGACTACCGTCTGCTGAAGCAGACTTGCACCTGCGATGTTTTGGTGTTTCTCTCTCTCTCTCTCTCTCTCTCTCCAGTCGACAGTTTAACAACAAGATCTCATAGTGCTTGATTTTTCTTCTCTCTCCTCCTCTCTTTGACCATTTGATCGATTAGTCACAGTCGCACAGTTGCAAATGTCGACCACACATTTTTAATTCGTTGTTTCCTCAATGCCACGTAATTACACGAGCAATTACGTGTCTTGATTACTTTTATAAGTCAGGTTATAAAATTAGAGTGAAATCATAGGTGTCTTGCCTTTTTCATTTAATGTTTTATACTTTTGACACTTTGTTCATACTATTTCACTATTGGTTTTAAAATTAAATGAATTTAACACGATATGTGAATGAATGACGTTTTTTCACGAGCCTCTCTTGAATAACCTGAACCCTAGGCAGGTATTGTAATAACAGTATCGTTCCACTTGGTGCACTCTCTGAACGAGTTTCCCGCTCCGATGGACATCGTCCAGTTAAAATATCACGAGAAATATTATTTCCTCCCATAAAAATATCGCTCTGTACACAAATATAGTCGACGAACGTTCGACAATCTTGATAGATTTTTTTCTCATTTCAAATTCTATTACCTGAATATCGATCGATAGGTGAATAGCTTTGTTTTTTTTTCTCGTTACAATTCATAAATTCACCAGATCTGAATGGACGATTTGAATGTCCGTCGAGATGAAACGTCTCAGAGGAAATGGAAAAATAATAAAAAAGCACACGATATAAAATAAATGGATGAATCTATTCGAAACGTGCTACTGTAAAAGTATTTTTTTTTTTTAGAATTTATGAAACTACCAAATTCATTTCTATTTCGGGATCAAAATTAGCTTCATGACAGACACAAAATGAGTCATTAAGTGGTCTGCCACGTCAACCTTTTTGAACGATATAGCAGCTTAAATTTCTAAATTCCTGGCCACATTTCGTTCCAAACAGGGATGACTATTTATCTAAGCTTTTTTTTATCTCTTTGACTCACCCAAACATATTTCGAGTGGTTCAAATTTTCGTTCGAATCCTATCTTTTCTGAATATCTATGAGTAAAACGCTTGAAACGTGTTAGAATAACGAGTTGTGATGAATCCATTATTTTCAAAATACTTTCCCAAAGGGATAATCATCCGCTGGCACTAAACGGAAAGTAATGAAAAAATTATGACGATTTTCGGTTCATTCTAATAGGCGGATTCCATGTAACAATTGAAACGTTTTAACACGATCCAGGGAGCCATTTTGTAGATAAAATCTTGCTCGAGGATTATGGGACTCGTTATCCTCGGTAATTATTCTTTAATGTTCATTAACTACATTAAAAATGTGACCATTTGTTAATTGCTAAACAGAAACAAAATAGCTTGAAAGATATACTTCAATATCAATTAACTCTTTCAAAAAATGATGTTTCTTCCGATTGTTAGTAAAACAAAAATGGTTCTAACGATCCTGATCGATTTTTTCTAACTCGGATTATCTACGATGCTTGGACATTTGAAAATTGAATTTTTAGTCTAGTCGTTGAATTTATTGTCAAGTGGACGGAGCGGATCGAAAAAGTATGAGAGTCTGTGCCTCAGATGACAATTGTTTTTGCGATCGACCTCGTTACAGAGACAAAAATATACTTCCTAATCGAATCAGATTCGCGCAGAGAGTGTCGAGTCGTAGCGATATATGCTGTGGGCATATCACGCCTCACTTATCATTCCGGCATCGTTGATTCCATTTGAACCCGAGCCGACACCACAACCACCATTATCATCATCATCGCCATGCTATAACCATCAGCATCATATTATTTAAAACGAGTATGCCTCGGTTGGCTCGAGGCACACTCTTTGAATCGAGTTTCGTGTGTAACGGCTCTTCATCATCATTCCTGAATTATTTTTCAACTCACTAAAAGCCCAGACTGAATACAAATACGAAAGGCAAATTACTAAAGAAAAATCCAATAGAGTTTGACTTAATTTGCAAAATAAAAATAAAGAACCAAGTTCTTCCGGCTGTTTTAATGATTATAATTTAAAAAAATGATTTGCTTAAATTGAATTAAAAATAATGTCGAAATAAATGACCAAAATTTAGTATTGAATTCATAGAACTTTGAGGAGTGACATTTAACAAATAAATAATCATTCGAAACCCAAACATATGTTTCGACTTGTCCAAAAGACTGGTTGACGAAAGAAACTTTTAATGCACGAAGGATGTGAAAGAAACAGCGATTATTTAGAATTTAATTTCCGAGAGCGAGAGAGAGAGTTTGTATTTTCCTTTGTAAAACAACATGTCGCCGACACGGTTGTGTGTTGAACCCGGTAGTTTACGTTTAGAATTTAATCAGCAGTAGAGCCACGAAAATTCTCGTTCTCATGGACGAGCGTGTAGAATTCTCGGTCTGGAGGAGCTCGTAGACGGGGGCTTCCGGCGAACATCGGCTTCCGGTCGAAGGGGTACGACTGTGCGTTGAAAAATATATAAATATATAAATGCATGTGAAGGCTGAAAGTGGAAAGGGCGTGAAGAAGGGTTGCATAAATCGAAGAGGGTGTAAATTACGACCTTTTAATTCCAAGTCAATTTACATGCATATTCGAGGCTGAAGAACGAGACAGAGAAAATGAGAAGAGATTCGACGTGACAAGAAGAGTCGTGGCCTGGACAATTGTTACTCCGAGCACGACTGCGTTCTCGATATTTATCATCCGGCTCGTCTCTGGGTCTCGTCTGGTCTTCCCTTTCTCCATCTTTCTCACTCTCGATACAACCTCATCGAATTGATGATCTTATCACGCTCATGTATATGTATGCACATGAATATCTATCGTAGAGTGAGGCAAAAAATTGCCGAAGAAAAAGAAAGTTGTGAGCCTACGTTCGAAACGAAATCGTTACGATTCGTCAGTTCGAATGTATATGTAACAAGATCTATGAACCTTTTCCTTAGTCTCATTCTTATAGAGAATTACGAGTCATTGACCTCGAGCGTTGCACGTTTGGGGGAGGTAAGGAAATTTATAGAATGCGATGAGAAAAAATCGAAACAACATTGAAATCTCTCAGGTTTCGTTCGAATGATTTCCGATCGTTTGATATTCAAGACAGATGCCAGATTTCAATCGTCATTTAGCAATTCTTTCGTCAATTCTGTACCTGAAATATTTAATTTATCGATTTTTATTACAAATTTCATTCGTCCAGGGGTTTGATAATGGACCCGGATTCTGCTAATACTCTCAAATAGATTAAATGGAAAATATGCTCTTTTGGAAGTATAGGGAATGAGAGAAAAGTCGTAGAGCGAGTAGGTGACCGTTACAGCAGCTATTTTAGTCATATATATGTGTACAGAGGATGGAGAGAGCTCTTGGGAGCTAGCAGCATGTTGTATCGTCGTCAAGAGTGGTCTTTCGACTCAATCTATTCACAATAGGCCCCTTTCAACAGGAGGTGGATAACTCTCGACGAATATCATCCTTCCTCTGTCTCTCTTTAGTGTAGAATTTGTTCGATGTGTGTTCTCCGATGTTCATAGTCTGTTCTCCTTCATGCGGGTTACTCCCGATGATTTGTCTACTTCACATACGTTTAAATTTCTTAATTCGAATAAATGACAAAACTCAAACGAGCACAGATTTTTGTGTCCGTATTCACTATCATTTTATACAGTGATATAAATTTGAATTGCTGCTGAATTGAAATTTACTGCTCATAGAAAATTGGATTTTCAATTCCATATTTTATTTCACACATTATATAATTTCTCACAATTATAAACGAAAATAAAGTTAATGTGTCAATTTTTATTTCTACGAATTTTGAGCATTCGTAATAAAATAACATTTTTTATCAATCAATTTGTTTCAGTTTAGACGAATGTCTGTATGAAACGAGGATATTTTTTTATATTTTTTTATCAGTGTATGCTGATCAACAGGGCTTGAATGAGACTAACCTCAATTACGTGCGAATTTGTCAATCATTTTTTTTCTCGCTTTGCACAGGCTCTTTATCTAGTTATTTTTATATCGCACGGATTCAAGGCTCAATTGTGAGTACGTAACTCGTTCTCGTTACGTGTAATCGAGTCGGGAGATCTCGAAAATAATATTTCTATGATTTGTACATATTTTGCGTTATTATTAATTCTTGGATGTTGTTTTTTTTCCGTAAATGCGTCACGAGAATGAGAAATCCGGAGAAATATTGGCTGCTTGCAAGTTTCAGTGTAAAAATTGGAAATTTCTAAACGCTGGAGGCCGGTAAAGTTTGTTTCCATGTAAACTATTGTAGAGAACACAAATGTAAAACAGATTTTTCGTTCTTCGACCCTAGTTCTTGGCATTAAAAGCTTTGGAATCCCTAAAGGGGGCGGCATTAGATAGAAGCTGCACACGGACGCACACACCTACAAATCCAGACTCTATGGTTTGGACTGAGCGATAAGCCTACAAGAAATTTCAGGCTTTCTACGTGACAGAATTATCACGAATATCTGGGCTACGCTTTCTCTAGAATTATTAGCTCATTTGTGGGTGGATGTGATGTGGATATAAACAAAGTGAATAAATGCATATACGAATAAATATATGCAGAGTGTAATGTACTCAAAATGACGAGAGTAAACCATTGAAATGTTTGACCGGAAATGCTTTAATCATATCGAATCCCAAAGAGAGAGAGGGAGAGAGAGTTAACGCATTCCAAACTTTGAATGCATTGCGAATGCATACTCGTTAATTTTGATGAATGATACATTATCTATCTTATCAAGTAAACCAAATAAAACAGAAGTTTCAGATTTCAATTGAGTTTATTTGCTAACCGTCAGTCCAGTTATCTCGTTAATTATTTTCAATATGGCACTAAATAAACAGCGTATTCATAGCGAATAAAAATAACAATGAGAATCTGAATTGAATTATTATCAATTGATGACGAAGTGCCACCAAAAGCCTTGGAATCGTAATTATAAAATTCTCGAGAAGGCGACACAGAGAAAAAAAAGTAGGAAAATATGCAAATTACTGGACGTTCGTAAGTCTCGCAGAAAGGAAGTGTCGCAATCTCTAGCGAGCCTCGAATGGACTGTACACTCATGCGTATCGACTTGTTGGCTTTATTGACTATTCGGACAGAAAGAGTATGTTCACAGATGTATCACAAACGTACACATATGTGTGGACACCTATAAAAGGGCGTAACTGTCACGATTCATTACGTTAAATTTGTGTCGTTAGATCTTTTGGTTTATTCTTGCAGAATAAACGCAATTCGTTTGAGAGTTTCGCGAGACTTCGGGTCTTGTGCGAATAAAAAAAAAGTAAAGATCTTGGTGCACAGCACGGATCGCTTATGAGATTTAGAAATTCATTCTGTACTCGTACTTGTGTGGAAACCGAAAGGTTGTAATTAATCTAAACTAGGATTTCAAAACTCGAGGTTTACGCCCTTGAGTTCATTAGAAATCCATTTATATATGTCTTTGGTATATATACATATATTTAAATGCTCTCAAGGCTACATAACGTCTCGAGCGATGCATTAGTCACGCACTCTGCAGGAATACATTTATACGTTCAAGAATAGTTCACGTTACAAAACACACAGAGATAAAATATTCCGAATTAAAGAGCTAGACATTTTGAGGGAGGATGTTAGCATTTTATCTTTTCGTATTTCGAATGTTTATCTTACTGACAAAAAGCCTGGACCAATGAAGAACGACTTTTACAGCCTCGTAGACGAAAAAAGAACAAGCTGAGAAAGGCTAGTCTACAAAATGAGAGAAGAAACAGATCCGATGCAAGGGAGACACGCTGTGGCCTTGCAACAGTCGAGACCTCGACCTCTCTCACAGACGAGGAGACCGTCCAGTTTCTTTGAGGGGGTCCCTCGTACCCGTCTTTTTCAAAGTGAAAAAATCGTATCCGAGATTTCAGAGAATTTTTTTTTTTATGTTTCAATAGGACAGAATTGATGAGAGGGGGGAATTTTATCCATTAAATCAACACTCTTCATGTGTCAGGGGTTGAAATCTTGTTACTTAACCATTTTTTGGTTAATATAATAAATATTAACCAAATAGAATAAATTAATACGAATTAATAGAATAAATTACACAACGCGGTATTAATTTAGTTAAAAGTAAAAAAGTAAATACACACACAAATATATTTTAATACTGCAACTGAAAAAAAAAAAAAACATACATCGCAAGGTCTGGTAATATCGTGAATTTGTAACTTTAACGTTTGCTCTGGGTTGCACTTGGAAAATTGCGTTCTATACAGCGGACGGACATTAGTTGGTCCTCAGGAAAAAAAAACAGGAAAAAAATTGTACGCAGCGGGGTATCCCCTTTTCAATGATCTCTCTCTTGCTCTCTCTCTCTCTCTCTTTCTCTCTGTTTCTCTTCCTCTTGCCGTCTCTCTGTATTCCAATTAACCGAATTATCGCGAGACCGCGTGTATAAGCTCACCACCAGTCGAGATCCAAAGCGATTCACGAGGGGATTTCACATATGTAGACACGGTGCTGCACACATATGTTGAACCTCACATTCCCAGTTCTCTCATCTCTCTCACCATATAATATAACACGACCGTGGGTGCCATGACACGCCCGCACGAGAAGAGGGCATCAAACTAGCAAAAGCCGCAATGTATATACTCCCCTTAACGCATTAGAACCAAAAGGACGTTGAAGGCTTGATTTGACAAGTCAAAATACGTGCGATACGCCTTTTTGCTTATTGAGAGTTTGAGCCCCTATGGGGCATCCATCGTAAGATGAAACAATCGCGACGTAACGATAATTTAATCGGCCCATAATTCACGAAATGGTATAATAACTATAATTTGGGCTGGAAAATAAAAGAGAACTAGAAAATTAAGTTGATTATTTTTTTTGCACTGTTCTACAGATCCACTTAAGAAATAAATAAAAAATATTCAGGAAGGAAGCTACGAGAAAAAATATAACTATTTTTAAATATAACAAAAATGTTTTCCGTCAAATTCAATGTTGTTAATGATTTCGTAATTAATTGTGGTTTAGACGGAGCTCTTGAGGAATGACTTTACACGAAATGTGTTTTATGTACGTGCGTTGCAGTATAGAGTAATTTTATCACAACCCAGAGAGTGAGAGGAAGACGGAAAAAGCGAAGAGAGAGAGAAAGAGAGAGAGAGAGAGAGCGAGGGAGGTTGACAACACGTCGAGGGGAAGAAGAGGCGCGGCTTGCGTGCCACTATATGAACGAACCAGCAATTTCTCGCATTAAAACTATAAGCTGCAAGGGAGCGAGAGTGAGACAATGTCGCGTGTATTAACTTCCGGAAAGTCTTGGGCTTTGTGGTGTCACGAGGGGATGAACTCGTGAACTCTTGTACGGTTCTCTTGCCCTCAAGAGATGGACGGAGAGAAATACGAAGAGAGGGAGAAAGAGAACATCTTGGACGTGCGAAATTGAGAAATGGGAAGTTTTCGTCCAATGTTCTGACATGGGACGTTTTCATTAAAAAATATGACAACTTTCTTCTACAATTTTACTTGAAAATTCATGGAAAAAATCTTTTCGAATCATTCTACGTCTACGCCCCACTGACAATTTCGTTTCATTCATCCATAGACTCTTCGTGTATCCACTTTATACAGTCTTTTCAAAATTATTCATTGGAGTACGTATTATCATAAAAATCCACGAGAAGACTCGTACTCTTTGAATGATATTTTTTCAAACTACTCTGAAAGATTGTTCGCAATGAAAAAAAGTGTTCTACATTTTTTATATTGTAAAAATAAAACATCGCGTTGACAAAAATTGATGTGAAGATGAGAAAAGTTGAATCGTCATTACGTAGAAACCAGAAATCTTCGAAAGAAACAAAATAATGAAAAGATTCATGTGTTTTGCTTCGGTGAAAACGTGAGTTTTCTTCGATTGTTTCCATGGGGGGAGGAAAGGGTCCACACGAGGGTCACGATCTTGGAGTGCCGTTCGCCTCGTTAAGTTTTCTCTATCCTCCGAGGCATATTTTTTCCCCCTCACGAGTTCGATTAGGGTCGGGCTTTCCTGGTGGAATCCTTGGAAGCTTAAGAAGCTACGAAGTAAGAGAAAAATATACAGGAAAGTAGCAGCCTGGCCGTGAAACCCCCGTGGATCTTGAAAGCCTTGTAAGCTTCAGCCTTTTCTTTCAGTCTTTGTCTCTTCGCTGCTCGAGAGACCGTAATAGCTCGAGGGATTCTCTTTAACTTCAACGAAAGAAGAAGAGTGGAGTTAGAAGAGACTTGGATAATCTGTTTGATGGCCAATGAAAGTCATCTCTTGTTTGATAAAAATTCAAACTTCGAACGTGAATTAAATAAACATCACAATTCGAACGTGTATTATTTTTCAAAACATATCATGGTTTGAAAAAAAAGATTATTCTGGTGAAAAAAATGTCACAAGACATAAATGTTTATTTTGAATTCCTGAATTTGTTTCGTTAATTCACCAATTTTTAATTTCTCCCTCAAATCTCCACTGTTCAACTTGAATATGCAAATTTTTAGAGGCCATCATTATTTCCATCTTTTTTTCCTCTTCTTTATATTCTCCATGCCTTATTCTCGCGCGACGACGATTTTACACGAGGAACTGAATCATCGAGATAACGGCGTAGTTGTGAGCAACAGTTCTCGCTATCTCAACGTCCGAAGAGGCTCGTTACGAGACGCTCCGCTAACGAAATACTGAGACCGATACTGAGTAACTTTGGCATAAAACTCTGTTCATTGCTAAAAGCCCGACTAACCCTAGCGACGAACTAATTTACGAGTTAAACTTTGATAAAACCTCGTGTCTTAATTTAAAAAAATACTGAACACAAAATTTAACTAGAACATTAATTATGACGTGAAAAATACGTGAACAAAATAAAAGAACATTGAAAAACGAAAAAATATCAGTGGCAAAAGCTATAAAAATGATCAGAGACTAACACATAAATCCGATCATGATCAAGTCGTTTTTTTTTCAAGGCTTCACACTGGATTAGAGTTTGACAAAGTCAACCCTCACTTTTTCGACGACACAAAATAGCGTCCCTTGTAAAAAGAGTCTATTAAATATGACTTCAGGGTCGTGGGAAAATGATCGGTTTGAAATCCTTGAAGCATAAACACCAACATATGTGTATAGATATGCACCATCTCTGTTTTCGACTTGTTTGGGGAGTTTCTTCTTTCAAATTCTGTTATAAGCTGCACTTATTTGGGGATAGGCCATCGATGATGGGGTCTCTTCAGGGTTCGTGACACTCAAGCCATCCATAACGGAACCCTGGAGTGTTGCGGCACATATTACGGTAAAGAAACACCGAAGGGGTGTGGAAATCTTCGCTCAAATGCACCCAGTAAATATATCCATAGATATTCACATAATATCGTGCCCGGTGATCCCTAATACGTGTAACATTATATTGCTCTTTTCTTCCCTGTTTAACGCTTCGCTGGTTCCTGCTGTTTTACAACAAACTCGTATACACATTACAAATATGAATATAACAAATATTCGCTTTACACATTTCCTCAATAATTCTTAGCCGCAAGTTTATATTGGAAATTCCACAGAGTTCGGTTTCTTTTTTTTTTTTACTTCTCTATCTAATCTACCTCAGTTTCCTCTCCATTATCGTTATGTACATATTCGCTCGTAAACGATATTTCCTTCGTGTATAAAAAAATGAAAAGAAGAGGGGATAATTCTTTGGCTCCGGGTGAACGAACCCTCAATTTAGAACGAATAACTGTTCGCCGAAAGAAAAAAAAAACATAGTTTTAGAAACTTTGCCAAAATTGGAATATCTTGGTTACGGTTTTCTATTTTTCTCGAAGTTTATCGAGTCTAATAAACAGATTTTTTGACACGATGAAATCGGGGGTTCATAATGCACGAACGCGTATTAAACTCCCGCGATATATAGAGCCCTTTTAACGGGAGAACGATGAAGTTGGAAATATTTGCACCCGCGAGATGATCCTCTTTGTGCCGGGACACGACTCGACGAGAAGAGAGCAGAAATAGAATGGGCGCAATCTCGCAAGGCGTTATCCCACTTCGGGCCACCCCAACAACCCTGACTCATTCTGTGTGTTTCTCTTGAACGCGCGGTGAAAGAGATCGAGAGTGCAAGAGGAATCTCGAGAAGTCTGCTTTTCCTCTCTCTCGGACTCTTCCCATTTTTTCTTTTTTTATTCATACCCTGAGAACCCGAGAGGAGTAAAAAGATGACAAAAAATGAAGAATACGATACGAGCAACTGCGAGAAAGAGATTGAGACACTTGCGAGTTTTCTCTCCTCTTAGTCATTCATCGGTAACCCTCAGAACCCCGAAAATTTATCTTCAATCCTAATAACTCTTGGAATTCAACAAATCCACGTTTAAAGTTAGCCCGAAAGTGTCAGAAAAGTTTTATCGTAATAAACAACAAAACAAAAGCGAGTCGTTAAACCGTCACTAAGTTCCTGAGATCGATGTTACTAAAATAATGACAATAACAAACAATGATTTTAAGTGACAAAAGCGAGAAGATCAGTAAAAAAAAATCATTGCTATTTTATGCTGATGTGATGAGGATTATTTCGTTTGAATGCGTTTCAAGGCTCTCCGGAAAGTTAGCAGCGGCGATTTAAATGGTTTACGGGGTTGTAAAAGCGTAACAAAGGATGAGAACGCTTCGTAATTTTGATCGTATAAAAATATTCGTACACAACGATATAAAAATGTAACGAAGAGGATTTGAATGTGCTGGTTCCCGCCATAAAAACATGAAACGAAATTCAGCTCGTTAAAATTGGAATAACGAATGGCAAATCGATAGTTATATTTCTGTGGAGCCCGAGATGAACAAGAATCCACGCAGTTTTTCTCAAGGTAAACCTGCCTGGTGTTCCGCACTGTAAATCGAGCCATTCCGTTACGCACCAGGCGATTCGAACTGAGAACAGCAGCGTGTTGCTTTTCATCCAATGGCGAACAAGCCGAAATGGATACTCTAGCTCACCTACGAGATTCATAGTTGCCTGGTTCAAGTTACTTAACGTGGGTGTCTCGAAAAACCTGTCCTCGAAACCGAACCGCAACTTTGGTTCGCAAAATAGGATCCTCGGGCAGGAATATATTTCGTTCGATTAACACGTGCAGACACAAATTCCAGGCATGGAACATGTGGCAAATTTTACACAGGATTGCAACATTATACAGCGTTATAAACATCGTTAAAATAATTTTATTACGTGCGATGAAAATGTGGAAAAGTGCACTCGAGCACTCACAAAGAATCTTAAGAGTCTATATTTTCGTTCGTGCTTTCGAAAAAAAAAAAAAAAAAAATACACAGATACAAAATGATGATTCGAGAATATAACTTTATTCTCCTTTTTTCTTTGTGGGTTTCGAGGTGTCAAACATTCTTGAGATGTTGCAGGAATTCTTACTCTTAACCGAGTTTGTATGTGTTTTGAACCGAGGGGAAAAACTTCGTGCGTACTTCGGAACATTCTTTTCTCGCCGTCGTCATGTTCTTCGTTTTTCGACGAATATTTATTTGTTCGATTAGCGAGAGCAGAGTGTAAGTTCAACTCCGAAGGAAGAAAAATAATTGAGGCTTCTGTGTACGCTGTGAAAATATTTAATTCAACGGTAGAAAAAAAATGCAGTTTTTTTTTGTTCTTTCGAAACCATTATCACAAACTGCATTGTGGAGTTTGAACACACGAGAGGGTGTATGCAGCAAATTGTTATGGCTCCATGCAAATGTATAAATAAAGCAGAAGAGAGAAAGCAACAGCTCAGGGTTATATCCATAACCGGAAGTGGATGAAGATTATAAACCTGTCGCCTCGAGCCAATAACATTATCTGTGCATGAAGATCTGCTTCTTCTTCGTTGCTACATGAAAATTGCTGTATAAAATAAAACGCAATGTTCACTCGAAGTTTATACTCTTGCCTCGCATATCAAATATCCATTCTATGAAGCACCAAAATTTAAAAACTCCATCTTCTATTTATCAAATGAAAACTTACAATATTTTATGATAATAGACACTTGACGAATTTTTCAGTAATTTGAATACACTAAAAATCCTGAAAATTAGAAGGTAAAGATGAAGAAGTGGCAAATCGATTTTTCTCTCGACTCCCTAAACTTCTAATTTGCAGTGTTACGCAGTTACTCGATGTCTTTACTAATTACAGAGATTTCATTCTATTTTTATAGTTCATTTAGCTATTTTAATTATTTCATGATTCTGATGAGACTGGAAAGATGTACGATGTGACGATTGGTACTTTTCGTACGTTTGTATAACATTTTAACACCGATATGCGTCAAGCTACACTTATTGTATGAAGAACATTCGGATAGGTTCTGAATTCAATCAATAATATGACCTTTTTTCTCGATTGTATGGTTAAAATATTATTATCTTACTTTCCTCTCATTTCCGTCGACAAGGATACACAAGAAGGCTAGAGATAGGATTATTTACGAGATAATAATTACGCGAGGGGAACGTGAGTCAAGTCACAGAGTGGATTTAGTGCTCTCTCGATGTGGTCTGAGGTCTTTCTCTCTCTCTCTCTCTCTCTCTCTCTCTCTCTCTCTCTCTCTGTGTTTGGCAGGCAAAGAGAGATTACGCAATGAAAAGGTGTAACCACAAACGCAAAGAGAGAGAGAGAGAGAGGTAGAGTTCTCTTTTAGACGCGTGTCTATGGAATGGTAACTACACGAGATTAATAAAACGAGCTCAAAGATGAGATGCTGGAGGCGGTTTAGCTTAGTGACGTACGACGTAGATTGATTTTAATCGCTATGAATAAACCACAAATATCAGTTTAATCGAATAAAAGATGTTTTTTCATCACACTATCAAATTAAGAAGTACGAAAAGCTGAAAGATAAATAAACGAATTAAATCTGCACATAAAACAATTGATAAAAATTTGGTTCGATGTAAAAAATTTGCCAGAATAATGTTTGCGTTTTGAATTATTTAAAAATTGTTCATTTTATTGACGGTTTTTGTTCAATTGATTATTTCAGGACGTCGAACTTCACGAAGGAGCGATTCCAGCAGACGCTTTGGAGGTCGAGGTATCACATTGTCGAGAACTGAAAATTCATGCTGGTGCATTCACCGGTGGAGAACAATTGAAGCGCGTTCACGTAAGCGGAATTCATCATTTCGTGGCAAAACGTCAGGCATTTCATAACATAACCGGACCGAATCCTCTTCTTGAGGTTTCTGAGTGCAATAGAGTTGTGCTAGAGTCTCAAGCGTTCAAAAATGCTCGTGGTACACTAAGTGTTGCCATATCACGTTGCAAACACGTAGAGATAAAGCCAAACGCGTTTTCCTGGCTACTCAAGATATCCGTCAAGGATGTTATGACCCTCGATCTCTCGAGCAACGCGTTCAAGTTCGAGGCACCTCCGCACGGACGTCATGGACCAGCGACCAAGGTAGTAATTTCAAAATAAGACAAAAGGATGAGCTCGTGTTTATTGACATTTTCTTCCGAAAATCAATTTTCTCAGTTTCAAAAGAAAAGTTATGAAAAATATTGAAATCTATTATTTTATTCCTATCAGATTATGTTCCAAAGCGTCAAAATCCCGGAGTTGCCAAGTTCAGTATTTCCATCAGCCGCAGCCGAAGTACGAATGGACGATGTGTGGACAAGAGTCATTAAAAAAGATGCCTTTTGCGCAGTCACCATACTCAGCATCACGATAAGCAACGCGTCTATTTTCGAAATTGAGAACGGAGCTTTCAGCGGCCGAACACTCGTTCGGAATTTCGAACTGGTTGACGTTAGAGTCCGAACAATGAGGAGTGGAGCTTTTCAAGCTGCTTTCGACAATTTTACGATACAGTATTCCAGGTAAGAAGAATATTTAACTGTCAGTACGAAAAAAATATTTTTTCACAAGAAGAAAATAAAGCCTGTTAAAAAAATAGAAACAAGTTTTAAATAGAATGATTCTGTTTATCCGGAGGTTTCAAACTTAATCGATCGTATCTTATTTTATCGGTTCACAGATTAAACGAAATAGAATCAGAAGCAATAGACGTATCAGTGGCAACGGTAACATTCAACAACAACGAGTTTCACAACGTAAAAACGAATTCGATAGTACTGAGACAATGGAATAGAATCGCGATAGATCACAATCTGTTTATACTGTTGGAGAAAGACGCGATATCAGCAGGTGTGGTAGCAACGAGAGCGCCGAATTTGGAGTTTTCATTTACGGGCAATCGGGTTAATAAATCGGAGCCAGGTTCATTGAGATTTGCATCGGTAAGTCAACGAGTGAACAGTGCCCACGTTGGTAACAATTATTTCGAGGAGCCATGTAGTTGTTTGTTGGACGAATGGATGAGGAAAGTGACTGGGAGTAACACATCGACGGCCTGGATGATGGATTCGAGTTATTGCGTTGCTGGGGAATGGTTGGAGAGGTGTTTCAAGATACCGCAGGGTTATCTGTCGATGCGAAACTACACGAGTGTGATTTGTAGACCGGATGGTGACATAACGTGTAAAGAACCATCGGCGAAGCCTGCACCAAGTGTGAGTCCACCGAGCGTTGGTCCTCATATTTATCCGCGTCAGAACAGTTACTTTGACGTGGAGATGAGCGACACGGAACAATTGGAGCGTGAAAAGAGAATAATCGTGGTGATATGTATCGCGGCGGTATTTGCCATAGTCGCGATAATCCTGACTTCCGGTGTTATTTACATGAGACGTCGTGGGGTGTGTCCGAAATTGACATCCGGGCCATTAATGAATATAGCAAGTTCGTGGTTATCACCGAGCAGTGGAATGACCGCAGCGACATCGGCCAGATCCATATCGCGAATGAGTGTTCACGAGTACGCCGGTTTACGACCGGAAACCCGGGTCCTCGAAGTGGACCCAGCCGAGACCGTGGGTCTAGAGGATGATGCCTTGAATCCAGAAGCTTACGCTTATACAGAGAATAAAGCTACGCAGACACTGCCGGAGGAATTGACTGAGGAATATCTGAGGGACTTACGAGAGAGGCTCAACGACCCGGACAATTACAGTCAGGCACGTGACATGATAGAACACCTTTACGATCTCATAAAAGTAGAGGAAAGTTGTAACAACAACAATGATCGAGGTGTAACCTCGAATCACGAGGATGAGAATGCTTACGACGTGATTGGACCGAGAACGAGAAGGCAAAGAGGAAATAACAAACCTTCTGTTAACGTTGGTACGAGAGTACCATCGCTGGAGAGACTTTTGCCTGCTAATCCAAGAGCCAGACCGCCTATAGCTGAATATACGGAACCAAGAGATCAGAGAACAGTGGAGCAGAATCATTTGTACGCAGAGTTGCCAGGTGACGAAACAGTGCCAAGTACCAGCAGATTAACGCAACCGATTTTAGCCACTTTAGCTGGAAGAGCTCCTCTTCCTCTGCCACCAGATGTCGTCAATGACCACCTAATCAACAGTGACAATCTCCAAGAGCGGAAGTACGCCGATCCCACGAATCTCAGCGAATATGCTGACCTCAAGCTCGACGATTCGAGTCCACATCGTCCACGAGAGGACAATCAATCGAACAACAAAAATCAGGGTAGACCTCTTAGTTTTTTGAAAGCTCTTGGCGAGAGTATTCTTGGAGCTACCAAAATAAACAACAAGAGGCCAGTCAATTCATTATTATGCGAGTACACAGATCCTACGGATGCAACGATGCATCTTTATTCAGAACTTCCAGAGCCTCAAACATCCGCTTGTCAAATAAGCAAAATGGCCAACAGACCACTACCCACTAAACCCGATCAGGATGACACCGTCCAAGATGTTAATTTGGCGAGGGCGTGAAATTCACTGTTGCACCCTTCAGCCACTTGTCTGTGATACAATTTCAAGAAAAAGTTTGTTTGTTTAATTTTTTTTTTTTTTTATACCGAGTGTGAAAGACAAAAATTTATTATGTTCCTCGAGGATTCTAATGAGAATAATACGAAGAATCTCGATTTTTATCACTTCGTATCCAGGATTTTTAAATTCGTTCTAGTATCTGGACGAACGATTGATTATATCGAGACCTGGGAATTGATTTCCCCATACGTATGAAACCACAAATGTAAATAATCGCCAGTGCATCATCGATGTTTTTTTGTTCCGTTTATTTTTGCCACAAAATAATATAAATAAATAAAAAAAAAAAAACAACGAGTTCGAGTGCAACGATAAGTGGAAGTGTGAATCGTGGGTGAGTCAGATGGAGTCGCGAGCGACTGTTGGTCTCTCGTTCTTGCACTCTATACGTAAATATAAATACTGTATCGAACGTATACGTATTATACACTTTGTTAGTAAACGAAACGAAATATTTTAAGATATAAACGAACAGCGAAGCAAAAATCTCTATCTCATTATGTTTATTGTATATATATAAATATATATATTATTGTATCTATATATATTTGCCACGTATGATTAAAGAATAACGTGCGAATTCGTCGCAATTAAGAAATGAAAAACAATTAAATGCGTCGCATTAAAGTCTCATTGATTTATGAATCAATCAAGCGTTCTCCTCGTCACCTCGACCTTAGCCACTTCCTATTTTCCTAAAACGGACACTACTGAGTCTGCCTTGTTCCGCGAGCCTTCATTAATGGAGATTTAGATGTCGTTTATGTGTATAAATTCTATATATAAACGCACACGGTATAGACATTATTCGAGTGCCTTTATTTCCATCCAAAGGCCTGACGAAAATAGCATCATTTTAACGTTTCTCTGCGCCCTTGTTTGTATCTATATCTTTTTTAACCATAAAAATAAAAAGAAATTTGAAAAATTTCTATCTGCGGGATTCTTCCGACAGACGCTCTTCTCGCCCGTATGTTTATTGACAAATTTATTTTTCCATCGTCTCACAAGATCTTCTCACGACTTCAGCAAATTTTTGGAGCAAAATAATCTTTTCGTTCATCAACCGAAGCAAAATGTGCTCGCACAAAGAAACATCGAAATTTCATTTCCGTAGGGAGGAGAAACATGTAGGAAGGCCCTGGACGAGTAAAGAAAGTGCATTCAGGGCGACGGAAACCTCAACAAACCGAGAGATATTCTTGATCCCTGGTCCATCTTGCTTTTGTGGGGGGGCGTGTTCCTGACAAAGACGAAACGATGAAGCGATGCGCTTCAGACGAAGAGAGCGGACGAAGAAGGCGGCGAGGATGCTCCGCAGTAACGGGGACTGAAAACTATTTCGTAAAGAATGCAATACAAGCAAATAGAGTTTGTAACGGCTAGCCGCGAAGACGACGACAACGACGATGAGAGAAGACACGGTAAGGTCTGCCTCGCAGCTGTTCCCCTCACGTTTATACTTTCTCAAGACTTTTTCCTTCACAACGTCAGACACAAACTATAACTACGTGCTTTTTATGATATTTCATCACTTCCACACCATCAATTTGTCATCGAAAAAATGAGAATAAATTTTTTTTTATGTTTACATCGATCACTAAAAACGTTGCTCTGCTATTTTTTCGGAATAATCTCAATTTTACTTAAAAAAAAGCTCGAACAGGGTAACACCAATCATTTTTGTTTTGAATGCACTTTGAAAAGCGTTAAAATCGAATGTTGATCTCAAATCTGGCATTTTGGCATTTCTATTAATATTAGAAGACCTTTTCCAAAAGAATTTTTAGGGCATTCGAACAGTCGTCGAGATACAGAGTTTCGAAACTTATCACCGGTGATTTCGTTCGCCATAAAATGATATTTCTTTGTTTCCACGATGAAATTCATTCACACCCCCTTTAAGAGTCCGATTACCAGGCTGTGACACTTGGGTTTCTCTTTTCTCGTTGTAATGGTAAATAAGAAGAAATTAAACGTGCTGACAAGACGTCAACCTACACACAGTCGTCCGACATATCGAGTTACGACTCCGGTATCCGTGTGTGCCTGTCAGTTAGGGCGTTTTATTTTTAACATTTGTTTTTTTTTTCCTTCTAATTCAATTATAATCTATGGCAGGTGTTTATTATCGTAAAAGAGCTGCAAGGACAATAAATAATTGAGAATCAATTCGACCCAATTCCTATTTGGACTGTTATTTTCTTTCTTCAGTGGATTAGTATTAACTCGTTAGTGAAAAACTGACAAAATGGTAATAGATTTCAAGATTTGTTTTGAAAATTCTGTCATTCTATTGATTTCGTAATTGAGGAAATTGAGAGTAGTTGGAAAAAGTCACTAAGAATTCATAGAATTATATTAATGTCGGAAATGAGCGGAAACGGATGAAGTCACGCCCCGGCGACTGGACTTTATATCGTAATCATCGTATCGCACCCGACAGAATAATATAAGTATATGAATAAATGTGTCGTGTAGAGTGAAAAAGGCGTTTTTTTGATGATAGGAAGAGCAGAAAGATTGTCGTTACGACCTTCTGTCTCCGAGCAAGGGATTCACAAATGTATATCTGGCGAAATAGACTCGTGTCTGAGTACACAGGGTTCCATCAGGTTTCATCAGCAAGCCAATCATTCCATCACACACGAACGAGCAAGTCGTCACGTCGTGGACCGTCAGTAACTGCAGGCCAGAGTTACATATTCGGACTAACAATATATATCGAAATGAGAGGTGTTATTTTACGAGTCGAATAATTTCCCATCATAGCTACCACTTCTAGCCCACGTTTAATCGATACATCGACGCGTTGCATCGATATCCCACGAATTCTCCAACGACCCGTTATTCTCATTGAACTCGTTCGATTGCACCGATTAAACGTCACGTATCGAGTGACATCAGCTCTGTAGCCGATTACCATCGTCCCATAAAACAATAATTATTATAATGAATGTTCATTATTAAAATATGTGTTCGTGAAGCACTTTTGATCGAGTAGTTTCAAGCTTCGTTATAATGTTTCATTATTTTGAGCTTTGATCATTTTATGCATCTAATTAAAGGCTTCATTCCCCCCTTCGATAAAGGTATTTTTTTTAAATCGTCTCTAAAATCACTTTAAAATATTTTCATTTCATTTCAGTATTTGAGGGAGTAGAAGACTTAAAACTGAGAATGAAGACATTGCAGAAAATAAACCTCAAATTTTGGGTAATTTTTACTATGCAGAATGTGTATTTTTTTGAAAACAGAATAATAATTCTTCTAAATATTCGAAATTTGATTTGATTTTTTTGAAAATTTATGTCCAGCATAGACAAAATTATTATAAAATCAAAATTGTTCTCCGTTTCGATTCCCCAACGCTAATTTTTTATAGCTACAATATTGCTAAGTTCTTTAAAATAAAATATTTATTAACGCCATCACTAAGTTGTAAATAACTGGCGCATTAAAGGGCTAAAAGAAAAATAGGGTGAAAAATTGTTTCCGTCGCGAATTTTCAAACGTCTGCGTTCCCGAGTACATCTCGTAACTATATAGTTATATGACGTATGTTATACATAACGTATCTATATGTTCATGTATATACGACTCGTACGAAAGAGCCGGTCTTCATTTTCTCGTTGTGCGAAATACTCTAAGCATATAAATATAACTGATGTGTGTGTATATAGACTTTCAGCCCGCGTGTATCCGACTCGTCGAGTTTTTAATATACGCCGGGTGTTTCTTACGAGCTCTCTCTCCCGTCCGCGGTGTGCCGCCGATCTGGGAGTCTGAATTTCAGCAATATATTGTGGTTTTGATATTCCAGCATTGCTTTATTATATTTTGGAGAATTTAATGACTTACGAACATCAAGAAATATGAAATTTTACTTTTTATCATTTTGGGAAAGAAAAATTCTTCATCTTAAAGTCAAATAATTTCTCTATCAATTCAATGTTAGCGATTTTGATGAAAAATTGTTAACAGATTTGCAAAATATGGCTGGAATTTTTTGGCTCCATGCTATTTCATTTTAAGGATTGTGTACTTTCGTTTCGTTCTGAAACATACTCCAGTTAAGGCGCTTGGTAGTCATGTGTTGTTTAAAGAAAAAGAGAAAAATATGCGATGTGCGGGTGTCTGTCGCGAATAGACGGCAAAGAGGCCACGACACTCACTAAACAGGATGCTGCGTATGCGACAACGAAGATGAAGCAAAACCATAGCGTGAAAAAGAAGAGGATATCTCGTAACAGAAAAAGGGAGAAAGAGAGAGAGAAAGAGAAAGAGAAAGAGAGCGAGAGAGAAAAATAAATGAGAAGATGAGTAAAAGTCAAAAGTAATGATCGTAGGTTCGCAGAAACGAGGATAGATCTAAAGAAACAAATGCTGCTATAATTCACATACGTCCCGACTCGGAATGAATGAAATAATGAATGAAAAGTGTGAAAAGAAAGTCACAATCCAAATTTCCGTCAACACCTCATTCGGTTCACATAAGAATTTGTATGTCAAATTCAAGTTGAAATACTTATTTTTTCAATTTATTCAAATATCAATTCTCCGAAGGCACGAAGAGACATAGACGCGGTTGAAAAAATGCATGCTGGCGAATGAATTTTTGGTGAATTAGTAGCTGGCAGTCTGGAGAAACAGACAATCTTTCTCTTTCTCTTCCTCTGTCTTCATTGAACACTAAATATATCCAGAGTTATTAATAGAGACGGTGCTTCTTCGTGTTTTCGGCCATGCTCGATGAAGGGCTCAACTATATTCACATACAGAATTTTGTCCCAGTGCACGAACCGAAATGCTTGAATAAATATACGGTTCATTTAGCGATAAATGGAATGCGATAATTTTTCTAAATTATACGAGAATTAACGCAATTTCATATTTATCGATTTCTTTTAAAAAATGGTTCTGAGATGAGTAAAACAAAAAATATATAAATCTTCATACGCACAACTCCTGTATTTTTGCAACTACGGACAGTTAAGAGTCGAAGATTTAAAGAAATAAATAAAAACGGACCACGACGATAAAGTGTCGTGTGCGGAAAGTAAAATCAGTTTCAATAAATAATATTACAATGGACTTGATTAGCTCAGGTTTCATAATCTTTGTTAAGTAATCAGATCAAAGACTTCCCTGAGGCGATCATGAGAGAAACAATTCTCACGCCTCACCCTTCCTGCATCTTCGCGCCGTGTGAACGGAACACGAAACTATTCGAGAGATTTTCATGCGGGTAGACAGGAACCTCTCTCTCATCAGTGCCCTCGAGAGTGTCCTTTTCTTTTTATTCTTCAAGGAACACACTACTTCGTATACTTTAATATATAATGGTCCGTGAACATTAGGAGAAGAAAATAAATAATAAAAAAATTCTTCACTTTGAGCAGCACAGGGAGAGATTTCCGGGATACTTTCCGCCCTCTCATTCACGTTTCCTGCTGTTGCCAACCCTATGAGGAATTTTTTGCTCGCCGGAAACCCCACGAGAATAAAAGAACATCAGTGGCTGTCTCACTATTCACTCTCACCTTTTTTTTCTAGGATAATTCAACAATGGGTGATTTAGAGGTTTTTTTTTCGCACCGCTTTACCGGAGCAGGTGATTACGTCCTTAAGAGGGTGAATAAATTAATCACCACCCCCTTCGGTCTTGTGTGAAAAGCAGGTGATTCTATTGATTTTTTATCGGCAAACAAATCATTGTTGCAAAAAGTAAACACAGCTTTTCAATTATTAAACAAAAAATGAAGCTATGATTGAGAAAATTAGATTTTTAGCAATGTGTCAATTTTCATTGGAAAATAAAATGTTTCTAAATGTATTTTACCAATTTACTCATCAATTGTGAGAGTTTTGATTGTGTCAATAGAACTTTGCAATGCAAACAAGCCGAGAGGGGTGCGGAGCTAATAAAAATCAGTTTAGGATGTTTGTGACGATTATCACTTCATCTTTGTTCGAGGGGTACAGTAGGAGCTCGTATGAAAAAAAAGAGAAAGCAAAAAAGAGAATAAGAGTGAGAGGGGAGAGTAAATGTTCTTGTGGACCTTGTGAACGTTCGTAATGTGCGCAATTCGTGGGCGCCGGGGCGATGAGCGACTCGCGCGATGACCTCATCTCGCCGGAAGCGATCTTTGATTCGAGTTGAGGACTTAATTCGTCTGGAATCGCCTCTCTTCCTCAATAGTTCTAACCATCTTTCGTAACAGCCAAAACTATTAATTCTGTTACTATTTATTTACCGGATTGTTTACACTAAATTGAGACTGTATGTTAACATGAAAAAAGTGTTTTCGCCTGGAGTTTCTTTCATTGAAAATAAACGAAACAAAATAACTGTGATCAGTGTGAAAACAAAACAATTGCAATATTTCAGCATAATTATATCAAAAAATGTTATAATTCAAGAGTTATGATAATAAATATTCTCTACGCAGCTGTAAAGAAGAAAAATATTACGATGCACATTAAAACTTTTGCTGGGCTGCATCGCAGCGCCATCTTGGTGCGACAACTCAGTCGGCAACGAGTTTACACGTTCGTTGCAACGATGGCACCACAATGAATTTTTCTCATGAAATATCTCAGAGGTAAAAAAACGTTTTATAGATAACTTAATAATAAAGTGTATCTTTTAAATCACCGATAAACCCAGATTTTTCTGAATTAATTATAAGAAATAAAATCGCTCTTAAAATAATAGAATATAAACATCAACGAGAATTTTTAAATACCGTTTTTATCAGTGCAATGATAAATAAATGGAAACAGATATTCGAGAATCCTCGTAATTCAGAATTTTTTAAAAATTTCTGAATGTAAATCTCTGGTTAATCAGGATCCGGGAGTCTAATTATATAATAACAGGGTTGGAGGGATTTGTGTGGAAAGCTGGGAATAGCCGAAGGCAAGGATACCCAGCGATATCCTGTGAATAGCTTTGCTGATGATCATCATAGCTGCATAATTAAGACGATTTAATTAAGGAGCAATAACAATAACAGGAGGCAAGATTGTTTGTACTTCAAAGGCTATTTCATCGAGTTAGGAGTGATGCTGGTGAGATTTCAATAACTTACGTTTAGTATAGCCTGAGGCAAGAGCTTCTGAGGGTTTTGAACCCTCCTCTGTATGTGTATATCTGTAGAAAGTATAGACGAACTGCTTTTTCGCATTAAGGGCAAAAGGGATAGTGACTCATTGCGATTTATAATTTACGTACATTTGGATCACGTGCTTTTCGTAAACGCAGACCAGAAGCTCATTCGGTGTTCCTAATGAAAGATAAACATAATCAATCCCGAGGGAAAAGGTTCGGATGTTGAATAAGCGTGAGGGGTGAAAACGTTAGTGAGCTCAAACTGTAGATCTGCTTCACCAACGAAACAGAGAATATTATATAGCCATGGTAAACTAACGTAATTTTGGCTTGGGGAACCCGCTGAATACTTTCACCTCCCTCTTTGTCCCTTTCGACGTCATCGCCACTCTCATCATCCGCGTTCATCTCTTGTTTTCGTTTCATTATCGACTCCTCGCGTATACAGTGCAACGGATATATTAAAGGGTTGAGTATATATACAGGCAGACGAAAAAGGCTAGTGAGCTATGGAAAAGCATTTATTCGAGGATATTGGTCGTTGGAAAATGCAAAAAATGACAACAGTGCGGACATGAACAAAAAACGTCGATGGGCTCATCGAAATCAGCCATAAAATGCATTTTCAAATGAACAAAGAGACGCTCCAGATGTTTTTTAGTTTCACATTTTTTATTGACGAGAGGAAAGTTGACTTTTTGGTTCAAGCGTTACTAACACTTTTATTTTGTTTTTTAATGATTGCTATAAATTTAATAAGAAATGAATGAATGTGAGTTGTATGTGTTGTTTTTTTTTGTTCTTGAAATTCATACAAAATTTGCAGGAAAATGAATGATTAAATTACTGATGTAGGGTAATTCGAAAGGTATGTCAATGCAAGAAACATTCATGTGTGCTAATCGTCGAATCGAGAATTCCGCAAATCGTCGTCGTTTTAATATGCTGCCTCGACCACTGTCAGTGAATTCCTCGACATTAACCCTCCAACTTCTCTTTCAAAGCTTCATTCTGAAAATAGATTTACAGCATATTCGGTGCTTTTTCCAAGATCGAGAAAATGTTGCGGTCAAGCAGAGGCGAAAATGGAAGAGAGAAGAGTTCCGAGGAAAACGAAAATTCAATTGCAGCAGTGAACGGTTATGGCACGTGAAATTGCGTCGAAATATTTCGACTGTAATGGTGGCGAGATTGCGTACGAATGCGAGGAGCAAGAACGGAATGTGAAATAAAGTTCGTGCGATAGGACATTTTTGAATAATTTATTCAAATAATAATCTTCAATCCACGAGAAGGAAAAAAAAACAACATTGATATTTAAAAATCCGATTTATCGTCAATCCCAAGGTTTTTTAAACAATTTTTTCTACTTTTTCCTGCCCTTAAAGTTCGATGAACCCAAAAACATGGTTCGATATAAAACTAAAAACATTTTGAATGGTCTTGAACCCGATGACAACAAATTGGACATCGGTTTTCTTCATCGTGTCGAATGATTTCACTAATATTTTTGCTTTGATGGTTTTTTTTTTGTTATTGAGCTGGAGAAGGGGCCGGTTGCGAGTAAAACAGTAGTGCACACGTAATGCAGTATTAGTGTCGTCTGGTGTACAGTTGGTCACATGGGCATGTTTCGTTCCCTTGATGTATCCCGGACGTCGCGGGGTTGCTAATTAGCACCGATTGAGCGAATGCCACATGCATGCATGATATATCTAATGCACACTGCAGGTTGTACCGCAAAGGGAGAGAGAGAGAGAGAGAGAGAGAGAGGGAGGAAGAGAGACAAAGAGAGATATACGAACAGACATACAATAACAATGGGGTTCCTGAGGGACGGATTTTAGTGTGGGCTAAATCGCGTTACAACCGTAAACAGTATTAATCAAAGATATACAACGTTTGCCGCCCGGAAATTTATTCATACACGTGTGTGTGGCTGTGTACGAAATAATACTATGAAGCTACCTGCATGCAGGAAATTCTATTCAAACTCATGGAACAATTCGTTGACACATTTTTCAATAAAACTTTTTTGTTCGAATTGCTGCCGCGTTGATAAGATCGGTATTTCCATTATCAGACAGTACGGTTTCGTGAGATTTGACAAAAAGTGAAAAATAAAAAGGTTTTTTGTTAAATTCCATGTTTTAAGAATCCGTTACAAATTTTTATAAGCAAAATATAGAGAAATTGATGTTTCTGTTTGACATAAACTCAAGATTTTCTTATTGTAATGACATTTGTTGCTTTCATTGGAATCCAAAGTTCGACTAATTTGGCATCGAATGCCTCATACGTGTGGTTGTTTTGGTACTTCTATTTACGGACTCGTATGGAAATGAGATAGAAAGGGAAATGGATATACACGGTGGAATGCATAGCATCGGGTATAAAGCGATGTCGGTATGAAATAATTCGATGTGGGGTCGGTCTCGATAGCATGGGTACGTAGTAATGTCGAGATTGCATGTATGCCAAAGCACGAACTTGTACCTTCGTCGTTTTTTTTTCCTTTTTAATCTGTGTTCATAACAACCTGCATAAATATCTATGGTAACTGTTCGTTCGGACTCGTCATTATAAAACGTACTTGTTATTATTGTCGATAAATTCCACGTCACCAACACATTTGTTATCATTGTCATTCATTAAATGGCACATTATTATCGAATAAAATAGACAAAAAAAACACATGCATTTTTTTCGCAAGAATTTACCAACGGTTTATTAAATTCTAATAAAATCGTCGGATGCTCCAATATTTATTTTTATTTAATAACAAAATTCCTTCTATTTATGTCAGTTATTCATTACTGTAAATATAAACAATGGAAACAGCCGTTATTCGAAAATACATCACGAAATTCTCGTGTATCTTGTTAATATCAATAATCAATTGAACCAATTGGCAGGTGTGTTTGTTAAATAGTTCAATAATAATGTTTTATTATGGCAAAGTTATTGTACGGGAATAATAACTTTTATTTCAACATTTGAATAAGTGTATCTACTAATATATATCAATGTATATATACAGGTACGAGAGGAGCAATAAAGTTGCTCATTTGGTGACGGGAATTGCTCGCGTCAGAGTGATCGTGTGGCACTTTCGCCGATGGCTGTGTTGCATGCTCTTTCACTCTGCCAGCACGCTATCATAGCACCCCCCTCTCCTCTCTTTCTCTCTCTCTCTCTCTCTCTCTTTGCAACACATACAAGTTATACCACGTTTCCGTTGACTAAAAACCGTATTAATTACTGGTTTAATTACTACCGAATGTTCGCTCTTCTCTCTAGCCAAACGTTCGCGAAGTACAGTCCCGTACACGCTCTATATATATATTGTCCGTGGGTGTGAGGGATTTTACGATGGACCCCCATGCGCGAATTAATTCAAGAGTAACGTGGCAGAAGATAGAGAATGAGGGGGGAAGGGCAGGAGGCAGAGGGAGAGAAAATAGTATAGTTTAGCGAAGCCCGAGAATCGCTCTCTCAGCCGAGCTTTTGCCGACTGACCCAATTTATCCGGCAGAAATTGCAATCTTCCGTTGGACAAATACTAGACTATCCCTTAACGCCCGCAACCCCTTTCCTCCTTTTTCTCCTGCAACAATTTGCCCTCTTTCACATCGTTTACTAACTATACTTCGATTCTCCATTTTCTTTCTATTTTCTCTCCTCCTCCTCTTCACCTTTTTCTCCCGCTTTTGTGCTCCGCGGGTAAATCTATTTCAGTTTTGATAGAAATGTCTGAAAAATCGCTCGCGTAATGTAAATATTTTACCAGCGATTCGTTGATTCCCCCAACCGTTATTCTCGTTTCATATTAATCTTCAAATCCTGCTTATTAACCCATCGCTCGTCTTTTCTTATTGAACTTTTGACCTCTAAAAAATAACTCACTGATTGGATTTAATGTCTGCCAGAGAAAATACATCAGGAAGATTTTTTATAATTTTCGCTATTTCATATTTCAAAAGTTTATTGGAAAATGTGGAAATTCAATGGACCCTGATGTGGAGATTCATGGATAAAGTTACAAATTTTTTGAATGAAATTCGAACGATACGTGTGGGTTGAAGAATATAATAGCTTCCTAAAGCTTGCGTAATTAAACAGAGAACACGAAAAAATATTAGAGGGAGGGTAGAACGATTTTTCCGCAGGAAATAATTTTTATCAGAGCGCGGAGTGAAATGTTAGAGTTATCAAATTCCTTTTAGGAGCTTCAACAGACATTTCTTTTTCGTTTTTCGTGAAAGGACGAAAAAATTTCTCGGAAATGAAATATTCACCGCGATAAACGTATGCGAACAAATTTTTGTTTTAAGGGTTTACATTTCTTCAGGATAAAAAAGAATTATTGAAATGTATCGAATTTTTGGCAACTCCGGGTGTGTGAACGTTCTTAACAAAAAGTGAATTCATTTGAATTTCGAGAAAAATTGGTTTTTAATAAATCTTATCATTGCACGATTTTTCGTAGAGCCACAGTAGATTGTATTTCGCGCCTCTTCCTTCAGAGATCAGAATGTAGTACCCCTCACTTTCCTCAGTGTCGCCACAAGTTTTAAAGCAAAACTTTTTCCTGTCTATGGGTTGCATAGCAACCCCATAGCCTGTGCTGTTGTTACTCTCATTCTTTCGCTTTGTGTCAGCGTCGTCACACGCGAAATATTAAAAAACACAAGAAAAATAAAATAAAATCAGGAAAAATGGGAAAGAAGAGGAATCGAGATCATTCGACATCGAGAAAGGAGAAGGAAAATAAGGAATTATTCGAGCGAATAAAAGAAATGATGACGGATCTCGGCCGGAGGAACAAAAAAGGTAAGCCAACGCAATCCAAACACATTGGACGACGTGCCTTCGGTCTGACCGAGGCGCATGATTTTTTGGACACATTTTGGCGTGACAAGATGTCGCAAACATTGACTCTTCCTGGAAGATCAATTATCGGAAAGAATTGCTGGTCGAGATACTCCGTTGCTGTGCCAGCAATTTGATCGCTAGGCAACGTGCCGTTGGTCTGACCGACGCGCACGCCTTCGTTTGACGAAGGAATGCAACGTCCTTTGTTCGGTTTCCGTGGGTCTGACCCTCGGAAATAGATTTTTTCATTTGATGAAAAGTGAACGAAATAATGGTGGTTTAAGGCAAGTATTAGCATTACGCCCATCTACGTTCCAGGTCATAATTCGGTCGGATCGCATCGCCGAGATCGGTCGCGAGCCCGCGACAGAAGGGACAGCGATTCCGTACGACAATTAGATCGATCACGCTCACGACACGCTATAAATCGATCACGAGATTCCACCAGTCGTTCACGTCGTTCTCGTCGATCAAGGAGTAGCAACTCTGATCATTCTCTCGACTCAGGACGTAGCCGCTCAGCTCACTCCCGTCGCTCAGGTCAGAGTCATTCGGGTCACTCTCGCTATTCAAGACGTAGTCCCTCGCGTGAATCTAGGAATGGTTCAAGACGATCTTCGCAGGAGTCGGAGGGAGAGCGAGAGGAGCTTCAAACAACGGCTCAAGTAAATGACGAGATAGAATTTGTAAATGAACAGGAGGCAGCGGGTCCTCTGACACCAGAAACAGCTGATCCGGGCATCGTTGAACGACAGACGGACGGAGTCGCTAAAGGTATTCAAAATCACCCAGAGCACGAAACGGACCTACAGGAAGACGTTTTGAAGGTCATTGGACCGCGTTTGGATTCAGATCAACAAAAGGCTCCTGCATTACACAAGGACATCGCCATTCGATGGATGGATATTTTTAAAAATGGCCTTTCCAAGGAGGACATCAAAAATATATTAGAAAAATATAAGATCCCAGAAAATTGCGAGTACATAGTTGCCCCGGAGTTAAACTCGGAAATCGTTGCGGCAATACAAGAAAACGTAAAGACAAGGGACAAGCGCATTGCTGAAAAGCAGGAGCGTATCGCTTCGTGTATAGCAGCCATGGGAAAAGCCATTTCGATTTGTCTAAAATCGGATAGTAGAGAAAAATTAGCGTTGCTGGAAATCCTGAACGACACAGGAAGACTCCTGGCATTTCTCCAGAGGGAAGAATCTGAGATTCGTAAAAGCCTGATTCTCGCGAATCTCAACTCATCTGTGAGAGGAGCGTTGACGGGTTCGACAGTCGACGGATTCCTGTTTGGAGCAAATCTGGAAGAAAAAATCAAGGCGGTAAAGACGATCGAGCGAGCATCCAAGGATCTCATACAAGGGGAAAAACCGTTGAGACAAAGGAACCCAAAAAACCAGAGGGGCCCGCCGGCGCAGCGTCAGCTGATACGCAAGAGGAATTCGACGTCGAGCGGGCCAAAAAGATCAACCAACGACAGGTTCGGTTCGAGAGCGAAGAAAACTTATCCCCGGAAGAATCAGTTCCCGGACAGACGCCGTTAGTTGTCGACGTAGGTAAACCTGCGGGTCGATTACGATTTTTTTCTCGAGTATGGTCAAAAGTTTCGACCGACCCGGTAATTCGCGAATGGGTTAAAGGACTCAGAATCCCTTTTTCATCATTTCCGGTTCAGGGCCAAATCTCAAAGAAAATAGATTGGTCAAATGACGAAAGACTCTCGATTGCATGCGAAGTCGAGAAGCTATTAGAAAAAGGCGCGATACAAAAGGTTATGCCATCTCGAGATCAATTTTTATCGGATATATTCTTAGTGCCAAAAACCGATGGTTCAAAAAGGTTCATTTTGAATCTCAAAAAATTGAATGAGTTCGTAAAAACGGAGCATTTTAAAATAGAGGATTGGCGAGTGGCAAGATCCTTAATCGAGCCCGATTGGTTTATGGCGTCAATAGATATCAAGGACGCTTATTACCTCGTATCAATAGATAAAAGTTATCGAAAGTTTTTGCGGTTTCAGTACGATGAGATTTGTTATGAATTTACGTGTTTGCCATTCGGTCTAAATGTGGCGCCTTTTGTTTTTACAAAACTGCTAAAACCGGTAGCGGCATATCTAAGAAGACAAGGCTTGAGATCGGTTTTCTACTTAGATGACATTTTAGTTATCGGAAAAACATATAAAGAGTGTGCGGACAATTTCCAAGCTACGGCGACTATTTTGAATGAACTCGGGTTTATACTCAACGAGAAAAAATGTCGTAAGATTCCCGCTCAAAGATGCCAATATTTAGGGCTTATTTTCGATTCTGTAAGAATGACGATTGAATTGCCGAAAGACAGGATTAGTAGATACCTCGATATGTTGAAAAAATTTATGAAAATTAGAAAATGTTCAATTCGAGAATTTGCATCCTGTATTGGTACTCTAGGCTCATGTTGTCCAGCGCTAAAATACGGTTTAATACATATGAGACGATTAGAAAGAGTTAGACTATTAGCACTCGAAGATAATGTAAATAATTATGACAAAATTATGACTATTCCGGAGGAATTGAAAGAAGATTTCGAGTGGTGGAAATCCAATATTGCCTCAGCCAGCGCTCCGCTCAATGAACCGGTATTCGATTACGAAATTTTCACTGATGCTTCGCGCACAGGATGGGGGGCAGCCTGCCAAGGTGAGAGGGCAAACGGACACTGGAACACAGACGATTTAAAATTCCATATCAATTATCTGGAGTTAGTTGCAGCATTTTTCGGGCTAAAATGTTTTTTTAGCAATAAGAAACACTGTAACATACTCGTCCGTATCGATAACACCACTGCAGTCGCTTACATAAATCGTATGCGTGATAGCCGATATGATAATCTCAGCGCTATAACAAAAGAAATGTGGGAATGGTGCGAGGCTAAAGACATCTGGATAGTTGCGGGTTATATAGCATCGGAAAAAAATATAGAAGCAGATTATGAGTCGCGACGATTACAACCGGAAACGGAATTTGAACTTGCGAACTATGCTTTTCAAAAAATAGTAAGGACGTTTGGCAACCCGGAAATTGACTTGTTTGCGTCACGAATCAACGCGAAATGCGAGCGATATATTTCTTGGCGCCGGGACCCGGGGTCGTTCGCCATTGACGCATTTACCGTCGAATGGACGAAATGGTTTTTTTACGCGTTCCCGCCTTTCTCAATAATTCCAAGAGTTTTGCGAAAAATTCGTCAAAATCGCGCCGAAGGAATCGTGGTCGTACCATATTGGGAAGGCCAACCCTGGTTCCCTCTTTTTTCTTCATTAGTTGTTGGAGACCTTGTTTTTTTCGAACCGAATACTAATTTGTTGTATTCTTCCAACAGGGAGCCTCACCCGCTGGCGAGTCAACTTATAATGGTTGCCGCCATGCTATCAGGGAAGCGTTTACGATGAGACAAGCCCCAGCAGATTCAATCGACATTATTATTGCGTCCCTAACAGATGCAACAATCCGACAATACGATTGCGGGTTGAAAAAATGGTGGGGTTTCTGTGCAACCGTCGGGGTCAATCCATTAAAGGGCACGCCAATAGATGTTTTATCTTTTCTCTCAAAACAATATCAAAATAACGCATCGTATGGGTCGCTTAATTGCTATCGATCGGCGCTTTCGCTTATTCTCGGTCAGAATTTGGGGGAAGATGAAAGGATATCGCGATTTTTTAAAGGAGTGGCAAAATTAAGGCCTTCGGCACCACGTTACGATTCAACGTGGGATCCAAAAGTCGTGTTACAATTATTTTCGAATTGGGGATCAAACGAAGAGATGTCGCTGGAGCATCTTTCTAGGAAGTTAGTCACATTGATAGCTTTGCTGACAGGCCATCGTCTACAAACTTTTGCACTCATAGATATTCGTAATATCCGGAAAGTTGACGAAAGATCCTACGAAATAAAAGTTCCGGACCGAATAAAAACTTCGGCTCCAAACAAAAAGCAACCGGTATTGCGTTTGCCCTTTTTCGTTGAAAACAAATCGCTATGTTTGGCGTCGGTTCTCGAAGTTTACCTAAATAGAACGAAAGATTTACGTAATTCGATTTGGACTCTCTTTATTTCTTTTAAAAAACCGCATAAAGCGGTCACATCGCAAACATTATCTCGTTGGGTTAAAAAGACGTTATTGGAAAGTGGTGTAGATGTTAACGTTTTCACGGCATATAGTACGCGTCACGCTGCCACGTCAGCAGCTAAGCGGGCTGGTGTAAGCGTAGATTTAATACGGAAAACAGCGGGATGGACGCAGGAATCTGCGACCTTTGGTCGATTTTACGATCGAGAGGTTTTGCGAAACGAAGTCCAATTCGCTGAAGGCGTTCTGGGAAATAGAAATTAAGATTTCTCTTGCGTTTTGTGTTTCAACTGTTATACAATTTTCAGAGTTTTCAAATAAATATAACAGTTTTCATCAGCCGTAACTCGCTTTGAACAGCTACATTCTGATCTCTGAAGGAAGAGGCGCGAAATACAATTAACGATTAAACGAACTTACCTAAGTGAAGTTCAATCGTGATTGTATGAGCGCCTCTTCCGAAGAGATCAGTCCCGCCCGCCCATTAATCTCGTATGAGATACCCAAATTTATTTCAGTTACGGCTTAGCAAATAAAACTTTGAAGAAATGAGAGTAACAACAGCACAGGCTATGGGGTTGCTATGCAACCCATAGACAGGAAAAAGTTTTGCTTTAAAACTTGTGGCGACACTGAGGAAAGTGAGGGGTACTACATTCTGATCTCTTCGGAAGAGGCGCTCATACAATCACGATTGAACTTCACTTAGGTAAGTTCGTTTAATCGTTAATTAGCAATTACCCAAAAGTTTATCATTTATTTTCAACACAACGCCAAAATGATTGAAGAGTACAATGAGAACCAAATGGAACAAAAAAGAAGTAAAATCGAAGACGAAGGCAGAGAAGGGAATGGCTAAAAAGCAGCTTGTTCATTGTCCCAGGTACTCGGCACTTCCGGGTTCTTTTCGTCGTGTTCTCAATCCTTACGTATAACACAGTCACTTGAAAGCGATTGCAGAACCCTCAAGAGCCCTTTTTCGAAACGATTCCTTGACCGACACGTCCATTGACCGACACGAGAGAGAAAGGGACGGAGACATACATACAGATTTTTTCCCCCTGATAAGCCGAATATTCTCACACTTGAGCTCTTTCTTCGTGCTCCTTCAATTCTTGCTGGTCTTTTTCTGTTCAGCCCTTAACACCATTCAACAAAATATTTCGGATCTTGAAGAAAGTTTCTCGAATGAGCGAGCTGCCATTTTGAATATACTTTTCTAAAGCAGTTGTTCAAAAGACCTTCATTTTTTCTCTATAGTTAAATAATTTCTATGACTTTTTTTTGCACGCACATTACAAGAGCTTTGATCATTTATGATTATTACACGAAACAATTAACCCCATTCACGACTAATTTCGCGGAGATTATATTCACGAAAGACTTATAAATAACTTGCTTTATTTATTATCAAAGTAATCATTAAAAGAGAAACGTCAAAGCGCGACGTTGATTGATGCAAGACAAAAAAAAACGTGGTAATATTTCAACCGTAGACTTTGCCAGCGACAGGAATCAAGCCTTGAACAATATTACGAAGACGTTATTTAGCTTTTTTTTTTATCCATGAATTTTTCAAGAAATTCTTTGACCTTGTGATATCGAGATGCACGATTTAATGGCTGTGTGGCAAAAAAGTGTGAGCTTTCACAAATTCTCGATATAAATAAAAATAAAACAGACTGATAAAGAAAAATAAAACAGACTGATTAGAAAAAAGGACATTTGCCTTTTTTTTACATCTCTTGCAGTCGAACTTTCGCTCACTCATCACTATCTCTTTAACCTCGTTGAACCCTCTAAATGCTCCATCTCGTGCCTCAGTGCTCTCGATCTTTATCTTCCTCTCTCTTTCCCTCTGCTGTCCTCTTCACCATTTTCATCCCCTACAACTATGTGCAAGCTTTAAGTCATGGCAAACCAAACTCACTAATCGAAGTCGATGCGAGTCTACGAGGCGATAAATCTCTCCGCCATATATATCGTGGAGAGTTTCGCTTGCACAGCTTCTACTGATTCGAGCTTGCAGAAATCCATGTACGAAAAGTCAATCGACAGATATATTTCATTCCGTGCATAGGGTATTCCATCCTTGATTTCTACGTTCTCAATCATCTTTTATCGTCTTAGTGTACATTTTTTTGACAGCTTCGACCAATCAATTGAAAAGATATAGTTGAGCATCAAGAGAAAGGCAACAGAAGATAGAAAAGGTTCAGATGACACTGGATAAAACGCAAGGTTTTCTTTTATGCAAGATCAAATCTTTTCAGACTTTACGTTGTTGCATGTGCACGATATAAAAGGAAAAATAGGACAACAATTCAATCTGATGAATAAAAGTATTTTTTATGACTCTCTATCAAAAAACCGGGGTCATTTTATCGGAAAATGAATTGTTCCCCAGGAATATTCAACTTTCAATCTATCAACAGAACATGAATGACACGGATGAATAAATATGTGACACTTTGTATAAAATAATTGGCCTTTTCATAGAAAAGGAGAACCGACTACGCAGCGGACCAGCCCAAAAAGTCGTATTACTTGTAACAGAGGTTCCAAGTTTCATTCTCTAGTCTTTGAAGAAGTGACTCTTGGTTCGTCCCTCAACTTTAGTGTTCTCATTCCTTTCTATCTTCTGTTGCACCGTCACTTCCAACTTTCGTGCGAGAAGTGCGAAAACCGTTTATATAGATATATTGTTCCCGGAAGGCGGTATTTCGCGGCGTCACCGCGATTCCCAGCGCGGCGACTTGTGCTGTCGGGGACGCAAGAAGTAACCTTCCCCCTTGAACCCTTTATTCTCTACCCACGTTCCTGCATCCACATAGTAGTCTACTAAGTGACGGGATAGAACTTTGTCCCTACAACTATCATCCTGTAGAATCTTTGCCCAGATAACAGGGTGAGAATCGCGAGGGTGTCGACGAACAAGATTCTCTTGGGGTATCCGAACAACGTTTGGAAAGTCGGGTAGTCGTTATAAAAGAGGGAAACAAGCAAGAGAAAGAAAAAGAGAAAGAGAGAGAGAGAGAGAAAGAGAAGAAAGAAGAGACTGAATTTTCCAAGAAAGATCTTTTACCAGCGTAAGAATTTCGTTAGAAAGGTTTTATCGTAAAATGTTGTCACCTCCTGACCCAGCGGACAATTGAACGGAAGGAAAAATTAAATTACCACAAAGTAGGTTATATGCATATTATCTCAACTTTTGAAAAACTTTCGTTGAGGCACAGCCTCAAAAACAAGTGGAACAAAAGTGACAAAAAAAGAGTAAGTTTTACTAGAAAATTCACATGGATATAGACGTGCTACATGACATTGCTTAGGGAACAGAGATTTCTTAGTCTCGTAGCATCGTTCTGCATTCCAGACTTGCACGGGACCTCCCTTGTCTACGCGCGTCTACGTCAACGACGTACACCGACGGGACGTAAAGTTACTGTGTCCTCGAGTCTCTCTCGAGTTTTCGCCTCATAGATCCTCCCTCTCTGTCAATCTTGTTCTCAGTTTCTACCAAGCGTGCTGTCCCTCGTTGTCAATACAACCAAGTCATTGTGAATCAAGTCTGGAGGGTACAGTACGCGCTACGAATTCCAAACGTTTTCTCATCATCCCTGCCTCTACATCGGGTTTCAAGTATCTCTGATGTCTTTGTCTTTCGATTCCTCATCAGATGTAGGAGCTATCTTCAAAGTTGCATTCAAGCTTTTTACAGAGATAAATAGAGAAATTTCCAAGGAAAAACATACTTGGAAATTTTTTCGTTCTGATGAACGGTTGATTAAATTTCACTGAATTTTTAGGCAGTTAATTCCAATGTGTCGGAAAAAATAGATATTTCTGGCACGCCATCGATGCACTATCTTTAATTGGTCGATATCTCATTAACAGTGCATCAGAGCGAAAAAGAATCAAAGACTTCCATGAAGGGAATGTGATAATTCAATAAAAATTGGGGCTCGACTTATGCGACAATTTGTAAGCAGATAGAAAATGCTTTGATTTCAGTGATCGATATTCTCCTTAAAGATAAGATCGCAGAAGATCTTTTCCTCCGTCGTTTCTTCACAGCCTACCGCACAAGATTATCTCGCCCTATTTTGTTCCCTTTTTCCGTTTCACGTATGGCCGCGATTGATTTATTGTCCCTTTAGGGGTTCCTATTATAAAATAAAAACGCTGAATTTATATGCAAGTCAAAGCTCGTAATTATCATACCTTTTTCACAGCACGAGCTCCGTATCTAAGGGACGATATTAAAATCGCGAGATGATTAATCTGACGTGCATGAAGATCGGTTTTTGTTGGCACATAGATTTTCCGAACCTTTTTATCATGAGGTAGAAAAGAAAATAGTGGGAGAATGAAAAAAAGCAAGAGATATTGAAAAGTGCAATAAAAAATTTTAAGCAATAAAGATTATAAACGAAATTTGAATTTGCTTAGAAATCATTCACGCCTGATTGACTTTGAAGAATCCATCGATAGAGAATCTGCGGAACAAGTAGACGGAGGAAAAAACTCTTGTTTTTTATTGCACGATTAACCTGGAGTTTTGTTCGTCGTATATCTTTCGGCACGTGCACGTGCAACTTGGAAGAAATTTCAAGCTGGAATTCACGTGGGAATGAGACCTCTAGTTGAGAAAGAGAAGAAGAAATGAGAGGAGAGTGTAGCGAGAGACGAGTGAGAGAGTTTGAAGCAGAGGGTTGTAAAATGGGATGGTTCGAAAAGGGAACACGCCACCCCTCGTGTGTGCTATCTTTATGCTCGACGCGAGAGGCGCGATAACATGTACTCCGTACTACAGATATACAAGTCTTGGCATACGGACTTTTTCGTGCGAGAAATATATCGCTTCGCTTTCTCATACCCGATGCTTCCTGCGTATCGCGGTTCTTCCTCTCCTTCTTTCAAGAGTGATAGCAAAAATGTGAAAGAAGAATCCGTTGCTCTACTACTGGGTGCAATCGCGGAGCACGTATAATTCCTCACTGCCAACGATCATTGAAACTCAAAAAGATAAATGCAGGCATACAAAACAATTGCTAGAAGTATAGGTAAAAATGTATCGATCATTTTCTCGACTCAAATCATTATAAGGAAATGTAATTGTGCGACATTGATGAATTATGAATAAATTTCATGAGGCGATAACGGTAATTTTATTCGACAACATTGAGCAGCGCGTCAGCATCAAGATCAACATTGTTTTTTGTGCCTCCATATTGGATTAATGTCAAGTGAAAATAAAAGCGTGACTTGCTAAATTTCGTCCATGTACCAAAACCTCGTACGAATACACTAGTAAATAATTGCTCATAAAATTAAACACTCGGTTCATTAAAGATGCTACGTTGTGTTTGAGGCAAGGGTGAGAAGATAACGAAGTAGATAGCGAGTCTTAAGGATGATTAGAGTCAAGTTACAGAGATGCTGATGATGCCCTGGTGTATCATATGTACACGTAGGGTAAGTTCCGGATGTTGCGTCACGAAGGGAAAAGGAAAGCGAACGAGGAAACAGTGTGCACGGTATAAATAGGTACCGCAAGGCAAAACCACCATCTCTATATCCAAGGTATAACTCACCGCGTCTTATCGGTTAACGGGCCGCTCACCACTGGAAGGAAAGTGCCTCGTTATCCGTTAATTCCATTACGAGAAGAGGCGAAGGACGCGGATAAGGAGGTGGGCATGAGATAGAAAGGGGGTGAAGTATCAGGCTAACCGGTTAGTGTCTCGGGGAGCACTTAAAATGTCGTGGACATAGACCAATGGCTTTAAAGCACGAA
Organism: Campoletis sonorensis; assembly: GCA_013761285.1. Lineage (NCBI taxonomy): Eukaryota > Metazoa > Arthropoda > Insecta > Hymenoptera > Ichneumonidae > Campoletis > Campoletis sonorensis. The sequence continues at coordinate 340,448 of JACEOJ010000070.1, forward strand.
GAAACACGATGAGAGGAATCAATTTTTCACTAGCTTCTGAATCAATTCCCTAATTTACTTTTTATTATGTTTTCCCTCGAGTCCAATGAAATCAAGCTACTTGTTCATTTGACTTTGAATTCATATTCTTCCGATCCATCGATGCAGTTCCTTTCAATCCTCATTTCAATCTCCACTTCTTTCGAAATGCAATTTTTAACTGGTTCGATTCTCGTCTTCTGTGTTTCTTTCGTCTTAATATTGAAACTGTTATCGCTGTGAAAGAGTAATTCTAGTCCCCGAGTTCTAGGGAACTAAAAAAAAAGCTATGGATACTATTTCCCTTTTTCCCCAGCCTTTGTGTGCAAGGGAACGAACCGCACTTCCTTCTTTCTCGTTTCTTGCGATAATTTACCAAGAACTTTAATGAATTCGGATGGACGAGCTAAGAAGATCTACAGCTCTATAGATGAGAAATATATCTGTAGCGGTATATCAGAGTGTAAAATAAAAAAAGAGATTGTTCGCGAAGCGCGGGGTAATGTATATATTAGTGAGTTGTGATCGGTACGATGGTGCGAGCCGGCGAGGACAAAAATGGTAATTACGAAATAAAAGGGTCTCTCGCCGTGGATAAGAATGCCCCCGTAGTTGAGAAAAAACGTTGGGCCAAGTCTAGAGTAACAGAGAGAGAGAGAGAGAGAGAAAGAGAATGGGAATAAGAGAGAAATCTCTCTGAGAAAGAAAACGCGAAAAGATCGAAAAACCAGCCACCCCTCCGGCGTAGATTCTCAAGAGCCACAAAGTTATGAGCCATTTCGTCCTCTTTCTAGCAAAGAAAAGAATCAGAAGCACCGAGGGAACGAGTGAGCGAGATGAAGAAAGAGAATGAGTGAGAAATTTATAAGAAAGATGGAGTTGAAGAGCCCAGGAGGAATCTTCTAGGAGAGGTTGGAAAATCTTAGTCTTGTACGAAAGATATATATATATAGAAGGAGGCAAAAGTAAGAGTGAGCTTGTGGGGTGAAGGGGGTCACTTGCTCAGATCAAACCATTGGGGCTGGTCCACGCCGCTCAAAGAGCTCTTCCCCGTCTCATACCTCCGGCGTCTTAATAGTTTATTAAAGGTTCCCATTATCCGCGTCGAGAGTTGCCCACCAGTCAGCCATTTTGACTTTTCTCTTAGCACCAGGAGAGCCAACACCATCAGGAATCTGTGGATACTCTGCGAGATGTCTGCTCCTTTGACTATATAGCAATTCTCGAGGGCCTTCTCCAAATTCCAAGTATATACGTAGGGCTATTTAGAGTGGAAACCCTTGCTCTTGCTGTCATCATTTTGTAAATGGACATATAATATGATTCAGGCATCTCTATCTATATTTCGAGGAACCTAATTGTCACCTAGTCGTAAACTTTCAACCCTTACGGAAACTGACGTACACGTAAAAACGCACACTGCTGTTATAAATAATGAAAAGTGCCCTTGAAGAACGTCTTTCCTCTAAGGATATCAATAAAACATCTGAAACATCACTCCACCTTGCTCTGTATGTTTATTATGTTAAAGTTTAATGACTGCGAGTTCTTTGAACATTATGAAGTCTGAAAAGAACGTGAGTGAAGATAATTCACCAGGGAGTACGGAGACTCCCAGAGTTTCGATCTGGGTGGATAAAAATGAGCATTTTGTCACTCAGGGTCAACGCAAGCGGTACAATCCTTTGAGCAAATTAGCGCACGTAAGGACAGAGCGATGACGAGACTGGGTCGTCGTGCGAACATCGCCCAACAACGAGAACATCTGCGAAGATATCTCACGAATTGAGTTTTATTACTTCGGATGGAATGTAATTATACGGAATAACCCAGGCATACGAAAAAAACGAGATGTCAGATCGAGGGAAATGGAGAAATGGAAAAAAAACCGTCGTCGGGAGATGCATCGCTTTTTAACGAGAGGAAAGGGGAAGCATTCAAGTTTTTACCCCCTACAAGCTGAACTGTGAAAGCATCAACAAGCTTTGCTTCTCGCGATACGAACGACTCGATTACCGTTTAACGAAATAGAAAAAAAAAAGAAACCTTACGAGAAATGAAATCCATATCAGATCGAAGTTTATTCTCAAGAGATTGCAGTCTAAAGTAACGCCGCTAAGGAGGCAGAAGGGGATGGCATGCGTTGTAAATGTATAGTGAGGAAGAAAATCAACGAGAGTAAAAAAGTGTCCCACCCCTGGAAACGCTATCGCAATAGTCGAAGCGTTTTTTTTTTACGAGGATCGTTCTATATAGAACTTCGAAAGTTAGACATACAGGGTGAGCTAACCTTGATTTGAATGCGAATACAACAAAATCGCTCTCGTTAGTTAGTTGGAAAATAAAAGTTCTCATTAATTTTACTCTCCGATGCACGGTTGACGAAAAACATGGTATAAATGGACGATAACCAATTTGGAGTGAAAGTGCATTCGAAGAAACAATGGATAAGAACCGTTCTTTGGAAAATATCGTCTACGAGTTTAAAAAACGACTTTTGAGACACTCTGTATATTGGCTGAGTGTCAACATGACGAGGTTTGCTCAACGAGAGAAGTATCGATGTACCTGACAAAGTACAGTACGACAAGGGTATGAATATGAAATTGCATTATTTATCAAAGATTTCGGTGCTTTGATCCGATATAAAATTCACCCCTTGAATTTCATTGCTGCGCCGATCGATCGGGCGTTCGCGACATAAATGTCACATGAAAACGAGGGAATACCGAAAAATAAGACTTCTATGACAACGAGTTTCAACACTGTTTTCTTTGACAGTTAAGATACATGGTTTTTTAATACAAGTGAAGAAAGTTAGACAAATGTTGGAGTAAAGTATCGTCTGGAAAGAGCCGATGACAGAAACTGATTTTCGTTAAAATACGAAAAAGTACAAACAAATTTGGAAATCAATGCTGATAGCAAAACCTCATTGTAGAGTTAGAATCTTTTCTTTATTCTTTCTATTATTATAAGTGTCGGACATGTTTCTTATTTGAGGAGGGCAAATACGTTCTTACATTTGATATTTTATCTCAATTGTTATTTCCCTTTATATTTCTTTTTTTCCAGATCGCAGATCTTTGGCAAGAGATGCATTATCGTTGTTTGTTTCCTCTGTTTGGGACTCTATATCCTGTTGTTTTATCATTGGAATGCTGTATACACTTGTTTGTTGGCTGTTGAACGGAAGTGATCCGCTCTTCAGTTGTTTCGTGTGTTGGTGTAATCACCTCGCTATTTCACTGGGGAATCTGTCGTATTTTCCTTCCTGCTCTGGTAACATTGTCTTCTCCGATCTCTCTACCTACGAGTAGACATACGTATATGTACGGGTCTAAGTTTCTCGTCCTCTAGCACAACTCCTGTATTCAGATTCGCGGTGAGGTCAGATAGGAATCGCTGCATCCACGAGGGTCTGATTATTCTCGTGAAACAGTCGAGAGAGGACTAAACTATCGTCGCTGGTGCTCGATTGAGAGAGAGAGAGAGATTTTCGAGTCTCTCTCTCTCTCTCTCACTCTCTTTCTCTTTCTTTCTCTTCCTTTGGCTCGAGGACACAGTGGGTTCGTGTATCGTAGAAGCCTTCAGAATGATCGCTCTCCAAGAGAGAAAGGAATTTTTGTGTACATCTACCACTAACAATTTGCTCAATCAACGAATCGAATTGCAACGTTGCCTGATAACGTGTTGACGATCGTTATTCTCTATACATTCAAATAAAATCAAAAAATCAAAATAAATGGAATACTAAAGCTTTTTCCAAGGAGGCTTGAATACCAATCGAATCAGCACTCATGACGGAGTCGGAACTTCAAACAGAGTACAAAAGAATGACAGCCATTTGTGTAAAGTGGCCACGGATGCGAATCGATTTGCAATACTTTTGTTTTCGTAGTTTATTCTGCTGCAGATGTTGACTCAAAAATATCGATAATATCACTCAATTATTTTCACTTTGAAATATTTATAGGCAAGTACCGACAAATGCAAATTTTTTTTGTACTTTTTTACCTCGAGTTGCAATGAAAAGCTGTTGAAACAACAAAGACATTGTTTTGTATTCATTGAGTACAGGTCGCATTCGGATTTCTCGAAAAACAGAACCAACAATAAATCTCTTTCGTCCCTACAATCAGACAATTAATATCCTGTTACGACGGCGTGTAAATTTTGTAACGAGATTTCGATACAAGTCCACGCGGACTCGTGCCGAGAGGTAAAAAACCATTGAGAATCTGAAGAGAGGTCGATGATCGACGGAGACCCCGAGGATCAACGGATCCACAACCTTTCGAGGATTACTGTAATTACGTGCGAACAGATACAGGATGGAGTTGAGGAAAACGAGACTGCGAGATCCAACGTGCAAGCTCGTGTAATTTACTCTCATGACGTTGTACGTATTTTACGCGATGTTTCAGGTTTAAACGACGCGGATCAACTATTTCTGGATGATCGAATTTACTATGAGAAATATTTGAAGAAACAATAAACCACGTTTACGATTTTTAATCAAAAAAATTAATTCATTTCTTAAACTTTAGATATTGAGTGTTTTTTTCCCCCATTCCCACTCAATGATTACCGATTTTTTCAATAAATTTAAATGTTATCGAGAAAAATCTTTGTCCTTTTCATAATGGATGATAAGAACAAAAATGGACGACCGATTAACGAGAAGGGGATACTGACGATCTTTTTTAAAACGCCCTGTATCTATCGACGAGCATCCACACTCGGTAATCATGCGGTATCGAGTATCGTAGAGCGATGTGCATCAACGCGTGTCATGCTCGAAGCGAGAGAGTAAAGACGATGTGTGTCCCGGGCGTGAATAAACGATGTACACGTAAAATCGTTCAAGTTGCAATTGGCAAGTTTTCTCGTGATAAATTATTCTCGATCGATGTTGCTGATGATGAGGAAGAAAAAATGAAAAAGAATGACAAAACGAAGAGTTACAGGAAAATAAGTGGAGGATGTTGTGCAAGCTTATAGTTAAGTGAGTCTTGCATCGTAGAGTTTTGGGAATATGGTGGATTTCATACTGTGCGCTTGTGTCCGTTTTCCAGTTTGGAAAGCTCGGCTATATAGGCTCAATTCCCATGGGAATTTCTGCTATTCCAATCGGGAAATTCCTTGCCTACGTCCTAACTGAACTGTAGAAAGAGGAATGCCGAGAACCAAGAATGTATGTATATGAAAGAGAGAGAGAGAGAGGGAGAGAGAGAAAGAGGCAGAGGGGAAGATCTAAAGATCGAGAATTAGAGAGAAGGGAGAACGATAAATACACGTATATATAAAAGGGATTATCGCAGAAGGTAGTGATAGAATGAGCATCGATTTTGGAGTACACGGATTTGATGCGGTCGGGCTATGTAATAAGCGCGAATCTATCCCGATGGAAAGAGACTTTGATGTGCCTATTGCGTCTTCTTGCCTTCATGAAAATCGCTCAGGAGAGTCGGTGTATAGCGAGCGTTATTGGGATTTCTGGTTCGATCAATCGACAAAGAGATGATGAATTAAGCAAGTATTTCGAGCAAATAAGCGGATATTCCATTGGTCTTAAAACTTTATAGAAGGTTCATTGAAATGAATGAATTGCGGGAGTTTGAAAGTGAATGGAAATCTGTAAGTTGTTTGTCTCAAATTATAAGATCGCGTGGAACAAAAGGTCAATGTCGAATTTCAAAGGAGTTGAAAGATTTTGCGAAACGATGTGGTTCGACGGAGAAAAAGATGAAAAGATCGTTTAGACTTTGGGAAAGGTGGTTCAGGCAGAAAAAAAAAGTCATTTCAGGGTGTCGTAGTGAGTCTTTGGTCGATGCGAGAGTGTTGACCCTCGTAGTTATACTTTGGTGCAGTATGGACCGAGGCTGGATTGGAGTCTGCAGAGAACGATGGAATATGCGGGTAACACAGAGAAGCGAGAGAGGAAAAGAAGAGATAGAAGAAAGATAGGAATGAGAGAGCGTAAGAGAAAGAGAGTTGTGGATGT
>JACEOJ010000070.1:346482-402070 GCA_013761285.1 Campoletis sonorensis
GATCGTTTAGACTTTGGGAAAGGTGGTTCAGGCAGAAAAAAAAAGTCATTTCAGGGTGTCGTAGTGAGTCTTTGGTCGATGCGAGAGTGTTGACCCTCGTAGTTATACTTTGGTGCAGTATGGACCGAGGCTGGATTGGAGTCTGCAGAGAACGATGGAATATGCGGGTAACACAGAGAAGCGAGAGAGGAAAAGAAGAGATAGAAGAAAGATAGGAATGAGAGAGCGTAAGAGAAAGAGAGTTGTGGATGTGGGATGAGAGTAAAGCACCGCAGTAGTTAAGGAAGTTCCGGGTCAGCCGGCACTTCTCTGTAGCGCATGAAGGAGATTCTCGGCCAAAACTCTGCGGGCTCTCTCTTGGTGTTTCATAGCTCCACAGAAAATAATGTACCTGCTGCCGTGCGACAATGGCTAACGAGTTAGACTCTATAGATATAAACCCCTTTTTACCCTCCTCAATTCCTCCTCTCTCTCTCTCTTTCTCTCTCATTCTCTTTCTCTCTACAATTCTTTGTCCCTCTCGCATCAAAATTATCCGTCTCTTTCTTTCTCAAAAGTTTCCCTCACATGTTCCTATCACTGCCTCTTCTTTTATCTCTCGAATTCTCTTCCTCTACATGCCCGGATATTCGGGCGCAGCAATGAGAGAGCTTGGACGAGAGAGAGACGAGGACCCATCCTGGCTATTTATCGCGACGCATTATGGAAAATGCAGTGGCGAGACTAGAAACGCCCCTGTATGCTCTTTCGCTGCAAGCGGAATATTAATTAGGGTGATTAACCCACAAATTAAATATACCGGTTGCGTGTATAGCTCGTTCCTCGTTCTCTGTATTCATATAATAAGTACACCATATATATATGTTTGTATAGATGCATGCGATTTTCTCTCTTGTTTCCTGCTTTTCCATTCTACCCACACCTCTTTTTCAACCGTTTCTGCTGTGTATTCTGCTAACCAAGCCAATTGCAATGGCATCACCTGTGACCAGGGCATACTCGGTTCTCCTATTTGTTCAGAACGTTCACTGCGTTCTCACAAATATTTCATATGTATGTAAACAATAATTGATTCAATTTGAAGCACTGCATGAAATTTCTATAGACACGTGGAAATTTGACCCCTTAGATTTGAGTCCGATGGTCTCGACTCTTTCCCTAAATCGACAACGAAACTCTCATCTGTCAGACAATGTAGGCAACTTGTAAATCATTTTTTTTACTTGTCATTTATCTTTCACTCGACAAAGTCATTATTATGGACTGAGGAGAAAAAAAAAACAAATGAACGCAATCGCAACGTGATTAAAGCTTCGGGAATTAATTGCTAATCTCAAGATAGTCTGGATTTAACGTTCAATTTAAATTCTTGCTAAGCCTTGAATACATATTCATTATAACTTCTGCACGCAAATATTTGTTCTATACGATTATGTGATTATTTATTAATGTGTATGTATTATTCCCCTGGGGTGAATTTCTGTTAAATATGCGCTACAAAGGCTATAACGAGGCCATAGACTTGGCGCACCTGCGAATTACGCAACGAGGCCCCTCTGGGGAAAAGATATTTTTGTTGTTGTTGTTGTTGTTTTTTCTTCCTTTTTTTTCCATTTGTACTTGGCAATATTTCAATTTTCTACTTGTATTTGATTTCACAATATACTGTTTTGAAACCTCGTATATGGAACACGCGAGCGTTAAACTTTGCATTCTGGTTCTTTTAGCTCTACCCTTTTTTACCCCTTCGGCCATACTTTCAACCCCCGCCGGGTTACAGCACAGAATATTTTTTTGCCCGACCCAGATTTATTGCGCGAATTAATTATTTCACGTGGACTGAGCTCGTACGGTCCAGATGGTGAGAATCGCACTGTTCAACCGAACACATAGATATACATGCGCAGTATACTTGGTGTCTGAAAAGTCAGACAAACTTTGTAAAACATATCGTTAAATTTTTACATTCCACAGCTAAATGTCTTCATTCATTTGTCTCTTCAATGCACCGTTGAAGAGACATTAATTGATGATTAGGACTTATAAATTTTGAGCCTTATTTACCATCAGCAATTGCTTTAGGCCTCGGTCATTACTACCAGATGTTGATGATCAAGACTAATTTACATGTCATTATGAAAGTTGTAGAAAAAAGTTCATTTAATTAAGGTCATGAATGACAGTTGGAAATGCGATTGTTGATTCTTCCAGAGAAATGATAATTTCTGTTATTAAATAGAAAATGATGGTTTCAATGATAAAACGGAAGTGAACAGGATGGAAAGATTAATTCTGTCGATTCGATTGGTTGTTCGATCGATTTTGTACGGATTCAGAGAAATCGTCGCATCGAAATTCTCTGAGGGTGAATCGACTAAGGAATAATAGCTTAACAGATAAAGCGAATGTCGTAGCTATGAGAAAACATATACATATAAATAATATAGGGACCGGCGTCGTTCGTCGGTTCTCGTCATTTCCGGTAGCTTAACCAGGATAACGATGTGTAATCATGACCGTAGACAAGAAGAGGTGAGGGTACGCTCTCGATTATAACCATAGTCGCGAGGCTTCCCGATCCTCCAGGGACGTATAAATAACGCAAATAACAGCGCGTTGGCTCGTGCTGCGCGATACTCTCAAGCAACAGCACAACCCACGAGATACATGGCCGATAAGCCACACCGTTCCTCTCTCTCTCTCTCTCTCTCTTTCTCTCTCTCTCTCTCTTCACTTGCTCTTTAGCGTTCATCCTCTTAGGGTTCTCACCAACCGCACCCCTGACTCTGTTTTCTGTACAGAAAGGTACAAAAGGACAGAGTAAGAGATAAGAGAAAGACAGAGCAAGAGAGAGAGAGAGGGAGAAAGAGAAAAAGCCACAATCAACGACAATTTGCAACGAGCCAACACGAAACGAGAATATCTTGGGGGTTTGTTATCAGGAGCGATCTTGATGTACTGTATGTGGTACAATGAAAGGGGTTGAAATATCCTATTCATATTACCCACAAGTGCTCCATTATAAATTCATGTACAGTTGTACACGTGTGACTTTCGTACCTTCAAATTTATTTGGGAAAAGAATAAATTGTTTTATGACCTTATAAAAGTAGTTTAGAGGTTTCAGCCAAAATTGGTAACCATTTAATCTAATGGTCAATCAAATAATGAAGATAAGGCTGAATCAACAAAGTTCTGTATTGGTTACTATCGATTAGAGTCGCAAAAAACCAAGTTGTTAGTTATAAACATTTACATCCTCATGACTCAGGCCTGATTTGAACGATTGTGTGTTTCACAGTTAGAGGGGACTGTGATGTAAACAATTGAACAATAACAATATTGAAATGAAAAAATTATACCATCAAACGAATTTCCTCGATTTTTCAACCCTCGAAATCGGTTTGCCAGTTATTTTGATGTTGAAAGTCAGTCGAGTAAAAACCGCGGACAGGATTAGTTGTGATTTTTCTGCCAAGCTTTAAGATCGTTGGAAAAAAAAATCGGGAGACTATTTTGCTTGGGAAAATGAAAGATTTCAAGGCTGCCGGAAGTAATTGCGAAACAAAGGGATCCTCTTTGCGTACGAACGCGTTATATGTTTTCAGAATCGTTCTGGGCGTAGGGGATGGTCGAACTAAAAAAATTTGATTACGTGGCGTAGGAAGGCTGGAGTGTGGGAGACGAGGGAGTGAAAACAAGGCATGGATGGGGAAGAGATAACAACGGCTGTTCCTGGCGGAAGCGTCTCGTCTTTAGTGGTGTATCTTATAGTAATAACACAAATGTTGACATATATATAAACATAGAAGAAAGCTTTTGAAGAAATGTACGGAAATTAACGAGTAAATAATTTTGTAAGGCGAAATGAGATAGGACAAGGGTAGAGGATCGTTGAAAAGAGAGAAAACTCACCAAAAGTCGTTGCCCTATCCCATCGTAAGGATGTTTGCAAGAGCAACCATAATAACGTGGCCAGAGAAGCGCGATTTCTTGGACTTTACATAAAGGACTATACGTGTATACAAACAGAGTCCTTATTATAGTTTGCCTCTTACCTGAAACAAAAAAGAAATAAAATTCATAAGTACGGGCGAGGCACATAAGAGAGTCTTCGTAAATCTTAGATATTTTTCCTCTTATTCAGCTTATGGCATGCTCTTATTTGCCTCTTGCTCTCGTTATTTTTTTCCCTCTATTTTCCTCCCTCACCCCGATCCTCAAGGTGCACCATTTCCTTATCCACTCTTGCTCTTTTTGTAAAATATTAAAAACTCTTTCCCCCCACCTCCCCTCTATGCCTATAACGTATAACATTGTTACACTCGAGGCTATGAGGATAAAAACTGCACGCATACGTACTGCCCAACGAAGCCCGATAAATCGTACAAGTTTGCTAAATAACGGCGAGCAGACTTTTATACGCTAAAACTACGGCCGGAGTTGTTTTACGTAAGTTTTCTATAGTTTTTAAGCCCCGGTGCAAGAAAAATGGAAGAATTCTCGTCCCATGTTAAATTCACCATATAAAAGTGTGCTTGTCATAAAAAAAAACATATATATTTATAGTGAAAATAATTTAGCTCTTAAAAACTGTTTTTTCAACTTTATGCAAACACATCATGCTCGAGAGCAGAGTTTTTTTGCACGTAGAAGACACCTAAACCAATATCGAAGATTAGTCTCGAGTTTTTTACTTGACACCATCGATATAAAGCCACCGATGTGTGTCGCTCAAATGTTAAGCGTTCGTGAGCCCTTTCTCATGTCGAACGAAAAAGGAAATGGTAAAATAGAGGAAAGGAGGAAAAAGAAAGAAGGAGGGAGAGAGAGAAAGGGGAAAAAAGTGCGAAGAAAAGTAGCCGGAGTGCTCGTGTTACATACTTCGGGTACAAATGCATCACTCGACTACGAATGTGCATTTGCGCTGAAAACCCCTGCACTAAGAAGAAAAAAACTGTGTATATATCTGGATGAAGTCGTCTGGAGAAGGTTGGAAGAAAAATTTTTCACGTCGAGTATATCGTCCGTCTCGGTACGACGATTTTCCACTCGTCGGCTGGTGCCAAGTGTCAAGCAACGAGAAAAGGTTTGTAAGGTCAAGCCCGAACCCTTACTGGATTGGAGAACTCGGAAGAAAGCTTCGATATGATTTTTATGATGGTCACGTACTTGCTTCTGACTTGGTGAAGGCGAAGCCTTCGAAATATGTTCAACACCATGATCCAAATGCCACATATGTATTCATGGTATATACGGAAAATGTGTTTGGTCGGATATGGAAGGATATAAACTTGAATAATGTATGTGTTGATAAAATGTAATTTTTGTTGAGCAATTTTCCAAAAAATAATTCGTTTCTTTCTCGAATGCAAGCGAAATTCGCAATCAGCTAAAAAAAGATGAGTAAAGATTGATGATAAAACAAGAACTGTGAAGGAAAAGAATTTTTATTCCAATTACCAATCAAGTACAGAGCCAGTAGGTTATTTATGAGGTTACTCATTTGTAGATATAAAAATAGAACAGGACATGGGCGAGATGGTCTAGATTTTCCCAAGAATCACAAGGCAATTCGATGTAATGCTCCACTGCGTTCCGAATGACTCTCGACGTTCAGGTAGACCACTATATCGAGGTGGAGCGGTGGTAGGAGGAGCGGGTAGCAGTAGCAGCAGCACTGGACGAAAGCATTGGCGAACCAATAGCGCGACCGTAGAAGGGGGTAAGTGAGCGTCCGATTCACCAAGCTGATAATCAGCGCTTTATTGGCCATAGCCAATTAACGTGACTGCGATTGGCACGCGAAGAGAGCACGAACTACTCGAAGAGAAAGACAGAGAAATAGTAGGGGATAGAGGGAGAGGAATGGCCCGAGAGTTTCCGAGTGCAATGGGGCAGCATTCCATAAGGGAGGGAATGCGATGATTGAAGAGAGATGGAGATAAATCCAAGAGGGATGGATATGATGAGAGGAGAAAGCGTACAAGTGAGAGACGAAAAGGAACTCAACGAGAATCGACAAAGGGAGTGATCCGTAGCAATAGTGAAGCGTTCACCGCAACCGGAAGTGAGATCGTGCTCCCCCCACATACACCCTTACAATGTTGAGGGACTCGAGTATTAATTTAAAGCGGTGAAATACCATGATGAACGATTTCAGTGTATGGTTCAGATATTCGTGGTCGTTCTCTCGTGATCGGATTGATCCGATGCTTCAACAAGACTAGGCGAGCTCAACTCTCAACTCTCGTCAATCCAAAGACTCGACTCGACTTCCACCATCGCGCTGCTCTCTTTGCATTCTCGCATCAAGCAAACACCGAACGGATTCATACAGCAGCATCACATTTTACTCAGAGGGATAGTCGTATCGCCCGAACCAGAAATCATGGCACCGAGTATACTATACTCGACCGATCCAATTGAGTTGACCGCAGACAGATGGCAGCCTAGCGGAAGGGTCCGACCATCAACTAGTCTCAATAGGCAAAAGCGGGGATCATTCGTCGGCACAAAAACTACCAAGCCACTGCTCTAGACATCTACGCCAAAGACTCGTCGGTTAATGACAAAGTGACCCTATCTGCGGTACTGAACGAGTGATGGCCATGGGTAGGAATTTAAAAAAAAACACTCGATACTTCACTTAACGATGTGGCGCTTGATATATGTAGGATTCAATCTTGACCATTGGATTTTGGCTTTGCGATGGTCAACTGTAGACTGCGAGTGATTAGGGCCTCGTGTTGTTAATTGATACTTATAAATCCATAGACAAACTACAAAATTTGGTTCAAGTAAACATGCTGAAAAGCTTTATTAGAAGAAAAAATGAAAAATGATTTTAACAACACTGAGAGATTTTTTGGCTTTAAGCCGCCCACTAACTTTCTTTGAACGAAGACGAAAATAAAAGTTGTCAAGGATAATACAATTGCAAGTCAAGCATCCAAGGATTAAGATATCCCAAGAGTTTTTTATACAAAACTACAGAAAAAAGAAAAAAACTGGTAGAACGCGATCCCCTGAAGAAAACTGGCACTCATTTTCCTTAATAATTCATATCCACGATATGAAAAAGAAATGATTCGAAAAGTTCACTTCGGTACATAGAAAAATTTATAGCGGGTAAAATTTCGCTTGAATGGATAGAACGAAAGAAAAGATAAAAAATGAAAAGAGTCCGGAAGTCAAGGAGTTAGAGGTTGGTATGAAAAGATTGGAGAGAAATTTGCACGAAAAGTCTTCCGGTCGTTTCTCTCTCGTTCATCCTCTTGAGGGAGGATGAAAAATTTTTCCTCGGTATCCCGAATAAGGATTGGGTGGACGTGTACGAAGAAAAGGGGGAGCAGGGGATGCGAAAATGGACAGAAGGAGGAAGGGTCCTGGCCGGTTTGTACGCACCTATGTATAGGTTTGCACATACACGTATGTGCGCTATGTAAAGAGGGAATGGTCCGGTACGAAGGGACGGTCGAACGAACGGATTCCACGTATGTTATATGCGCATCGTGGGTTTGAACGAATGAAATGGGGAAAAGTAGAGTAAGAGAAAGAGATAGGGAGAAGGAGGAGGAGGAGGAGGAGGAGGAGGAAGGAACAGAGAGAAAGGTAGACAAAGAGGAAGAGCGAGAGTTAGCGGGAAATCTCGAGAAAACGAGGTCGAGACTGCATCGTGTGTATGGGAGCAGTTGAAGCCAGGAAATAGAGGTTGGTCAGGGGTCCGCTCTCAGTTGCTGAGAAAAGCTAACCCCTCTGGCGAGCCTTTCGTTCCACATACCACATCCACGAAAGAGACTCATATGTACCAACATAAAACGCACATGTATTTCTCACATTTGTATACACTACAGTCTAATAAATACATATATATATATATACGAAACGTACATACTCCAAAAGTCTCCACTACTTCTTTCGCTTCCATACACTCGTTTCCAGAGCTTTCCCTGAGCTCTCTATGCCTCGTTTGCCGTAAACAAGAAAACTCAAGTGTCCGAGAGAGACTAGAGCAAGAGAGAGAGAGGAAATAAAGCCCTTCGGGGGATGAGACTTCCGGCTAGGAAATAAATTTACCTGTTAAATCCAGAGTCCCTCGTATCTTTTCTCCTACCAAGAAAAGATTGTAACAAAAAGAAGAAAAAAAAAACGTTACGTACAAATGTATATAGATATACGCCTGAAGAAAATCACAATTTCTTTCTTCCGTTGTATTTCACTCTTCGAATGTAGTTCAGAGAAAAAGTAGGGAATGCAGACACGAGACAGAATACGAAAAGAATGTGAAATCCCGTGGTGGCAACGCGTCGTATGTTATATTCCAAGGGATTTCTAGCCAAAATTCAAATTTTCACTTGGCTTCTACTTCGTGCTTATGTGTGTATGTGTGTTTACTGGCGAAAAGGTTGTTTTGACTCGGATGGAAGTCTCATGAATTTCACGAAACATTGATCATTTCGAGTTCCGTTCGATGAAAACCTTTGGAAATAATGTTTTTACACAGTTCTTTTGAGTGTCCATTTACGAATGGGAGGAAGCGGAATTTAGAGCTATTCGTAAAAAGGTCGTTCACGAGCTTTAAAATAACCAGTGCTCGATGAAAAAGAAGTCGAATGTGCGATCGAATAAAAGGTTTCTCAAGATGGACGATACTCCTCCTGACATTCTGATAGATCCCACGAAAGAACAAGAAGAATTGACGAGAGTTCGACTTTGCGACGAAGATAACATCCGGAAAGATTTTTCAACAATTGTTCTATTCGTACAAAAGACTATATGCCTTTCCGGTACTTCAATTCCGTCGGTATTTCTTCGTGCTTTTCCAGTGCAAAATTTTCAAGGAGATAGAACATTTATCCAGTGCCAGTTGGGATAGTGATCTAGTCAATATCGAATACGGATATAGAGAAATCCGTAATCGAAATCGAGGACGTAGTGACGTTGTGAGGAAAAGAACTGTACGAGGAAGAGGACGCCGCGAGAGGAGTAGCTCGATAGAAATGGATTGGTTCTCTAAATCATAGAGATTTGCAGATCGCAAGAAGTGGGATCGCACTGCGAAAACGAATGAGAATTATGGAACTTCGGATGAAAAGCAAGCGAGTGGGAGAACCAGAGCAAGGGAAAACGAAAGAGAAAGAAACAAGAGAGAGAGTCAGAGAAGAGAAGAGCAATCCAGGTAGACCCGAGATTTCCTGGGAAGTGACGGGGACATTCCGGAATAATTATTCATCGAATTTGCATACTGATTTCGGGGTCACGTTTGCTCTTGGTGAGCAAGTATTCAAGCCTTTAGAGGTTCACGCACGGAGGTACATCTGCGACAGTGCAGTTTGAAAAGCTTAGTTTCAATGGAAAAGCTTGCGCCTTCATTGTTTCCTATGTGCTCTTCAGCTTCGATCCCGCAGGACGAATACCACAATCCACATATATATATATACGTATATGATAGGAGTCAAGTGCATAAAGCAATCACAGTGTTGTTCTACATGCAATGCAGAGGCTAAAAGCATTACGACTGAATATGTATCGTAATTTTAGCTCTGTACAAACTTCATTTCGAAGCCGGCAATTAGATCGAGCAATAACAAATGGTTGGGCAGCCACGAAAGAGGATTTTGCTTGCGTTTGGTTGGCGATCCATACAATAGTGTAGAGATCGAACGATAGGACACCACGAGACCACGAGGTTTGTGTGTTTTAGGTGCACTTGCGGAACAACTATTGGCGTTCTGTACGAACATAATATATTTATATAGTACGAACCGATAGAGAACATCCATCGGATTAACCAACAACGCTACTACTCCCCTTTTCCCAACGCGGGTTTCGCCAACTCCAATAGCCGTGCGGTCACCCGTACAGATATGCGAGACCACAGTTAATTGGCCACGAATACACGAAGAAAAAGGTAAATTGTTTCATCAAAATGTAACAGGTTATCAAGTTTTTAGTGATTTATGTCTTTTGTCGACGAATTCATAGGATAAAATGCGACATTTTACCGTTGTTCAATTCATATTTCACTTCCTGGTTCATTTTTTATTGAAAGGAACTTCAGAGATTTGTGGATATTCCATTGTATAAGTTTGACTGTTGCCTACTGAGCCAAATAACAAAAACTGAATGAGACAAAGTAGAGGAAGAAGGAAAAGAAAATATAGGAAAAAGACTATAGAAGACACGACAGCAATTTATCATTCCTTAACAGTTAAGGGGGAGATAGCACATCGGTGAATGAGCCAAGCTAAAACGTGAGGTTTGCAGCGAAAAAAGAACTATCGAGAGTCAGGGGGAAAAAGAGAGAGAAAGAGAGGAAGAGGAAGAGAAGAAAGTCATCGTTGCCACGTTCCCTTTTTCCCCCTTTTTCGGATCCAACGTGTTCTTGCCTAACAGTCTTTCTTCTTCTTGTCTTTCTCTCTTTCTCTCGAATCCCATTCGTATTTCCCCTTTTATTGTCGACACTGCGAGAGATCTCTCGTTTCTTAGACCGATCCATCCATCTATTTTCTACATACATAGATATAGAAATATTGGAAGAAGGGGAAAAATCGCAAGCACAGATGAACGGATTGCCTGTCGGAGAGAAACGAGTTGGAAAATCGTGCGAATCGTCCTGCGACATTGTTAGTTTCGTCGTGAGTCTGTCAGGGGATGAAAAGTCACATTCCAATGTGTAATTACGTTTGTTCTTTTTATCTTCATGACGAATTGTTCATATTTCGATGAAAATTATGAATTCTATAACGCGTTAACAACGTAACGAACAAAGTTGTAGATTTTTTTGACAAATAATATTTTATGTAAATTAATTCGGGCTCGCGACCAACGTGAAGTTGTTGAAACAGCTAACGAGGTAACCTTCATTCACAGTTGTCGTCGCGGAATGAGTATTTCTCGAGTTTGTTATCCCCAACAATTTCGTCAGACAAAACAATGAGACTAAAACAACAAGTGGCGTGTGTGTGTATGTGTGTATCCTCGAGAACGGTTGACCATGCATGCAGGCTTTTGCCCGTTGGCTTTAAAACGGATGGTGAGAGAAATGGGGAGACAAAGAGAACGTACGTGATAGTGTGAATGAAGTGAAAATTTCTTGCGGCGAAACGTGCCAAAATATCTTAAAGAGAGAGAGAGTGAGAGGGAGAGAGAAGACAAATTAGAAAACTCGTGGCCATTTTGGATGCTAGGAGGGAGCAGATCCTATGTGTACTTACACTTTACTGCTATTGTCACTCAACGTATTGCATCATTTAAATGTGGCTCGACACACAATTCTAAATGTTTGCATGGACAAATAATTCTCACGGTAAATGTGTGCGGCGAGAAAGAGAGAGGAAGAGAAAGTCAACCACACTGTAGTCTCGTACATGCACTTGGGTGCAAACGTTCATAAAGTTATAGAAATAAAATGAATTCATAGAAATTGAAATTGTATGCAAATGACGTTAATTTAATTCGGCTTATTAATTGTTGCGATCATAAATATATTATTTTGTTCGGAATTATGTAAACATCGACCTCGTGGAAGTTTCAAAAAATCCAGAATAAAATAATTGCAATTAAACGATGCAAACCGAGCTTCATAATAATATTCTCGTTTAATATGAAATCTCTTTCGTATTTTCGAACAATTTTCAGACAATAATGTTTCAATGTTTCACAACTATTTTTTAAAGTGTCGAAAATTTGAATTCGAACCTCCCGTTGAACCACAACGACCTTCGATCTCCTCGATGAATGTGTTTTCTAGTTAGACATACATTTTTTTTGGATATTGAAATAATAATGCACCAAACAATTATCATATTCGATGAAAGCTATTCTCCAGTCAAATTTCGTTCGCTAGTGGTTTTAGAGTGTCATCCACAGAGACGAGAGAAGCGGGGTGGTGGCTAGGGCACGGGAGGATGTACACGGTCTGACGGATTTTCGTGTGTGGCGACGAGAAACGGCCGTGAGGCGAAGCGTCAGTAGTTTGAGTCGTGTACGGGTAGACGAACAACGATACAGATAAACCGAGAGAGAGAGAGAGAGAGAGAAAGAGAGAAGGATGAAGCAGAATACACAGGCTATATAGAGTTTCAGCAGCTTGCGAATCTTCCACGGTGACGTTGAAACTGGCGTCCGTGTGTCTGGATATATCTAACCTGATGCCACAAGCAGCTATGTACTTACAGATATATCTATGGGTTAATCCAAATCCCATAAATATACTTATCCAAACAATCATTTGCGATTCGATCCATAAATCTTTACACGGTTCGTTCAATTTTCGAAACTGTGTGATATGATTTCTGCAGCTTATATTTCTATACAAGACGAAAAGAATGAAAAAAAAAAAAAAAAAAAAATCAATAAGCATCGAAGTTGTGACAACATTTTCATAACTTTCGATCTATTTGGTTAAAAAAAGGAAGACAAATAAGTTACAGGAATGGAGGACCGATTTAAATGTGAGAAAATTGAAACAACTTCTTTTTTTGTCGGAGACTTGAAAACAACGTTTATTTACCGTCAAAAGTGAATAATTGATCGTTTTTTCCTTCCATCCTTTTTATTTGAATTTTTTAATGAATTTTGCCCATGTGAAGAGTAGTGAATGTATTAATTTCACAAAGAATTGCCAGTGCATATGAATATAGAATACGGAAATGCATATACACAGCTCGGTAGACTAATGCCGACGAGGTTCTTGTCCGTGTCTTGTTTCGCGGGTGCGATGTGACGCGCCCTGAACATATTCTCGTCCACAGAAGGTGTATACGAGAAGCGGGATCAGGGTAGATTCTGGATAGAAGGAGAGAAAGAGGAGGGTAAGTGAGTGAGAGAGAAAGAGAGAGAGAGAGAGAGAGAGAAAGGCGAAAAGCCGAGCTATTGCAGGGGGTGTGTACGCAAATATGTATGCTAACGAGGCTGTGCGAACAACCTTCGTGTCCTCCCAACACGTATACCTTTGGTATACATCGTCTCTATACAGTCACATTGAGAGGAAGCCGTAAGCCAGACTGTGTTGTCAAAAGCCAGGAACGCCCTTTTTCCCCGCCATCACCAATTGATTAATTATATTCAAGACCGATAATAAGCGATAATCCAGTTGAAAAATTTCCCCTGGGTTTGAAATTTCGTATGCATTTGCATTAATATCTTCTTGTTCCAAAAAAAAAACCAGCAAAATTATCCCTCTCTATTTTCTTCCATCTCTCGTTAATTGGATTTTAGAGAGCACCGATGTGTGTAATTAAAAAAATGGAAACTGCGCCAAGTGAAATGCACAAGGGAGCGATGTACGAAGGTGAATTAGTGGAAAATTTATTAATTCATCGACAGATTATTAATCTCCTCTGGCTGAACACTTTGCTGATTGAATTTTCAAGCCTTTTTTTTCACTTTCGGCGCTTCGTCACTCGTTTACGCAACGTTTTCAAGCTGGTGAGAAATCATTACCACGTGAATTCCGTGGTAGAACATTGTAATTTAAAAAATGATTGATTATTAATTGATTCATTAATCGCGATGTTGATTAAATTCGGTGTTGGCTTGGATGCAAATTCCGTGACGTTCAATTTTTGGAATGTATGTCAAGTTTGTACTTCAATATTTTATCTGTTACGAAAATTGGAGCAGCATTGTTGAAATGCATGTTTGTCGATGCATTGAAATTTTGTATGTAACACGAGAATTCTATGTGGCACCTCTTTTGAGTAGCGCGAGATAACTGGACACTATGCGCATCTTTACAATACTCATACAATGTAAAAACCCTTGCAATCAAGCAAGAGCTTTTTATACATAAAACGTATGAATATATGTATAAACCGAGAAGTGTACATTGACGAGATTCTTTCCTTTTCCCCAGTTTTTCTTCAGGTATATATATTTTCACGCTTTGCTTCCTGGCTCCGGGGGGTCGTTAAGATCCTCGCGAGCGTCCTATGAGCGTTTGTAACTCGCACACAGACCCTGAAAAATATTCATTCAACTAACGTCTCGAAAAGCTCAAAAGCAGCAGAGCTTTAACGTTATTCTGTGCTCCATCCCAACATATATATACCATAGAAAATCTCTTATACAAGGTGTTCCATTTTTGTCATATAATAACTCAATAAAATATCCGAATTGAGTTTGATTTTCATTTGTTTCGTTCATTTTCATTCTAGTAACGAGATATTACAATTTAAATATCTCCAAGACAAGACAAACTTTCGAAATAATAGCACATTAAATTCATCATTTGTATTTCAATACATGAAATAAAATTAAAAAAGAAATTAAAAAAAAAAATGATTAATAAATACGCCATGGCTGCGTCGACGGAAGAGGAATAATCCTGACAATGCAGGGCACGATCTACCGCGGATCGTTTTATTAGAAACGCGCCGTCAGCTTCCAGCCACAGAACAAGAAGGGCAGAAATAAAGGGCGTTCAAGAGGTTTAGCTCAAGAATACGCTAGAGACAAAATTCGACGATAATGCTGACAGCTCGTTACAACGTTGATAAAACGTTACAAGACTGTAGCAACCATTTCAACGCTTTCCCACCTCCACAGAAGTATGTATACATGGGTCTTGGAACAGTACATAAGCAGCATACTAAATATGTATTCAACATCATCGTACTTATCCTCATTTCGAGCATTCAAAGTTTATCCCACCAACCCTCGATCCTAGTGTACGACCTTCTCAAGAAATTTTCGTGATATCCTCGACGTTTCGACCTACATATTTATTTATCGTGAGAAGTTTTCGTTTGCTATTTCATCAGCAATGTTATTTTCGTCGACCTAAAGATTATCCGAAGCGGACGAATCCACCGTAAGAATAAATGTGGATTGGAGTGAACAATTAAAACTTTTGTTGTTAGCTGAATTTTGACATATTCAAACTTTTTACAACTGAAGAGGAGACCAAACTTTTGAATTCTCAGCTTTTTCTTGCCATTTTATTGATTATTTAGAAAAATGTAATTTTTTTTAGGAATGGATGCTTTTGATCGAGAGTTTGTGATGAAGACGTTTGTACATCAAAAACCTTTGATCATGACAGACTTATTTAAAATGTTCAGGGTAAAGTAATAAAATGAAAACTCTTAGTAAAGAGAGGCCGCAAGGGGCTTGCGGTACTTTATTATGGACTTGTCGAAAATTTCAAGTGCCCTCCAAACCCGTGTATACGGAGTAGGGTGCCCGAAGGAAAATCACTTGGTTTTTTTTTCTGATAACGCCGAAAATCCCCATGAGAAAAAAACTACGTTGAAGTTTTTCGCGAAATCAATGATTCGAGTGTAAATAACTGTTTAAACAAACGAAATGTTTGGTGAATTTGAAATTAATGAATGAATTTCCTTCATACTTGCAACACAATATTCGAAGACTATTCATTTCTCGTATTTTTATTTTGTTTATAGGAATTCTTTGAACGGCAATCATTTGATCTGGATAATTTCATTTTGAAAGCTGCTTCAACGATGCTTCTTCTTCTTCTTCTTTACCCTAATTTAACTTCTTGGGTGGATATAACCACGAAAAAGCATTCATTATGTGCCACCTAACTACATTATTATAAAAATGACTGGATTAGGTGGGAGATCGTTGAGAAAGTTTGTAAAATAATTACTTCTATATTAGTTGAGCTATTCTGTGACGTTAATGCCGTTGTAGTGGTATTAAAAAGTTGTCGTGGTCTCGTCATTATCGTGAGCTTTATATTGCCACTCTTGTGGAGGAGCACATAACATGGTTCAGAGAAAGGGGGGGAGGGAGACAGAATGAGAATGAGGATACCAAAAGTGAACAGATTCGATGAGAGTGTTTTCTGGCTCTTCTGGCCACCGCAGCATCATACCTAATACTTATGCATTGTATGGACTACTCCATAACCAATTATAACAAATTTTGTTTGAAAAATACGTAATTGCAAAAATCGATCGCACTTAAACTGATTTTTCATGAAGTTCAAATATAAATGAAGGATAAACTTTATCTAAATATTTCAAACAGTTATGGAAGTTACAAAATTTGGAGACCGAATGATTTAATGAGGATCGAAATCAAAATTTCGAAGAGGTTCACAATTGTTTGATTTTTATTTCGTCATCTAAACTATGTTTCTATTGATCAGATTGAATTTTTTAATTAAACAAATGATTCGACCGCAAAACACAAACTTTAAGTCATTAAATTTTCCTATTGATTATTGCATTTATTTTTGCAGTCATTTATTTTTCGGAGTGAAGTTTTATTACTGAAAGCATTAAATGTGCAATGAATGTTTTTAATTTCTATATTTCAAACGACAATTGATTTGACATGGAAATCCCTGTGTCGAAGCCTCTCGACTCTACATATTGAGTCGAGCCATAAGCCTCCGACCCGAGAGCTATCTATCCCTCATAAAACGCATACCATCACGTGTAAACCATCCCGAGCTTGGCAATATCCAGCGCTTATAGGTGGCAAGAGAGTGTAAGAGAGATGAATCAACAGACGGGCATAGATATTGTGAGAAAGATGAAGAAAGAAGGGAGCAGCGCAGCAGAGAGTGTCGAAAGTACAAAGTTGGTACTGAGAGGCCTCAACGTCACAGTAGCCTTATCGATTCACTTTGAAATTGTATCTCTTCGTATGCAGTAGCACTTGAAAGACTGCACTGTTATGATTTTCTATAATCTCTCGAGTGTCATTACGAGTTTTATAGATTTATACTTTGTAGCTACTGGCTTCGAGACGGTGAAAAACTGACGAATTGGATTCGTTCATTATGAAAATATATTTTATGTATGAATTCATTATTTGTTACGATTCTTATCTCAATATTTCTGCATGGATCAACAGAACGAGATTACGAAAAGTCAAAATGAAGAACTGCTAATTCATAGATTATTAATATCAAGAATCGAATTAATGAATTTACGACAACAAAAAATGTACCTGCCAAAAAAACTGTCAATTGTGATGCCGATGAATAAAAATGGTTTGCCGATTCCAGACTGACAATTTTCATCATTCTCTGCAAACTCAATCATGCATGGATCGCAGGATATTTTCGAGTAAGCGGATAAACGAGAGAATCCATTGAAACATGAAAAAATGAGTATTACACTGGAGTTTGACTGTGTACAGTGTACATCGAACATACAATGGAAATCGAGTGACGAATTACAGCCAACAGCTGTATCGTGAATATACGAAAATAAAAGAAGAAAAAAAAAGAACGACGATATGAAAAACACGAGCATACACGGACCATTTCGTGTAGAAATATTTTGAGGACAATTTTTTGTTCCTCATTTATCGAGTAAATCATGAAAAAGCTCAAGGGGAAAAAAATACTTTCGATTATGAATTGCAATCAGAAATAAATTAGTTTTTGCGCGAATATGATGGGTGCAGATTCGTTATTTCGCATTTGTTCAAGAAATCCTCCTCCAATATTCTTTCTTAGGAAATCCATTGGTTCAAAAACCATTGCTGGTTATTTGGGAAACCCGAAGTATAGAAAAAACTTGTAAAAAGGTTGTGATAGAATTTCTGAGCTAATCGAGAATCTCCACAACGTCCTCACACGCCCACATCTCTTCCATTATGTATCTGTTCCTTTTTCAATGTGTTGTATGCCGTTGGTGGCAAAGTTTCGAGCTCTCTGTTCACCGAGTCTTCCGTAGAAAAGGTACAAACTCGATTTACAACGAACGCTTGTGCGACACGCATCGACGATATAACTACACGGTTAACGACGTTTCCACGTTGGCGCGTCGAGCATCGAGTAATTTGATTTCGCGGGGTACGCACGTAGCTATAGAAATCATTTGTGTATGTAAACGTACAGGGTGTGTTAAAAACTCGTATTTAAGCTTCAGAGTTCAAACGGAATGGAAAAGTTCACTGAAAGAAATTACTTTTTCCTTTTTATCTAAAATTCAAGATAATTACGAAATTAATAAAATAGTGCCAACCAATTCGCCCGGTGCCAATGCTGAAGGCGTCGAGCTCTAGGATCGAAGCATCGCTTGATAACGATTTCAGTGGTAAACCATTCGATCGAAAATTGATTAAGATTCTCTTCTTCAGAATCTCCAGGACGATCGGTTTCGTAAGCAAGTTTCGAACGATATCATGGACACCTTGTACGTGAATATGTGTGAACAACATCATAGCTAAAGTGAAAAGGGTTGTGGATGGTGTTTCGGGAGTGCCGGTTAATACGGCGTGCGGTGAGGTCCGGTTCGTTCGGTTCGAAGCTCTCAACGATAGTTGTACTGGTGATGGTGGCAAAATTTTACGTTGGATGTGCCGAGGGAAATGTCGAGAATGTTAGTATATGGCCTACCTCTGAAGCGAAAACAGGCAAAGAGAGAAACATACAGTAAAAGCTCTCTTCAGCTTTTCCCTCGGGATAACAAGAGATAGAGAGACAGAGGGAGATAAAGATAAAGGGATGGACAAGGGGCAGGAATAGAGAAAGAGATGGTGCGACAGGCTCCGATAAACCGGAAACCGCGTTAACGCTATCTCTACTTTGCATACCCCGGCCCCGCGACCATCGTTACAACACGATGACGACGGCGTATTTTTGTTTTCGATCCTACTCTCACACGTGGACGTCGTTCGCTGTGATAAAACGATAACGCGATTACGGTCAACGTAGAGCAAAGGGGACCGACCAATTTGGCATTTTTCTTCTTTTTTTCCTTTTTCTCTTCTCTCACCTTTTCAGACATTTATTTTTGTTCTGAGCAATACACGAACTACGATATATACAGCGAAATGAATAATTCAGTCGCCAAAGTTATCAAACTGTCCCGAGTATAATTTTATGCAAGAAAATAAATGTTATTTGTAGGAATTTACGTTGCGAACATTTTCAATTAACTTCATTTTAATCAGATTTAATAGCTTTATACTTTTTATTGCTGCTTACATGCGACATTCACTGAGACGAGAAAAGACGTACTTCCCTCATCTTGATAAATATAATTGCATATGCTCATGCTTGCAAATCTCATGTAAAAGGAATGGATAAAAAAATTGCATTAGAGCGATCGAGCAGCAGCACAAGTGATCTCAAGAGTGCCCCCGAGGTGCGCAATTAATCGGGACTCTAGCGACTCTCGAGCTAGTCATCATCAGAACTCTGATCGATTTTTCTAACATTTTTTTTTCTCTCCCACTCGCGACTATATTTCTTACAAAAGAAGAACTCGTCGTTTCTCTTGGTAAATCCGCAGAAATCCGTATTCGAGGTGCACAAAAGAATCGGATATAGCTACCCCGCGTCGATCAGCAATTGCACATGTTATATACAGTTAGAGACTCGTCGGTAATTCTCGAATTGAAGTAATTACACAGTGCTCAAAGCAATTTCTTTTCCCTTAGCCTTTTCTCTCTCTCTCTCTCTCTTTCTCTCTCTCTTTCTCCTTCTCTCTCGCTCTCTCTTTTCTTTATCTTCCTCTCGACAGTTGAACAAGAATTACTTTCTTTACCTTCTATTACAGCAAAGACTTTTCTCGCCTTGTGCGAATTTTTCTCTCGTTCGAGATTGCGAAGTGTTTTTTTTTCTTTTCTTTTTTTTCTTATTTGTCTTGAAGTGAAATGTCTCTGACATCTCTTCATCGGAGCAATATTTACAAGAGAAGATTTTTCTCATTCCGGGTGATCAAAGATTCAATAGACCTGAAAATTTTGTTTTCCGGACGTCTAAGTCCACAGACTGGCGACAATTTTTCAAAGCCTATTTAATAATCATTTTTTTCTGTCTCGTGGAATAATTAGAAACGTAAATAGTCAACTGGAAATTAAATAATTGAGAATAAATATTTCTAGTTGAAGAATGTCTCGCGACTGGGAAAAACGTTTGTGAGAGCGACCGCACGAATAGAACCATCCACATTATCTCTCGAGAAAGAGTGTGTATCGTAACGGAGATGCTATGCGACGAGAGAGAAATCTCAAGTGTGGCTGTGAGAAAAGAGGAAAAAAGAGAGAAGGCTGGAAAGATGAGTGAACGGAGTCAACTAGACTCGCCTGTCCTGTTAACCAGTCGAGACTCTTTCTCTGCGGCACGCGAGACCAACGAGGCAGAAGATCGAGCAAAAGCGAGAGGCTCGAGCGTTATTTCAGTGAATACGACGCGGTTGCCGAAGACGTTTGAGTCATGGATTTATCTTGTGGTTTACGAATGAGGAATAAAAAATATGTGTCAAGAATTCGGTGAATCCAAGATGGAGATAATTGACGAAGGCATTACGAAATATTTCGAATTTGTGAGAAATACTTTGATCGATAAACTATCTATTAATTTATTTATTTAATCAATCATTAGTGAGCATTTATTATGATTGTTCCAATGAATTTCAGTGTTCGACACATCTTTTGTGTTTCTGTGAAAATACAAACGGACGATTCTAATTTCTGATATATATTTCAACGATCACAAGTGTTTTTTCTTAGTGAGTTGAGTTTTTCTAGTTCATAAAGTGTCAGGCATACAATATCGAGCGAAGAAAGATCAAGATCAACGAAGAAGATTTGGCTGAGGTGAATACACCGGAAGCGGATAAAGCTTTATGAAATGCATGTAAATTTTATGGAAATCTTGAAGGTCTTGAGGCGCCTTTTGAACCTCTTTTTACGTTAACTTCTTCTCTCGGAGTACCTTCGCTCGATTTTTTTGCTGAGATTGATTCGAACTTCCAGTGGGACTTAAACGAGGTGAGTAAGGCGATTGATACGAAAGGGAGAATTGTGAGTGGGAAAGGAAGAATGAGAATTTTGTATAGAAAAAGGTGACGAGGACTTTGAATAGAACACAACGGGTTTATAGAAATTGATGAAAATGGAAATCGATCGCGTACTTCCATTTACAAACTGGCATCGGAATTCCAATTGTAGGAAATTAAGGCTCTACCCTGAGAAATCGCAATTCCTCTGGCGCTCTTGTAATTACATCTCATGGTATTGAGTTCCACCAAACTCCACACGTGCCGCGTGCGGTTCGTTAACTCGATGGTACACCCTCCACAGTTTTTATTCCCGCACTATTGGAATAATAACAATTCCACGATAAATATAGTACGGAGAAACGTGAAATAAAACAGAATAGGATCATAAGCTGTACGACTATGCTTGCTCTCATTCACCGAATCCCAGCGGGCCCTATTAATTTTTATTATGGTGATATGCTCAGAAAAAAAAATCCTGTATACATAGCATAACCAGATTTTTCCTTCATTTCAATTTCCAATATTGTGGATCAAATAAGAAAAATATTATTCAACATCAATTCACGGGAAGTTCATCAATAATATTGATTTGATTTTGATTAATCGACTTTGAATTAAAAGGTCACCGATCGTTGAAAAGTACAAAAATCCCAAATTCAAAAAGAGAAACAAAACAAAAATCAGCCAGAGTTCATGATTATCCTCCAATTTTTTTCTGCAGGTCCTTTTCAGGTTTCTGAATTCTCTTCGTGTAACGAAACAACTTGTTTTTAATAACTGATCAAAAAATATAAAAGCGATTAAAACAAACGTAGTATTTAATGAAACAATGAATACGATGTGGAAAAACAGTGATGTAAAATTGCGAGTAAAATAATAATGAAATGGCCCATACGAATAAGCGTAACATTTATCGTATAGAAATAGACGAGTGAGTGAGTTCGTGGCATCGATTAAAGTGGGCTGGGATCGAGTGGCTGCCGTGTGCAATGTGACTTCGATCGACTGGAATAATGTGCGGGGGCACAGCCTCTCTTGTACAGTATGAAGTGCACGAATGCGCTCCAGCAAGAGAGTGCACACGAGGAGGTAAAAGAAATGTAATGGTTATATACAGTGTGGTTCGTGTGTATACGGTATGTCCATGGAGTACTGACAAAATGAGAAGAGTTATAAAAATCAAAAAAACTCTCCGAGTGAAATTTTGTTTTGTTTTGTTTTTCTTTACGAATCGCATTTCAAAGTAATCAATTAATTGAACGAAGGCTGACAGTTTTATCTTGTTGTAATATTGAAATATTTTTCATTCCGCAACTTCCGAACATGACTTCGAGGACACGCTTTATATAAATGTAAAATATATTATACATTGACCTCTTACGATACAGGAATTCGTCGATATTTCGGGTCTCGCTCGATTAGCCAAAGTGAAAACGTAGTTCGAATACTGTGTGAGTTCGATGTGATATATAGTTTGTTCGATAGATCGAGAGAGAATGAGTTTGGAACTCCGGAACTGACCTCGACAAACATTTTCTTCGCGGTACGAGGTCAATCCGGGCAAAAGTTTGAGTTTCCAAAGTTCCGTTAAATCTGCAATCGAATCGATATTGTTTCTCTACGTAAATATATTTCGTGAAACGTTTAATCTCGATGTTTTCCTCCTCGATATATGACATTTTTAAAGTAAATTCTTTCAAAAAAAATTTTGTTTGTTTTGTAAAATTGAAAATCCACGTTTTCAATACTGCTTTGGTAAATAAACTTCGCGGAGAATAGGAAACGTTTATAGTTTTCCGTCGATCGTGAGCCGGATGAATGAAGAAAAAAAAAAAAACTAAAAAACTAAAAATGAAAAGAAACTAAAAAGAATAGGGAAACGATGTAATCGCTCGGCTGATAGGGGAAAAAACATTTATTTTTCTTCTCGGTCTTCGGAACGATGCGAGGATATTCTCGTTTGTTAAATGTCGAGGGAAATTTCGAAAGCGAGGAAAATGCGCGTTCGATGATAGGCGGAGGACGGGAAGAACGACGACGAGGGCCGACTAGCGGTAGAATAATCGGGGGATTTTCAACTGGAGCGTGGATGCGTTTGTCGATCTGTGTATTGCACAGCGAGAGGACTGTTAGAAAAGGCATTGGATTGATCGTGCACGAAAAGGACGTAACCCGGAGGATTCCAAGGGTTAAATTGACGAGGGTTAAGGCCTTTTGGGAGTTGGTGTTGTTGCAAGTATATACGTATGAGTATTACCGATTGGCGAACTGATGCTTCAGTGAACGTACATACCGCGAGGCTATATTTCGAACGGCCTGACTTAAATGATCGATCGGTCTGCGGAAACTCTCGTTAATCGTTCGTTTCCGGTTGCATTCATTCCCATCCTCCTCTGATCCTCATCCGGATAGCTTTCACGTATCTCGACAAACGTCCCTTCTCGTCGTCCTCATCTCCTGAACCACAGTTATACTAACACATTAAACACATTACATACGCGATCTCACGTTCCTATCTTTCTTTTCCTTCTTCTCTCTGTCTCTCTCCCTCTCTTTCTCTTTCTCTCTAGATCTTCTCAGCCTTCTGTCTGCTCTTACAATTCGTCCAAGCAATAATGCTGGTACTCACTATAGATTCCCGCAAGATAGTTCAAAACTAAGGTAAGCTCTTGGCTGAAACTTCTGCTTCGACAAATTCGCACCCCTTACGACTGAAGAGTTCCATATGCCCAATTATCGTCAATTAAATTACTATTGGTGCGATATCAATCATTAATTTGGAAATAAAAATCATTTCATCGACGAATACACAGAGAAGTGTAATAAAAAACAAAAGTAGGTGGACGTCCATGAAATAATGATATAACTTCTGAAGCAGAAAAAGCAACGGACTCACTGCTGATATTCAGTGTGTTTCCAAAGTGCGTCGTATTTTTGTAGTAGCTCATTAACAATAATACAAATTTCCGTCACGAAATCATAGTTTGTGTTCAAAATTATTGTAAGATTTCCTGACATGTGAACATAAATAAGTCGGGGTTCAAGAAAAAATTCAAAGAACTTTCGAACTAAGAACTCTTGAATTTAAATGAAATGTCACATGTTCCGTAGTGTTCGCTCGACCCGTATGCCGTGAGTGGTTCTATAACAACGTGATAGGCGGCATGGTGTTTCTCTGTAAGCCTTCGTTCCCTCCTTACACTTTTATATCATTTCTACTCGATCTTTCTTGAGCAAAGCTTGGCAAAAGGGCGCTAAGGACGTTTAAACGACGTGTAGAGAGACGATAGGATAGAAAAGAAGAGTGACGGAAATGGATTAAAGGGTGGAAGGTAGCCTCGAACTTAAGTCCTGACACGCGATACTCGGTGCGATCAAGATTATGTCAAAGCGAAGTGAGGAGGACTTGGTAAGAAGCGAGTCGCGGATACGAGGAAGAAAATGGAAGAAAAAACACGAGAGAAGAACTGTTGGAAAAAGAATATTGAGTGGAATTGGCGGAGAAATAAAACGAGATGAGCTCCAGATCGAACGCTGAAGAGAAGGGAAGAGAGAGAGAGAGAGAGGGAGAAGGAGAAAAGGGAGAAAAAAGGTCATAGGATAATAGGCAAGAGAGTGAGAGGCTCGGGAACAAACTTCTTACGTTTCATTGCCGATTTTTATCGGCTCCTCGTTCCCGTACATAAACCATGTGTGCTAGACATTCCAGTTGCTCGTCGTTGTCGTCTTAAGGCAATTCACTCTTATGGTTACGGTGAAACGCGAACGTCGAGAAGATTTCGAGGCTGCATATACGTGCAGATCTTATATGGCTCTCTGCCCAGTTCAACCCTTATTTTTACCGCTTTTCATCCCCTTTTGCCTCCCCCTCTTTTTGAAGCTACTCGCAACGCTTGCGTCGAGTGCACTGCATGCTCGATATCGAATAGTCGCGCGCGAGAGGATGCGAATGTGAAAGTAGACGGAGACAAACATAGAGTAAATTTTATTTGAGAGGTTATAGCGAAAGGGGAGAAAAAGGACGAGCATCGTGTGATCTTTCCTGCTCTTTCCTCCTCTCTCGTTTCTCCCTCGGACTTTCTTACGCCTCTCGCGACTCACTACGTTCCGAAGCTTAACAGAGGCAAGAAGCCCTCTAGTTTTATTTGAGATTTTTATCGACGTCGTAGTCTGCTTCTGCCTGATCCCGGGGGCATCAAGACGAAGAGAGAGCGCATTCTGAATAGTCAAGACTTAGAAATAATGCTGCAAAGCAGCACACGTGTAACCACCGACCATATTGTTTACGTTCAATCATCGATTTCCTTTTTTTCTTTTCTTTTTAGAACCGCTTTGGAAAACACGACTATTGTAGTTTGAACGTTTTCACTGGGATTTCATTCTCATATTGAACTCGTAAAGTCGGATTCGTGGCATTCTATCGACAATTTTATTTCATCGAAACTAATGGTTCGATTCGTTCGAGATATTCGTTGTAAGGATTTCAAATGGCCCATTGTGAGTCAAATAAAAAAGGGGTTTGTTTTTCAGGAGCCAAAATAAATGGGACGATTACAGTAAAGCATGGGTTTTAGTTTTTTCAATATCATTTACTTTATAAAACCCTAAATTAAGTAGTGCATTTGAATGATAACGGGAAACAAAGCGTCAGTTAGCAATGGTGCCAGGATAATTTCATAAATAAATGACAATTGAATCACTCGTAATAAGGAGAAGAATATACTTTCCGGTTAAGCATTCCGTTGTGAATAGACAAAACATAAAAGGATCACATTATTCACCGAGTCAGGGCTTTGTTCCCTGTTGCTGGATTAATTAGTCGACCGGTCGACGAATTCAAAGTACTAATCGCAAACTACAAGGCCAGACGTAACTGTCTCTCGAAGAATAAAGAGAAATAATAAAAAATAGAAAAAAATAAAATAAAATAAAAGAGAAGACAAAGTAGATGACGGACAAAAAGAAAGAGATGGAGGAGATGGAGACAGAGAGATAAAAGGTGAGAGAAGAAAGGGGACACATATAGATTTAGGTGGAGTGTGCGAAACGTTGGTAATTTACGAGGTCGTTAAGCCACCTTCCCTCGGATTCTAGGGTGGAAAAGGAGAATGATGTACCCTACTAAATTTTCCAGTCCCAGAGTAGTCACTCACTATATGTGAGTTTGTTTTTCGTCGTCTGTATTTTCTATTTTTAATTTTTTCTTCAACGTAATCCTTTGGACGGCTCATCATTTCAGATAAAACCTTTAGCCCGCTACTCGCACGGCTCGATGTATAAAAATAAGCTGAGAATCAAAAGTATAAATAAAAGAAAAACGAACGCACGCGAAATTGTACCACACGTCACGTTTCATAGCGTTGAGTAGCGAAGCAGACTTATCACGTGCTCAATACGTTCACCTTTTCGTTTGGTCCTTTTGTAGAGCGAAGCTTTCGACGAGAAGAGAGTCGCTTTGTAATTAAAGATGGCAAGCGAAGCACGAAACTGGACATCGGCCATCGCTTAAACGTACAGTTATATTTGAGAGGACGCTAAAATCTCCCGAAAAGGCGAAAAATTCTTAAGCTCCAGGAGGAAATAAAAGAAGAAAAATAAAAATACAAAAAACCCAAAAATTCTTGGGGCATCGTCTGGACACTGCGTTTCTAGAATGCCAACAATTCACGTGCGCCAGTTTTTCTTGAGGGTTAGGGGCTAAAAATGGAGGAAAAAAAAACAATCAATGGCGACGAAGGATAGAAAATCGACTAGCAGTCGAAGCTGGTTATACAGGAAAACGAAAAAACGTTCGAGTCTATATACACAGAATCCATACATATAAACTCGTGTATAAATGTAAAGAGAATACGAACTGGTCGTCCGTAGTCTTGCAAGCCCTCAAAAGAAGGGCTCTTGGTTGCCAAAAAAATTTACATTTAGTAGCAACGAGAAGTCGATGCGCGAGCCAGTCGAAGCTTCTCATGTTCGTCGAAGCGAAAAAGGAATAAGGATCTTGGCGACTCTTTTTGTCTTCTCTTCTGTTTATTTTCCTTTCATTCTTCACTCCCTTACGAATCTATTCTAACATCGAAAGCACAGAGAGACCACTTGAAAACGAGGAGACAGAGAGAAGAATATTTTCCATTTTAGATTTCTATTGCCGACTCGAGGTTTCATCCATTTCCTATGGTCACTTCAAGACACTGCAGCACTACTGCTATTTCACACTCGTTCTTCCTCAATGCATTTCTCATCAGTCTGGGCAGAACTAGATCTTGAAGGGTTGTTAAACCAGAGGCAAAGCTGGAGCACATATTAAGTTATCCCGGGCTAGACAGTGACCGGCAGAAGGTTCACGACCTTAGACGAGTTTCAGATACCGCGAGAATGGGGCATGAAACGGAAAACGAAATAGAGAAAGCTCGCACGATGTGTGTGTAGATACAAAGTGTCCTGAATATCACGCTAAACGATTAATGAATAAATTCATTACCAAAATAATACAGAAAAACAAAATTTGGACGAGTGAACAAAATTCATTTTGTTGGACGAAAATATGATCAATTGAACTATTTTATTGTTGAATCAAATGACGTAGATTCGTGATTTAACATGAAAATTGTTGAATTGGTCATTTTTTTGTGCAACAAAATGAATTTTGTTCGTTCAATTAATTTTTTTTATCGGTGTATGAAGCTAAAATTTCTTATTCGTTTCGGTTTATGATCCGATGCTTCGTTAATGAGATTTTAATTAATTGGTAATGATTTTAGCCAATCTGTTGGGAATCTAACGACCTTCAATGTATTCAATATCTCGAGTACAGTTTTGGAGACACACTGTACAATTGTTACCATCACCTACAATATTCCTAGAGAGAAAGGAAGATCAGGTGAAGCGCGTAAAACATTCAGAGCGCTTACGGAGCCTTTGTGAATAATGCATATCGGGGGAAATGGACCGCTTAGGCGATTTAAATCTCATAAATGCCTCTCCCACCCCCTAGTTATACGTTCACTTCTTTTCTCACGCACGATCCCCCGTTATACCTCCTCTATTTCCGTAGCACAAAAACACCAACCACTTTGTACTTTTGACGCTCCTTCGACATCTCTCCCTTTATTCAGTCTTTCCGAGTGTCTTTTTTTTTCCCCCAAACATACAGTTGAAGATTAAAATTCTTTTTTGCGACTCTTCTTCGTAAAACTCCGAAAAATAATTTACATGTGAATACACGAAATCGTGAATGTAAAATTCGACCGTAAAGACTCGAAAAAAAAAAAGAAAAAACAAACTGGGGAAAAACGTCCCCTAATTTATAGCGTAAAATTGAAATAATTCGACATCCAATTTTACACCCAAATTCACATCAATGTTATTTGTTATTTTATTTTTGTCCGTTATATTTATGCAGATAAAGTTTCGAGAAATGAAAATCCAAACAAGAAATAAGTCAAATTTTCAAACAATTTTTCATGCAAATAAAAATGAATAGAAATTTAAAACCGAAGTATGTGGAGTTGCCGTCAAAATAGATAGAGAATGCAATGCACAGAAACGTACGAGCGAGTGAATTAGTCCGCGTTGCACTATATTCGCATACATATATGTATATTCGAGGAGGAAACACGCCACGTGCGTTGAATATCACGTCTATCTCATATGTACATTTACGTTCATATATATGCACGAGTGTGTATTCGCGCTTTCGCTCTCATCTCGTGTTTCTAAATCAGTCGGACGGAAGCACTCGCTTTGGCGCCGCTACAAGCGCGAGCGAAGCGACGAGGAAACTTTGCAATTAATAAGACGCGGCTTAACGACGCGCTGTGAAAGGACGAAGAGGGAAGAAAGGGAATGAGAGGGGGGGGGGGGATATTCCGCAAGTACGTATATATGCTCTCATCTCTTGTGGGCTGTGTATAACGAAAGCTCATTCGCATTATGCTCGCCTGGTCCGGTAATTATGACGCTGGTTTATTTGTCTACTTGTATGCACGTGGCTCGTATGCGTGCTGAAAAAATCTTTCATTTTACTTTTTCCTACGTTTTTTTTGTCTTTGTTTTCTTTATTCGAGCAGGAAGTCTCGCGTTCTCTTGTTTTGCATTTGCACTACGAGCATCGTCCTCGTCTCCCCATTCCCCCGTCAACTTTTGCCATTCTTCTCATTTCCTACCGTTTTCTCGCTTTTTAAAGAACTTTGTTTTCTGCACGCCGTTTCCGCGAGGGACGGAAAAAGCTGCGAGATTTTTTTACTCGCCTTCGAAACCTCCTGGTACTTGATATTAATCGAAAAGAATAACCCGATTCCGACGATGAGTAGGTCGACATTTTGTTTTATGCTGCAACAGACACTCGCGTAGATTCGCAAACAATGTGACAAATGAATATTTCTTGTCGCAAATAAATATGCGTTTACATATTTACGCGCTTTTACTTCCGCGTGGTTGTGAATGTGAAAAGCGCGGGAATATTGACGAACGCTCCCGCGGAAACTTGTCTCATGAGAGAATTCCCAGCGATGCACAAAGATCGTCCGTATGCTGAGGGAATAGACGAAATAGAAAAATGAGGATGTAGGGCACGATACAGAGATAAATAGAAAGGAGAGTAATAGAGAAAAGAAGAGGGAGAGAGGGAGGAAAAACGTAAAGCGTGAAAAGCATTGCGGTATTCAGTTCGAAAGTCTGAAAAAGCACGAGCTTACAGCGGATTTTAAAAATATATCGTACAATATTACGTATAAATATGTACGTATATATATTTATGTATCAAAAGGAAACTGTAGATAAAATGCGACTGTAGGAAATCGCAGCACGTGCTCAGAGCACGACAAGGTATTACGGTACATGATGTGTGATGTGTGCAGTCATGGAAAGTTTAATCTACTCAATATCAGTGATTTAGGTCAAACTAGAACAAATTTATTACCCAATAACTGTATGAAACTTTAATTTGTCTACATAACGCCTCCGATTCGAATAATTACAAGTGAATAAAAATGAGGATAATTAAATCGTAGAAAAAACAATTCACGTTGCCAAAACTACACTGAAAATCTGATTTTGTTGGAGAGCACGAAATTTGATTCGCACGGTCGAATTATTTGATTAAACACGTTCGACTGAATATAATTTGAATAATACAAAATTATTGGTTGATTTCGTGAACAAATAATTATATAGATCAACGAAAAAGATATTTTAATTACTGTTGTATCCAGGTCTTGTAACTAAATATTCGTCAGAATAACGTCGAAATGTTTTTTTAAATATTCGAACAGATACATTTTCCTTGATTCAGTGGAGACAGCGAGATAGTTTTTCATTATTTCAAATTGTAAAGACACATTATTGATTGATCCTTTGGCAAGAGGTGGACTCTAGAGAAATGTCGATGGAGCTCGAAGAACAAAATAAAATCATTCCACGCGTCATCGAAAACTAAAAGAATTTGAGGAGAAGCGCGTCAAGATACGAATGAAGGGCGTTTCAAACCTCAGCTCTTGAACGTCTCCCCCAAAAGCTCACGGCGGAGCAGATAACAGGAATTAAATTTTGTTGTGTCTAAGAATGCCGAGGAAGAGGCTATAATTTTCGCTTTCGTGCCTGATTCACAAATACAACTAACGATCTTTCTTTTTCGTAGACGAAACGAATGTATCCTTTTACTATAGTTGTCAGAAAACAAGGAGATGAAAAGCGGGAGATCCAAGGATGTATATATTATATGCAAACTGTTTTCTCACCCCTTTCTGGCGCTTCGTTAAGGCCAATTAAGGTAGACGCCGATGTAGCCATCGGAACAGAAGAAAGATTACTTGCACAATCGCACGTTTCGAGGACAATAATGCAATAATTAGATCGTACTGATTTCATTAAACTCCAGACTTTCAATTATTTTTTTAATCCGCCGTCCCAGCATCGTTATTATATTCATTTCAATGTTTATTTTGTATTATAATTAATAATAATTGTTGATATAAACAGACCCGATAATGATGTAAATCCTGACAATATTGCTTTACGATATTCATGCAAACGTATGAGAAAGTTGAGTATTATTTCTGCTGATTTAAGGCCGAATGAATAATCTTACAACAATGCGAATTCTGTTTTCGTGTAATTGAACGAATAAAAATACTCTCCTGAAATAACAATGCTACGAGAATATTTTTGCTGGTAATCAATACAGTGATTAACGTCGCTTTGTTTTTAATCTCAGTGGTAAAAAGTCGTGTACACGTTGAATGAAGAACGCGCTGACGCATCAATTAATTTTAGAAAATCATTAATTCTCGAGTTTTTTATGTTTTCATTCAAAGCTTCAAAACAAAATTCACTCAAACAAGTAAACACGTGCGGCGTATAGGCAGGATGAAAATCTGGAATTAAATGCGAAATACAAAAAAAAAATATATTAATGTAAATTCAATAAGAGAACATGTGTCTATGGTCATAATTGTACTAATATCCTCATAATTTTCAACTCATTTACATTATCACGATACCCGGTGGTACAGTCATGGACGACTCAATGCCGCGTGAAATTATAAACATTCGTGTACGCGTTTCGGATGAGCAATATTTAATCAAAACTATACACCGTACGAGAATATAGTTAAATGTTTATAGGAAAAGCAGGGAAGATATAGAGTGCGTGGTGTTGGTGTATGTCCGCTCGTATATATATTCGATCAAATATTTGCGCTCGAGAACGCGTTCACACGGTGCGAATCATTAATTAAAAGAGATTAAAAGCATAAATACCGTGGAGGAACACAGTATCAACGGGGTCTTTCTCCCATCATTGGACCGCGAGCGCGGAGGAAAATTCAGTGAAACGTAAAGCACATTCGCTATTGCAAAAGCGCCGCCACGCTCGATGTCTCTTTTTTTTTTTGTTCGTTATGCACATCGATTATGAGAGGAGGAAAGGACGTTAAAAAGCATCATGGAAAAATTCGATGGTTATTTGTACGTACGTACAAACGAGTGGGACACAATTTTCGTTGGTCGAAAAGAGCGGAGCCATTATATCATTTTTTTTTTATTCCTCGAGTTTCATGATGGAGCAAAAATTACCAGAATTGTTGGGGGAATACGTGCCAACGAGGAACGAACGAACTGTTGTCCATTTTTTTGGAATGTTCAATAAATTTATATTTACCGTTCACACAGATTCGTAAATATATATATCGAGAAAGCGAGAGGGGAAGAGAGAGAGAGAAAGAGTGAAAGAGGGAGAAACGAGTTGAAAAGGTGAAATTTCAATTCGTGCCTATGGCATTTATGCATCACTTTGCACCAGTTTTATCGTCAGTCACGAGGAGACGCGCGTTTTCAACCCACTCACACCCAACATTCTCATCAGTATCCCCCAGGTTTCGCTTATCTATTAATTCATTATCGTCATCCAGAAACGAATTCTCACACTCTCTCTCTCTCTCTCTTCTCTCCCTCGTGAATTTCGATGACGGACTGGGGGGGAGGGGGGAGGCTGTCCACTGCTGACAGTTCGATGACCATCCAGCTCACGGTATAACAATAATGCGCTCTATGAAACTCTCTAAAAGGTATCGAATGTGTATAAGTATATGTTGACGAAGCATTAATGAATATGTTAATAGATTGTCATTCATTGCGAAATGAATAGAAACACTCATTATACTGGAAAATTAATATCAACACTTTTATTTGTCTTTTTATATTTTTCATTTTGTCATTCGAATTTCGAAAAAATGGAAATATTTTGGTTGAAATAAGTCAATAATGAATGAAATTATGATTTAAAATTGCCTAATTTATTTATACACCGCATTCGAAAGTACCTCTTATCTCGAAGCAGAGAGTACACTTTTGTTCAAACTCTTTTTCCCAGATCGAAGTTCGTGAAAGTACGAGAAGGGTTCAACTTCGTATTCCAAGTTAACCGTTTGCTCGGTGTAAATATTTAAACGTGAACGCGTACTCTCCAAACTGGAGAGGCACACATTGCAAAGGAGATCTCTCGTATGCGCAAGAGAAAGATATTTCGTGTGTGGCCATCTGAAAGCCAAAAGGCATATATACTTGGCCCTCTAGCTCTGGCTGTATGTACCCAACTTCGAGATCAGCAAGCTCAAATCTCATACACCGAAAAGTTAGGAGGACCATGGCGAAACTATATATTCTCTGGAATGGTTGGTCAACGTGTATACGTATGTTGCTTCGTTTCTCAACGCTAAATTTATATTTCAACAAATAGCCTCAAAGCCAAAATATCATATCGAGCGATGAGAGCTTGAAACGCCGAGTAAACAAGGATTCGAAAACTTCGGACCCACTTGTTTCAAACGATTCTACCAAATTCCACTTCGAATCAAACTTAGATGTTGTCAAGCGCATGAATTTCCAAACTATTTAAAACCAAAAACGCGGTTCATATTATGAGAAGAACGTTGTTGAGTAATAAAAACAGACCGGGCAACATTTACGTGCGAATTTTAAACAAATTTCCGTCACCAAATTGTTTTTCATGGAATACATAACTGCAAATTGATCGTACGAATCGGACTATTTACCAGAATTCACTTCAATTAGGGGAATAAAAAGGCGAATAGCACGACGAGAAGAAGAATAAAAGCAGAGAAGGAAAACACTTGGAAATACGAAGAATGAAATCCGGTGAAAATGCTTCGAAATGCAAAATAGGAAATGACAATAGAGTCGAAAAAGGAAAAAAGAGTTGAGAGAACGAGGGGATGCCATTGGGGGAGACTCCGGCTAACCTGCTGAGAATCATTCTCGCCGCGCTTCACAGCTCCTGTTATTGTATACGTTTATATACCATCATTTGTGTATTTATCCATGTGACGATGTACACATGTATATAAACAAGAACTTGTTATTTCTCTGAGACGCAGTAGCAAGCAAAATATATTTGAGAAATTCTGGGTCACAGCTTAATTGCGACATTAATTCGAAAGTCAAGACGAGCTAGAGTGGGGAAAAGAGAGAAAATACGGATGAGGGGGTTGGTCTTTGCAAGAGTTAATCTTGCATCTGCGCAATGGTTGCCCGTTACTGAAATTACGGTTTGTAAATATTTAACGATTTTGCACCTGCTACTTCCGGGGAACGTGTAACTCTTTCTTAATTAAAACACTTTAAACGGGATCATTCGATATCCGTGAGTACCGCAATCTATTTTCAAAATATCTACATCAATATTGGAAATTATTTACAGAATGCCCATTCAAATGGCAAATTATACAACGTCACAAATGTTGAGTCATTTCCATTTCATTGACTTTAAAGAGGCTTCAGATACTATTTTGGTCCTTAATAATAATTAAGGATTTTCAAAATTGACATAATGAAATGATTCATTAAATGTTCTCAAATGCTTTTCGAGAAAACAACGATGTTTATAATTTAATAAACTTGCATAACTTGCCGTCCGTCGCATGAAATAATGAGCTGTGACAATCGTTCTAGCAATTAGTTTTTTTTATGAGTTCAAGATTGTACAGCAGATGTTGATCTGCAAATTGATTTATTCGAGAATGACCTGTCTGTCAAAGAGTTTACCGAGAGAGGAAGAGAAATCACGAGACACTAAGCTGTGAAATGACAATGTAATGTTGAGGATGTAAGGAGTCGCAAGAGAGAAATAGGAGGAAAGTAGGAATCAGCAGTGAAGTCACACGCGACAAGATGTCTCTTAGCTCGAGGCATGCGAGAAACTACAGAGAGTTGATTCTCTCGTCTGGGCCGATTCTCGTAAAGTCAGTGACGTGAATGAGAGGAGCTGAGAAATCTGGTGTGGACCGTCTGCACACGTTGTGCCTACTATATAGAGACTGCTTTTCTTGGTGAACAGAGTGAACACCTTGTCACATTGACAATTGCCAACGAATTCGTTGACAGAGCTTTGCCAGATCCTCCGTTCTTTCTCTCCATTTTCTTCTCATTTCCTTACCATAGTTTTCTCCCATTCATTGCTAGAAGAAAACTAGGAGGACACAGATTTTATACCTCCGGGATGTAAACGCCACTGGCTGCTGATCCAAGTATTGACGGGAGCTTTTATGTACATCAACTACAAAAATCCACCGGGTGTTCTCGCTTTGGAACCTGGGATTCCGAATTCAAACGAACTGTTGTACAAAACCTTGACGCTTTTTGTAGAATAATAATTTTTCTTTTAACATGGCAAGGAGAGTTTTTAAAAAAAGAGTTAGTGATTTGCACGAAAAGACCAGCAAATGATTGCCAAAGTATTTCTACTTTTTGCCATTTCAAGATTTAAAAAAACTATGGTGGATTCATTTCAGGCGAGAAAGCAAAGTTACAGAATGAAGTTAACATTGTGATATTCTTGTTCCTCAAAATCCACAAACAATTTTGACACACCCTCTATACTTTTGTTTGCCTTCACGACTCCCCTGCGTTTTCTTTGACGTTTCGGGCAGACGCCTCGTAAAACAGAGACAAGCTTGCGGAGGCAAAGACGAAGAAGGATGGAATTCTGGCAAGATGAACAGGCACAAATCCGAATGAGGATTCTCGCCCGAAGCTTCTCGAGAATGTTTATACTTCCAATAAAGATATACCAGGGAGCCTGAGGTAAAATAGAAACACTAACGAGACATTGTATTTCTGTTAAACACAGTTAAGATTCTCCATTTTTCTCATATCCTATGAAAAAAAAGGAAAAAAAAAAAAAAAAAAACAATCAAACAGAAGTGTTTTTCACAATTTACAACGTTTCACATTTTGTTCGCGTTCTTGGTGTATTCAACAATTTACAAACAGTAGGATGGATTGGACGACAAAAACATTTGCAAGAAGCAACACTCAGTGACGCGCCTTGTTCGCAAACTCGTTCACTTCTCACGTGCTTTTCCATAAGGGCTTATTTAATAGAAAGTACAATGTACACACAAATATATATATAATAATAATATATGAAACATGTTCATTGTGTCGGTACATACACAATGTATGGTCTTATATTTATGTTTGGGGCAGCAGCTGTGGCGCAACCTTCCATCCCTTCATTTCGCTCTGTTTAATCGCGAATTCGAAGTCTCCGTGTGTTCTCTACTCGTCTCTATAGTTCAAGCGCAATTAAATTAGCCTCTCTCACTTCTGAAAATAGCGCTCTCCCAAGCGCTTTATCACACGCAAACCAACACACTCATACACGTAGCTCTCGGTCCTCTTGCAACTTTGTTTCCTCTCCAATATCACCGCGCGATTACACCCACCCTGTACCTTTGCCTTGCCTTGGATTTACCTCGTGCGGAAAGATATATCCTTTTCCTACGGTCTTCACTCGTCCAAACGCCAATCTATATTTATATATATATTTCACTCTCTCTTCCTTAATCGGCCATCCATAAATCTAAACCCGTGACTTGCGGGAACCTCGATTAAAATCTCTTCCGAGTTACGAATCCATCCATTTCCCTTACCACTTGGATGTGTTCCTTTATATTATACAAAGTGCATGAAAAGTGGCCTAACATTGACATAATTATTTTCAATATTCTTTTAGTTTGCTTAATCTACTGGATTTTTATACAAAAACATCAACATATTGATTAGTTTAGGTTCAAGTACAAATTTCCTAAGAAATGTCTCGAGAAAGTATAGAACTTGTGGTAAAACTTCAACAAAAATATTTTTTATAATTTTATTATTATAAAAAAGCTGATGAAGGATCGAAGATTATGACGAAAAATTATGAACGAATTCAATAGGATGCCTCGTTTCCATATCGAAACGATCGAGTTTCATATTCCGATGAAATGTGGAGTACGATCGTTAAAAAACGAGGAAGAAAGCGTTAAAGTATAAAAATGATAATGAAACGATTTCTTGCAAGTTTATTTGGATTTTGATCTCATTGACTGTACGAAGGCGATAGGAAGACGTGGTTGAAAGAAAGAGTCAAAGCCGAGAGAATGAATCGAAAGGACGAGGATCCTCAGCTGGTCTCTTGCGCTCCATTTTTATTTGAATAATTTATATCTCTCGTGATTCCCCGCAGGGAATTAACCACCGTTAGCAATTTTATGTAAAATTTTTTTTAAAGGAGTTTAATGTATTATTCAAATTTATATTGACGTTCACTTTTTGAAGGCATATACAAATTCAGAGTTGAGGTAAAGTTTGGTTAGTTCAATGACGAATGTTCGATGCTTTTGTCTGTCACTCTCCCCCACTACCTTTTATTAAACTTAGATTCTGTGGAAAAACAGAAAAGAGAAAGTTCGTTTGTTAGACAGGCGTAATTTCGGGAAAAAAAAAGGTTAAGAAGGATTGAAAGAAGAATTCACATGTTCGAGAAGAATGGGTGAAAAGAATCTGGAAGAAAAGTCTGGGATGTGGAACGAGTGTCTGTCTTTGTTGGACCGCACCCATTCGCTTCGTATAACGGCTTATCGATAGCAATAAGCGTGAGCGCAGAGGGTGGACCAGTCGTCGTAGTTGTCGTTTTCCATCGTGACAGAGCAGGGCTCGATCTCGGGTAACAGCCGGTAAGCACGAACTACGTTTCAAACTTCTTCTTCTTCTTCTTTTTCTTCTTTTTCGGCACAGCGCTTTTTTTATTTCTTTCACGGCGGAGGATTTTCCTCGAAACTGGCTGACCATCTGGAAAACCTTTGGACCTCGTTCAACGTCTCTTGGACTTTTGCGAAATGCTGAGCCAATGTTGAGGCAGGACAGAGACGAAAAAGAACGCAGGGAGAAGAGTTCTAGGAGGTCGAGACAAGTTGAACGAAACGAAGGAAAATATACTTTCGACGGATAAAGGTCAACCACGTTTTGGCTAAGGATTCGTACGTATCATAAAATCAACGCCGACAACCAATCGTCAAATGACCACTTGTTCAATTTTTTCCCCAAAAAATCCATTTTGATTTGCTGTTTTTGGAAATCCAGAAAAGTTGTAAATCTTTTCATTAAAATTTAATACTTTTATAATTGAATTTGTCATTCGGTTGGGGAACTAAAATAAAAACGCCCACATTCGCGGTAATTTAGAGTTGCAGTGAAAAAGCAAAGAGGGTCATTGAAAGAACGCGTTAAAAGCTGCCACGACAAAGGCCCAAAGAATGTAGGGAACATAGGGGTTTACTTATCCAAAAAGAAACGAGAATGAAGAGAAACGTCCAGGAGGTTTGAAAACTTGGGTTTCGTAGACCATCGCATGGTCAAGACCGGCAAATGAGTTCGTGAGTGAGTTAGAAAGGAGATTTTGGAGTGTATAAGCGGTTCCAAAGTTGTGAAGAAAGAAAGAAGAGCAAAGACAAAAGAAAAAAAGAGAAAGATGGCAGAGACATAAACGAAGTAGCATAAAAGATCGCTCTGCTCAGAGGGACGACTAAAAAAAAAAAAAAGAAATTTGAAAAAACGTCATCAAAGCTCATCATACATCGAGAGAAAGAACTTTGGCAAAAACGTCATTTGTAATGAAACGTGAATAGAAGAACGGAATGAGTCTTAATTAAATAATCAAACTGCGATTTGTGAGTAAAGACTTTTGAAAGTTGGTGTATTGGGAAAATTGAAGAGGATGAAAGCTCGCAGGAATAATAGGTTTGGGAGGCTCAAGTGCTGTGTCTACTTGGCGAATTCTTACGATATTTTTCATTGTTTTCTCATTTCATAACTCGGGTGGTGCATCGACAGGGATAAGAAAGTATTTAGGTCGAGAATTTTCCAGCGGGAATATCTATATCCGAAGAGTTGCCCTTGTATGGTCGTTGGATATGGAAGAGTGCGGGGAAAAGAGATATGGTACAACTCATGAGGAGAAGCAAGCGGGAAGGAGGAAAGGGTCACGACATATTCCGCTCCGAGATAAATGTACCGTGGCTTCTGACATTTTCCAGCGAGTCGGGAGAGCATCACGACAATTTATCTAGATATACAGATATATTGATATGACTATCGTGATATAAATATTTATGTATGGACCATTCTCTGTGGAGTGCAATACGACTTTTT
This sequence comes from Campoletis sonorensis, assembly GCA_013761285.1. Lineage (NCBI taxonomy): Eukaryota > Metazoa > Arthropoda > Insecta > Hymenoptera > Ichneumonidae > Campoletis > Campoletis sonorensis. Next base: position 385,191 of record JACEOJ010000070.1, read on the forward strand.
GGAAACTTAACTCACGTGGAGCATTTTGATTCAGGTGAGAAAAAAAATCGAATAAAACTGAATTCCGAATGTGTCAAATATTTCAATGGGTTCTTGCATAAATTTTGAGTAACGAATCTAAAAAGTTCATAAAATATTCTATCATAAAGTTTTAATTAAATTTTCTTTCAATACAATGAACAAGCATAAGTACCGAGTTGTTGCGTTCCCGGGCACCCGGTGTATGTCCGAAGTATATCAAAGTAGTATGTACGCTAAAGAAATAAGCTAGTGAGGAAAAAACGATGGAATGGTCGATCGTAGAACAAGTGAAATGTGACAGAGTCGTATATCAAAGTCGCGTGTACCTTTTGCATCGCTACCAACGTATGTGGTATAGACGACGTATATAAATAACTCGTTACATCCACTCTCATCCCACTTTTATGGGCCTGGACAAGATAAAATCGAGAAAAACAGTTTCTATTTGAAGAGTTGATAAAAATACGTGAAGGAAAAAAGTGAAGTAAACGTGAGAGAAAGAGAAACTTAGAGAGTCCAAGACAAGCGAGGTTCGCTTCGTGTTTCATTAATTTCCTCGAGTGTTTCGATGTTTTATTGTGCTCATTTCTCTAAAAGGTTTACATTTACAGTGGAAGCTTTGCAAAGCTATGATTCTGAAAGGCTGGATAATATTTGACGATTAGCTCAAAGTTTGATACAATATTCGACGTTGATTGAAAGCTGATCGGCGACGAAATTATCGTCAGTTAATTCGATCGGGATGTACAGTTGAGATTGACCAACAATTTTAAAGCTCGTTTACCCTGCTAAAGGATCGCATTCGCGTGGTTGCTCGGATTTCGTGACTCGAAGCAAATTACTAGTGTTCGTAGGAATCTCTGGGCAGGAGATACAAGCCAGAGAGATCGACAAATAAACCGTGATCTGTCGATCCTTCGTCGTGTATCCGTCCGACTCTTCTCTCTAATATATATATATATATATATACATAAACATTATTCCTGAATCTCTGACCCGTGCTTTCCTATCCTCGATTCACGTCTGCGTAAATACATATAAATACATGTATATATACGAATGGTACATGTCGTGAACTGCTGGTTTTGCTCAACGAGCGAGTATCTCGTTACAGGTTCTCCTCGACTCTTGTCGTCTCGTGGTGACCGGTCTGTTTGCAAATCCTCGCAGCTTCTCGTTCTCTCTGGCTCGACCATATCCTGCTCCCTAGCTCTTTCTCATTCCTTATCCACGTTCGCCTCGTACCCTTAACGCGAAAGAGAACCTTTTGGTTACGAGAGGTTCTTGAACTGAAGGAGAAATCGACCAGCAGACACGAACCACCAACGGGACAAAGTTGAGGCGTTGCTCGACTCGTCCTCCAAACTGACGTTCTACTACTATTTCTCATCCATCCACATCCATATGCAAAGATGTTGTATGTATTTGTCGTGTGTAGCGTTTGGACAAGGTTACAGCTAATTCAGAACCGCATCTCCGTATCCGACAGCCAGCCACGAATTATTGGAGCAAACTGAATTTCGCTTCTCCATTCCTCTTCGTTGCATACTCTCAGTTTGGAAGCCCTCTTGTCCCACCCTTGAATCATCTTTAAAGGACACATGTGTGTGCAACCTTCGCGCCCATTCAAGTACTGACGAAATTCATGAGAATGAATACCCGGACCAAATGCACAACTGGATATACACAGATGTAGACCTTTGCGAAAGCTCTGTGCCTGCGATGTTTGTACAATTCTGTGTGCACTGTCCATGAAGGAAAGGGACGCGTCAAAGTCTGGATGGAATACGAGATAAAGGATAATTTAGATGTTTGTGCACTCGTCGTGTATCCCGCGAAAAATTAACTTCGTCGAGTTGGAGCGGCAGTAAATTCATTGACACTGCTCTGACGACTTAGGATCAAAGATTTATTTTTGACTCACAATAAAGAAGAGTTTTACCTCGAAAATACGATGACAACATTCGACATTTGTCACATGATTACTCTTGAAATATCTGATGTAATTTTTCGTTCCAATATTTCGAATAAACAAGAATTCATTCATTATTGCCGACGAATGTTAAAAAAATATTGATGGCTCGTCAAGTTGTGAGGACTTGCATTTCGTATCAAGGGTTTTTCAACTGAAGAACTGAATTTCCTGAATGGCCGTTATTGTTTATGGTTATTGAGGTCTAAATATAAGAAAGTCCCGTTTGAATTGAAAACTTTTCATGGGCATGTTGGTTCTGGACGATGGCTCGTTATGGGCTGTTTGAGATACTCTCGTATCCATAAATCTCATGCTGTCTATTCCGGTTGACCGAGTCTGGAACTTTGACATTGCGCGTGTCCGGAGTCGCTTTTCAAAGCTTCTCACCCTTACGATATCTGCTGACTCTCTAAACCCCCAAACCTCTGCCTTTGGCGAGACATGGAAAAGCCAATCTGTCTAACGAGTATCGAGACGACATCTGGGACAAGTTTATGGCTATTGCGAGCTCTAGGCACAACTGTAGGAGGCTTTATGAGGGAAAAAAAATTAGAATGTTGAATGAAAACAAAACAAGAGGACACGAAGGGTAGAAAAAGGAAGGTTCGAAAAAATTATCCGTTAAATTTAAACTCTTGTAAATGCTCTCAAGGGGGCAGAATAAAAAATGTTGATGAATATCATAAAAGTAGAAATGTCAGTGAGCTTTGACTTGATGGAATTGAAAAAAAAAAAAATAACCTCCACATCTCAGCACACGTGAAACTCCATATCAATCAGGCGACTATAAAAACGCATGGAGCATAAGTTTGAAGGGGTTAGAAGAGAGGAGAGAGTGGGCAAAAAAGAGCCAATTACCACATACTCTAGGAAAAGTGAACTTTAACGAACCGGGAATATTCACCGCTTAGCTTTGGCTTCCGGTTCAAGTGCGCTACGGATTGTTACATATCGTACTATGAAAACTTTCAGGACTGAGGGAGGAAAAAAAGTTGCGCTAAATTTTAATTCTCCCACGCGTATTCTCAGCGAGCTATGGATTACGTTCGACGAACTAACTCTTAAACATCGACAGGTTTTTTCTTTTTGCACTAGCTCTCACGATTTATAAGGGTCTCCAATTAAGGAAAATTATATCACAATCTACCGGAAGTTATTTCATCGATAGTTTGTTTTTTTCATTTTTCAATCGATAACTTTCGAATCTTTTATTCGCGTTAGGAAAATGAACATAGAAAAATTGCATCTTTGAATGAATTATTTACAAGATTCCAACAATAACCATTAATTAGAACGTTTTTTCGTTTGAAACCGAATTAGGTCGTCATACATTGGATTTTTCCATCGATTTCGTTTCTTATTAATATCGCAGGGAAAAATGTTAGGAATGGAAAATCGAGTGAGTAGTGAAAAAAAAAAAAACGAGCAATGACAAAAGCATTTGCGTGCCAAGCAAAAGAATTGAAACGCACGTACAGCTTGAAGCTGAACATGGGACGAACGGTGAACGAGACGTTCGAGGGAACACACGAGATAAATCTATTTGAATATATACGCTTTATCATTTCAATTTAACGGAAGAACGGATGCAGCTCCGCAGTCGCAGTCTGGCGTGGCAAACTTGGCCCGCCAAGTTCGTCGAGAAATGATTTGTACGCGACCGAGCCGAGGATGAAGAAGAACGGAGAAAGGATTGAATGCACAAAGTTTCGTACATTTTTTTGTCATATATGTGGAAAGATATAACCTCATGTTATGTTTCGTGATATTGGGTCCCTCCAGTCCCAATGGTGTCAAGCTCAGGATTCTTTTGTTAACCCTGGATGCAATCAATACCTTTTTTTGGAAATCTCGTCATGGTACTTTTTTCTTTCAAACACATAGAGTGTTTTTTACTCGGTTCGTAATCAAAGAAATTTTTGAAATGTCAAAATTATGATAATTTGAGTGAAATTCTCACTTTTGCAAAAGTCAAATTTATAAAAAAAAAGGCAAGGGGATGAAGTATATTCCGGGTCAAATTGACCCAATGTGACAATGCAGCTCCCAAAGTTCATTGCGTCAGCGAATAATGAATTATTTCGATGGAAAGTACCAGAATGGGAAAAAATAATGCATCGAAGGTGGTTTTCATAGAAATTTGGGAAGGATTTTACGTAAAGGGGATGAAATATCATGGGGTCAAATAAAATTCATAAGAATAATATTTAGAGAGTATTCTGTGAAAAATTCCATACATCAAGATTTTTATTATGCGTGGCAACAAATAATAATAGTAATAATAATAATAATAATAATAATGATGATGTTAATCGAAAAAAGATAAAATAGAATGAGAGCTAGGACGCCATGAGAAAACGGGAATCTCGTTGTGGTAGAAAATGGCCTCGTATATTAGTTTTCAGAGAAAGAGAGATGGCCATAGCAACGGGAATGGGTGCTCGTTGAAACCCACGAACGTAATATCGTTTCAGTACTTCACGCCATGGCACATCCCCTTTCTTTTTTTCCTCTCTGGCGCGCCTTTCTCGTAATCCGTGGTAACGACACAAGGGTGTAAATATATTGGAGGATTTTGTTCGTACAAGCATTGGTTAAATTTCGTCTTATTTTCTCATATATACGTGTACAGAAAAAAAAACGAATTGGACAAAACAAATTCGTAATGGGGAATTCAAATATTCATAGGTAATTCGTGTTAAGCATCATCGTAGACTGAATTAAACTTGAAATCTCATTATGGGTGGACTTCAGAGTGCAGATCGATTTTAATGTTGAAAAAATACAATTTCACAAACTTCAAAGGAATGTGTGTTTTGCCAATGCAGATGATGATTTGACGTGAACAGAAATGGCATATCTAGGTCGACAAAAAGAGTGAGAAAAAGTGACAAAAACCCTGGACTTTGATAATGCAGTATAAATGACGGTTAAAACATACGCAAACCAGCAGACCTCATTTTTTTGTAACGAATCGAGCACACTGAGGGTGCTCGAGTATGGCAAAGAGAAATCTCTCATTTAAATTCTCGAAGCTACGTTTTTTGGAACTACTGGGTCGGGGAGAGGCGTCTACCTTTAGAAATTCCCGTATTATCTAACGAAAAAGTCGGAAGCTTTTTTTGCGAGTCAGTAGCAACGGTTTTGGGAAAACAGGAAAAATCTGGCGTTTCACATCACTCCAGTTCCCGAATTTCGTGGTTATGTACGAGCGAACCTTCACGAGAAGAACATTGAAAGCAGCTCTGTGCTTGCATCATACTTTTTGTAGAAATTAGAGTTTTTTTTTTAAGTTTTTATTTCCCACTGACCACACATATCCTTGACGTAAATAAAACCTGAGCTTATACTGACCTGAAAAAACGTACGTTCGAATACATTCTGCCATATTTTGCTTTACATTTTTGTGGCAAACTGTAAGAGTATCTATTTTTTATTGCGGTGAATTTGAGAACTCCTGGAATTGTATTCACTCGATGAATTTTTCCACAGAAACGATTGAGGACTTGAGACACGAAGACCCCAAAAATTTGCAACCGTTTCGTACCATTTTAATAAAAGCTTTGAATGCATATTTGAAGCTGTCGTCTTATGCATTAACTTTTTTAAACTACGACCAGACAATACGAAAATATCCTGACCATGACTGTTCAAGGCATTTATTCCAGTTTGAATTGCATATTCGTACAAAATTAGAATTGCGATAAGATCAGAAATAAGATAACATTACTTATTCAAATGATCAATCGGGTGAATGTCATAAAATTCTAACAATACTGATCGAGATATAGAAACGAGAAAATGAAATATAAGAATTCATCAGCCATCCAATTCAACCTGAAATAATCAAATGAAAAAATCACAAGGATTCAAGCTCCAAGTGTATTTAGAACGTTCCGATGACTCTATTAAGAGCTACAGCGGTGATTTGACAAATTAATATCCGAGCAGTGTACTAAAGAAAGGCAAAGACGAACAAATAGTAGATTTGAACGTCAACAAAATATAATAAACTCGAAATAGCGTCGTACAGATGCTTAATGTCGTTGCAATATCCCGTTTCTCTTTGTGCTGCTTCTTGAATTTCAACAGTTAAAATGAAGGAGACAAAAGTTTCATTCGCAAAATAGGCAAACACCTTCGCTTAGTTCTCGTGTGTCCAAAAGTTTCCTCGAATCTCTGTGCTCTCACTCGTGTCTAAATACAAATATTGTACACTTTCATTCTTGGCTTTTTCGGTCACAAGATATCTCGGTAGTTTGGTTCGTCCCTTTAGTAACATCCAAATTTAAACCCACACAGGCACGTTGACATGCTTTCAGACAAATGGTATTACAGAAAAGTATGCACGGGCGTGGTGTCGGTTGAGCACTCTTTTTGACAGCCACAAACATTACTTGGTCTTCACGAAAATTCAATCTTGGCCGCCTTCGTCCAGTTCCCAAGAGCAACGAGACTACAAAGAGATGTAGATTTTCAAAAAGAAAAGAGAAAACGTGTTTATGAATGCTTCAGTTAAACTCTCGCACATAATAAGGGAATAAAAGAAAAATTGCAGACAACAACAATCAGAACTAATTTTAAAATCGACGGTTAAGCAGAGAACAACGAGAATTAATGTAAAAACTATTAAGATACTAAAATATATAATTAAATGCATTTAACAAAGGAATAAAATAAAGATATGCAAAAAAAATGATAAAATGGCTAATTGCTCTGGAGAAAGATTGCGAGGGGCAGATGGAAAGATGAAAAAGGCAAAAGAGGAAATAAATCCACTGCGAGAGTCAACGTTTCAGCTCGTGGTAATGTTGGCTTCTACGTCCCGAGTTGGGATAAAAAGGGAGAGAATGCCACCGGCGATGCAGAGCGAAAAAATTTACAGTGGGATGCAGCAAGTAGTATAAACGTGTCTGACCATTTCTCCATTCTCACTACTGCGCCAGAAGCTACGTCCCATTCGAGCGGCCAAAGAACGCAGCAGTCGTCACCAACGCTTTTCGTATTGCTAATAGTTTCAACATATTAACACGCGAGAGTAAAGAGGAAACGAGGGGGAAAATGGAACAGGAGGACGACGTGAGATACTTTCGGAAAGTTAAAAGTTTACCTAATTATTTGAACGAATTCGTTTGATTTTATATTCTTGACGAAAAACCTCTGCGATATTTCATTAGCATCGATTTTTGATATTCTCGGTATCTCGTTTTACCCCGGTGTCCCATTTTGCCTTCATCTTCCGTATGAGAAAGCTTGAGGGTGCTTGGGTTGCTGTGAAAATTGTTACGTATTGCCGAAAGAAGAACAATGCAGCGACGATTTACTGCAACGTACGAATGAGTTCGTGTGAATATGGAACAGTTCGAAAAATATGCACTTCAAATGGGGAAAATGTTGATGAAATTTTTTCAAATCGTTTTGTTTCGTAGGCAAAAATGGTTCGTATTGAGAAACGAACAATAGTTAGGGAATATATTGAACGAGGGTTTGAAATACGATCAATAAATTTCTAGGAAATAAAATCCTTCGACTGCACCCGTATATAGATGCTTTGTAATAAAAAATGTAAAAAAGATAGTTGGATATAGAAAAAAGAAGGATCGAACGAAAACAGAACATAGATAAATGGGCAAAGCAAATTCCTCCAAATAACGAATCACGAAAGTGAATAAACCGATATCTCTCTCGTTCTCGTGAGATTCGTGATCTCTGAGAGTTCGAGAGATATAAATTCGAAGTTGCCGAAGGAGTCTCGTGCATCGAAGTGACTCGAGTGCGGAAGAGAGAGAGCGAGAGAGAGAGAGAGAGAGTGGAAAAGAGTCAAAATCGAGACGAGAAAGTGCGAGGGAAAGAACGAGGGCACTTTGCAGTGAGTGTAAGACGAAGGAAGGGGTGAGTAGGTTGGTTTTCGCGAGAAGGCGTGAGAAAACGAGTGGCGTAAAGAGGAGGGAAAAGGAGATGGCTTCTTCCAAGGGGTTGAAAAGCATAGAGCATAGAGAAGAAAGTGAGAAAGATGGAGATAGAGGGGCGAGAATTTCGTGAAAGTAGATACGGGGTGGCAGGCTCGACACTCTGGCTGAGAGAGCGATCCTCTCATTCTTGTTTCTCCCTCTTCCGGCTCTGTCTAGCTCTCTCTTTCTCTCTCTCTCTCTCTCTCTCTCTCGCTCTCTTCCAAAGTGCTTGAGAATCTGGCAAAAGGCTTGGGCGTATGTACTCGAGGTTAAGAATTCAATCTCGGTTGCTGGCAAACATTTCAACTTCGAGTTTCTCACTCTTTTACACTTATACCTCACCCTTGGCCACACCCAATACCAGCGCGAAAACGAACTGTGCGGGGTACTCACCGGAGCTCGTTTCGCGGCTCCGAATGAAAAAGAGAGAGAAAAAAATGAGGCAACGGGTCTAGGTTCAGTCTCCTACTCGTCTTCGTATATAACAGCAGCAAAGGAAGTGCATTTATCCGATTTACTTGCTCCAGAGCGTGCTCTACACCCAGTGTCTTCACCAATGATATCACTCCTTCTCTCTTTCTCTTTCTCTCTCTCTCGCTCTTGAACTCTTATCTCTTTTGTCTTCTACCCTTTCGCTTATTTTTCAAACTTACTCAACCGTGTCTCACGCGCACTCCACGCTTTCTTACAGTCTCTCTTTCTCTCTCAGCTACTGTACACAACCCTTATCTTCTTCAAGTTACTTAGCCCTACTCGGCCTTTTTTTCGTCAGTGAGAAAAATAACGAGAGAAACGAAAAGGAAGAGGAGAGTCTGTGTGATTTCTTCGAGGAAGAGATGAGAGGAAGAAGAAGCGATGAATTAGAAGTGGAAGGTAAGCTCAAGAAAAACAAAGAGAACAGAGAGAAGAAGAATTGATAGAATATACATCGGAGCAAAAATGGATTCGAAAGGCCTAGTCACCTCTGGCGGAGCTTTCAATCACCTCTTTTTAGATGTTGAAGAGAAAAAGGATTACTATAATCGAATGAGACGGGAGATACTCTGAGGATTCTGTAGATGGCGAACGATGTAACGAACTAATTCGTCGACTTCCAATCGAACATCCGCACCAGGATTTGGTGCACCACCATACATCTCAACCATCTGGTACATAAAAAAATCGATTACTGAAAACCGTAAAGGCTCGCATGCCCGTCGATTCGACACTCAAGTTTACCGAACTTAAGACCTTTTGTTAAACGGTACTCGAACAAAATATATATATATTCGCGAATGTTCTACAAACGTTTCCAATTTCACGAATACTCATCGTTCCCTCGCGATCTGGCAGCGGTGCCAACCGCAGGTTAACACTCTCGAAGGTTTCGCAGCTTCGATAGAACACTCGATGAGATCCCGTCTTTTTTCTTCTCGCCCGGTGGCTTTTGCAGGATAGAAGAAGGGGCGCGCGCCTCATCCGCCACGACGATAGAAAGTTGAGATGGAGAGAAAGAACAGGGGATAAAAAAGAAATCCCATCAGAGTAACGAATGTAATGGAATCCTCACTCGAAACCTTGACAAAGTGTAGTGTGTAACACTACCTCGTGATTCACCGGACGAGCACACATACTCGCTTTGAAAATTTCTTTGATGTGATTAATTGAAACGCGCTTTGATGCGCGGCCGCTGGAAAAAGATTCGTAAAAAACAAAAAGCTTGAGAACATGTTCGAAAAGAAACGGCGGAATCTTTTTCCTTTTAGATCATCAAGCTTTTGACACTAGAGACGTGGACAACGAAAAAAAATAGAGATTCACTGTCCATAATCTGGAAAAAAAAAAAAAAAAATACAAAATCGACGATATTTTGGCCGGTAAACTTTTTCCTCTCTGATCACATTTTTACCAGAGTGCGATACATCGGGTCTTTATAGTGAATGACTGCATTCGACAGGCTCGCGGTACAAGGTCGAGCTTCAATGAAGTCGTCGGTGTGACCACAACCAATTTCTCTGCATGCCCTTAACTTGGAAACCATTTTCTTTGTCGTGGTTTGTCTAACTAAGCTGTGTTCGTCGATCAAATCGGTGGCGAATTTTCTAATCACATTTTTCGGTAACGATTTTATTGATAATTGAGTTATAACTCTGTTCGAAAGCTGAATCAATGAAAACTTTTCGGATGACTTATGTAACGTTTCAAATCCTTCATTATTCTTTGTTCTGCAGGCACTCAATTAACCACTGCAAGAGAAAGGTAAAGAAAAAAAGGTCAAAGTGTCATAATCCTTGTACAATAAGATCATTAGAAACAAACACGTATATGTACACGTTTGAGCTGTTCTGAGTGTGTGTGTGTGTGTGTGTGTGTGTGTGCTGTTTGCATGGGAAGTATATGTCGATGAAAAAGTATATACGAAGCGAGTATGAAAGGATATGGAGGAAAGGGAGGTAGTTAACGTGAAAGTAAAACACGGGATATTAATTAGGCCATTTAAACTAATTATTAGGAGAAGGCAACCGAGATGAATAAGAGGGATATATATATGTGTATATGGCAGATGGGAGTCCCAGATCTAATTAGGGAGGAAACGGAAAGCCGATGGGCTCTCGAGGGAGGAAAGTAGTTAGACAAAAAGCGAATATGAGTTGAAGTGAGACGAGGTGTATATAGAAAATATAGAGAAGAGAGAAAGAGAGAGAGAGAGAGAGAAATTGGTGAAGGGGAGGTTGAAAAGTTGATACTCTAAAATCAGGACAAAATCGACACCAGCGAAATAATGTCTGCTTTGAGCATCAAAGGAATGAAAGCAGAGATTGCAAATGAATGGTCCCGTGACGTACAAAGTGATAAAAATGTAATCGGACTTGACAGAAATATCTGGCGTTGCGAGAATTATAAGAAAATGCCAGAGAAAGAAATAAGAAAATAGAAATGAAAATATTAGTTTAAAGACTCGCGTAGCACTATGTTAATTGAGATTTAAATGTTAACTGAGATTTAACAATAACAGTAACAATTATTAAACAAGTCTTTGATTAACAATCAAGAGATGACAGATGAGACATTTTGATTTTTCAAAAATATTTTAAACGATAGTGTTTCTCTTTGTGTATAGTCTGTACAAATTTTCTATAGGATTCTATAACATATTGCAAAGAAGAGGGCAAAAATGTATTCTTCTGCGGGTCCAAAAAAAGAAAAAAAATTACCGATACCTCTGCCATTGTATGACAAACGCATTTTAAAGGATTCGGCTTCTACAAAGACTGCTTTTTTTTGTTAACTGTGGGAAAAATAAAATTGTTTTGTTTTTAGGTTAAAACGTACAGTCGGAATCGCGGTTACCGTGAATAGCATTTTGCAAAAAAGTGCTTCACAAAACTACGGCCCCAGCTCGTTATATTTTCCACTTCCTTGAGGACAATATGTCTTTTCAAGAGAACAAAAACTTTCGTTCAAACGATACTCTTTTTTGTGTAAAAAAAAAAATATGTCATTATTCATAAAATAAATTTCGCTATTCTAAGAATTTCGTACGATTTCATTGAATGAAATTATCCAAGAAACTTTTCAGCTTCTTATTCGAGGTTTTCCCTTTCCATTTAGCAACTGTACCGATGTGTAAAAGATTTCGAGGATTCATTCAAATTCATGACCCTCCCAATATTTTATAAAATGGAGTTGAAATAAAAAGAAAAAAAAACAGAAGAAAAAAAAATCAGTAAATACATAGCAATATCGAAATAATTAACGATCGTGATACACTCTCCGAAGTAATTTTAATTACACGAAGTTACGAGGCTAGTCGTTATTTATAAGAGTAAAAGTATAAGAACGCAAGTTTTCCTCTTGCTGTGTGTCGCGACGTATATATACATATTTTGATAATGACGCGGTACAGTGATCAGCCGGTCGTTTGTAAGTCAACGAGTGGTGCCGCCCTCTGACTCTATTTCCCTGCGCACTTTCGTGAAACCGAGACCAGCTGGTATACGAATTAAAGTCTGTTTTTAATTAAAGAGAACTTTTCTGCATGGCATTTAAATTGCCTCATTCCGTAGAGAATATCGAAGCGGAGCAGGGAGGTTGTATGATGACTATTTCTTCGTGGAGTCAACTATCTCTGAAGCAACATCGCTTTTATATTATTCAACATATTTGTTTGTTTCGACCTCATAACCTAACTTGGTCTATTTCGTTGTTGTCGACTTGCTGAAATATTCATAGCCGAAAATGTTTGTTGTGGCAGAGTTTTACTGGTGCGGATAAGCAGCATCCGTTAAATCCTTTCTTCTCTGTTCAACGTGTATTCTCTCAAAACGTCATAATGTTACGTTTTTTTATGAGATTTTCTTCTGTTCAAACGTCTTTGCGGAACGTCTTGTAATATTCCATGGTAAAGCTGAGCTCCGTAAAGAACCCAAGACCCGCACCATTTCGAGAGAACTTTGCACAAAGATAACGTACGTATAACTCTATTTAACTATATGTATACTGCGGACTCGGTAGAAGGGAAAACAGGCGAGAGACGAGAAGATGAGAGAAGGGCATGATCTTTCGTGGCTGCCTTAATATTACATCCCTCGTTTCCGCCGCACCAAGTAGAGAATTCCCATGAGACGGGAAGAAGAGCGTGAAGCAGAGAGTAGACAGGGACTCTCTTAATACACGTTGATATACATATATTTCCGTCCTTTGGGCTTTAGCCGCAGCACACCTGAGCCGCTGGCTTTTCTTCTTCTTCTTCGAAAGGATTGTAAAAAATTACACGCCCCCTCCCTCTCCAGAACTTCGATTTTTGTGGGCATAATGACTAAATATTGACAAAACAATTGTCCAAAATAGTGGAGGCTATTGAATACACGTGCTCGTTCAATGAAGGCTTTCGATCTGTGCTCAACATTTGTACTCCATAACTGGGCAAATTGTAGTTTGTAGTTAAGTTGTAATTAAGTAAATTTTATCAAATTCACGAAAATCGCTATAACGCTTTTTAAATCCAAATCTACAAACCCCAGCTACAAAACGCAATAAAACTGGTTTTCCATTTCTACTATCCATTCCGGCGCATCTTTAGATAATTCAGAAATACGCTGCACAGAGTGACACTCGTAAGTTCTTTCCCCGGAGAATACGAGTTCTGGTATCACTCGATATGAATCTCGTGTCTTTCACCATAAACTGTTTGCTTTTTCTTTAAACCCTCGTATATTGGTAAAGGACAGAAAAAAAAAACAAATAAAAAATAATGAATAATGTGGGTCGAGGAAGAAATGTGCAGTTTTGAATAAAAATAAGTTCGCGGAATGATAACGATTCTGAACCAGTTGCTCTTTCAAACCAAATGATTCCATCCCCGATATTTCAATCATTAATAATATCTAGAAAATCCAATTTATACATTTCGATGAAACAGTAGCTTTTCAGCCATTAGCGATGAAGTGAACTTGATGCGGAACATAATTATGGGAAATAGAGCAAAGAATAAATAAAAAAAACAGAAAAGTTCGGACTTGGAAAAAAAAAGAATCTGTTCGAGAACATGATACAAGTTGCAAAACCCCCAGGTTTTCCACCTGCACAGGTGGATTACATGAAATTTCCAGAGTTTTAGTCCACTACATAAAACCGTCTCAACAAATACAGTGTATATAATCATAATATGGCTATTTCATATATATGAAAAGCTTTTCATCGTTGTATCTATGATACTCTCTATATTTTTTCTTGTTGTATCGTATATGACCCTGTTGTCCTGTCGTTTATAGCGAGCTATAACATAACTGAGTGCTTCTGCGACACATACATGTATATAAATACTCAACGTATGCTATATACACGAAATCCTCATCCGCGTTCTGGCACAAGGCCAAAACTATGATTAAAGGAAGATGAGATAGACGAGAAAGAGAGAGAGAGAGGGAGAGAGAGAAAAAAAATAACGTCAAAAACGTCGGAGACGCAAAAAGGTGGGAAAATCGTGGCGGTGAATGCGTCGTCACCTTTCCACGTGTAAACGCATCTTATACGTGAACGTGTGTGCGCGATTGTACACAAATTTATGAAAGTATATGTGCGCACGGCGCGTTCCCATAGAATTTATGGGTAACGAAACGAGCGGAGAAGCACACGACGTTGCTGGTGGCAAAACCGGGTATTATAAAGCCTGGAGAAGCCCGCGTACGGACAGGATGTGTCCCCGAGGATATACGCGGTTCGGGCTTATCGACCCTATCGATCATATACAAGACCACTAGCGCATCTATATATATATGTATATGAGACATTCCAGGACAATTCGACCTGCGTCTAGTCCTCGTTCTCTTGGGATGTCGCACACACTTTTATTTTTTTTTACTCCGCTGTCGTACCAAATTCAATGTCTATAAAAGACATTGAATTTTTATACAACACACACATTTTCTCGTTGGGAAAGAAGTAGAATAAGAACTCTTTCTTCTTCGATATACATTTTGGGACATTCGTTTTTCCTTTGGGGTTAAAAACTCAAATATTTCAGGCTGGAAGACTTTTAAACGCGGTTGTGAGACAGTTTTCTTTTCTTTTGGGGAAATTAAAACGTTCGACGGAAGTAAACATTTATTCTAACGTCATAGATTTTACGATGAAGGATTGGATTTTGTTTGATTCGCCCGGTGTGTTGATTAGATCAAATTGAATGATTAAAAGCGAAGAGGATTGAAAGATTAGGCCAAGTCGGCACGAAATGCCATATAGAAATTTGTATATTCATTGCAATCTCTGCGCGGTAATAACCTCCGAGAAACATTGAGAGCGCGAATTGCACTGGTTTGTGTGTATGCGTATTTTGTAGAACGATCCATAGATTCGTGTCCACGCGTATGTTCTCGTATCTGCGGCGCGTTGCCCCTGCGGTAATAGCCGGGCGTACACCCGCTTTAACGCTCTTCCCGCCATTATATATTATGTATCACTATATGCGTTGCATCGTTGCACCTCCGTTGCAGTGGATGCGGCGAGCGAGGGACCGGTACCGAGAACGACCGGTGAAACAAAAAGAGGGAGGGAGAGCGAAATGCATGGACGAGTTAAATCGGCCAAGGTGCAGTTAACACAACATGAAGTTAAATGGTCACAGCGATTGGTACGTTAAGCGTGCCTTCAAAGGCTTTCTCGTCGCGTATCTGCGTACGAAATTATTCGACATTTTTATACCTAAATTTAAGCCTTAATAACAAGTCATAATTTTCTTTTTTAAATAGTACAATTTTTATAGACAAATTTTACATAATTAATAGTCAAAATAAACTTCGTGTTATTACTAATGGTGCAGCATCATTTGGCACTGAACCATCTCATTAAACGTGAACGAATTTCACTGCAAGTGGATAATCAAAATCGACATAAATTACAAGTTATCGATAAATAAAAATAATTAATTACCAATTCGTTTCTATACATTGATGTTCCATCGTTATTGGAATTATTATTTACTGATTCATAATAAAATATCAAACTCATGAATGAAACCTGGAGTTTGATGCAGTATTGAACCTTCAAAAAATCAAGAACCGCACTGATACAAACGTCAAATCTGACGCAACACTGAATTATGGATTCCATTTGATCTATTGAATAGATTTTGAAGGAAACGTCAAACGTCAATTGATTAATTACAGTTATACATCCGCCCCGGTTTATCTGTGCTAAAGATTTAGAGGCTATTCAACACGGGCCACCAATGATCGCTGGATCCTGACGATCACCGTAATGGCGTTTTGATCCTCGTGGCTCGTCAGGAATATCGGCAAATCACGAACGGTGTTAGTCAGAATATACGACTGTCAATTCGATATCGTATTGACGTGCTTGGTACTAAAGGCCACGAACTAGATAAGCTGGTGTAAATTTCGACAGCACAATACTATTTAACGGATCAATTGATTCGAATTCTTTTGAATCTGGAATGTCCCCTCCTTCTACTTGATGCGCCAAGTTAATGAGTTCATTTTTTTTTTAATATATTAAAATATGATGCATTCAAATGAAAGGAATTTTACAAATATTCTATTTGTTTCCCCATTACAAATTGACTGCAGCAAGTTATTGTTAACAACGAAAAACAATTTCGATGTTAAATGTCATAAATTTTATGGTGAACGTACGCTTGAGAGAAGTAGACGTTCACAGAACGACCTGCTTAAATAAAACGAACTATTGTTCGTTCCACTTATGGAGAATTTCTTCGAAGCACAATGTATGGAACCTGTAATGGTGGTCCAAATTGATACCAACTTTTACCTGTGCGTGTAATACGAAGTTATATATATTCATGGTCGCGGGTCACGTACGCGTGAATTGTGCAACTATATGCTACAGGGTCTTCATCTCCTGTTAACTAAGGTACATACAACCGAGTTTGTAACATATACGAGACATTTTCTGCTGAATAAACTAAGACGCCTGGGGACACATATCTCTCAAGATTATCGAATCATTTTCGACGTCATTTGATCGAATCTACAAAAAAATCAAGAATTTCAAAGATTTCTTATATTTTGGTAGACAATTATTACTTGCATTAAAAAAAACGTCAAGACTTATCAATTATTTGACTGTTTGGGTTAACCAAATTAATTTATCCATTTAATTCGTTAACTTTTTTTGGTAATTACTCAACAGAATAAACTTCAATTGATATTTCAATTTTGAAGCAAAAGGAATTATGTCAAAAAATTAAGGTATGAATCCCGAAGATCGTGAGGAGGGCAATGCGGGTCGAAATGGCCCATATATTATATATCACCTATTTACAGTCCGATTGTGTATCCAGCCAATACCCTCTCCGTTGTCTCGGGAGTCTTCATTGTGGGCTATTGTGCATCCGTGAAAGGGAGCGACAGAGAGAGGGAGAGAGAAAGAGAGAGAGAGAGAGAGAGAGAGAGAGAGAGAGAGAGAGAGAGAGA